>OX579634.1:13038962-13404764 GCA_951230915.1 Antitrichia curtipendula
GGGTTTCGGGGCCGTGTTTGGTGCTAACTTGTGGCGCTTGCCATGGCGGTGACAGGTTGGTGTAAGAAATGTGGTTGGTGCTAGTGACCAACAACCTGCAGCAGCGATGGTGCAACATTTGCAAGCGGGTGTGGGTTCTCAAGGGCTAGCACCGGTGGGTACCACGGCTCAAGCTCATCCTCCCCAGCAATTAGGGCAGGCTTCCCAGTATTTGCAGCATCCCCAGCCCAACAACCTGCACATGCCAGGTCCACATATGCTGCAGGTATTGCCAGAAGCCCTCTCGAATGTTTCACGTAGTTGAATAGAGCCCCTTGCTTGTCGAGCGGAAGCGCCGCTCTGTCTGGTTCGTAGACGAGGTCGGAGTCGGGGGTTTAGGTCGAAGTCGATGGCAGCCGATGGAAGTGCGCAGAGGGGTTGACCTTTTCTTTTCCTCGTCGATTTGTCGATGGAGCAAGTTATTTCCTCGGTCGGAAACAAGGTCTTTAGAATCTTCTAGGCCGAGCCGAGAATGCATGGGGATCTGGATGGTGTGTGTATGCGGTCCGGTAGTTTTCGTCACGAGTAGGGTCTTGATTGCGTCGACGTTTTAACAGTGGTGTGACCACTCTTTCTCAGATGGCCCAAATGCAACAACAGCAACAACAGCAACAACAACAGCAGCAGCAGCAGCACGCCCTGGCGCATCAACACCAGCAGCATCAACAGCAGCAGCAGCAGCAGCAGCATCACCATCATCAACAGCAACAGCAGCAGCAGCAGCTGCAACAACAGCAGCAGCAGGCGATGCCGCAGCAGCAGGGGATGGTGCCGGAAAGGCTTAACCAAGGCATGAAGTATCCGCCACCACCTATGATGGGGGGCCCCCATCACAATCCACAAATGCTAGGTACTCCCATTGGTAGCCAGTTGGCTAATCCGTTGTCTGCGCAAACTATGCCTCCAATGGCGCATCAGCTAGGACCCAATATGGGTGGCCAGATCCCCGGGGTTATGTCCGTACCCTATGGGGCTCCTCCTCCCGCCACTCAGTTTATGACACAAAAGCCAAAGAGCAGGGCCATAAAAATCGTGGATCCACACACTCACGAGG
This sequence comes from Antitrichia curtipendula, assembly GCA_951230915.1. Taxonomy (NCBI): domain Eukaryota; kingdom Viridiplantae; phylum Streptophyta; class Bryopsida; order Hypnales; family Leucodontaceae; genus Antitrichia; species Antitrichia curtipendula. The sequence goes on from OX579634.1 coordinate 13,040,056, forward strand.
AACTGAAACTGGATTCAGTAAAGAAGGAGAGTGTAGAGATTGTGGCTCCATCTGGTCTGGGGATTGCAGGTAGGGTTTCTAGCAATGGTCTGATTCAGGCGCGAGCCCCCGTGGGATTCGGCCCCCAACCTCACCTGGGTCCTTATTATCCTTATCCTACCCCCGTGTACCAGCAGTCCGGGCTTACGAAGGCGGGCTTTTCCGGCGCGCCTATTTCTAGCTCTCCTTCTGTGAGGTACAACTTCACTCCTCCCCATCCTGGGCCAGGTGTGACTTTTGGTCACCCGGGAAGCGGTCCAGTGCCACCTGTTCCGAAAGTTTCCCCTCCACTCGGGTCCGTGGCTCCGCTCGGGTCTGCAACTCCAGGCCCCGGCCCTGTTGAGATGTTGAGCGCGCCTCCCGTGGCTGGGGTGGCGGTGGGGACGCCTTCTATTCCGGTTTCAGTTTCGGGTATTCCTGCTCCACCTGTGATTGCCAACCCTAGAGCCAATCCACCTCCGCTGGGGCTGAACCCTCCGATCATCTCGAACGGGAGGCCGCCCAGCTTGAGTGTGCCTCCCGTTTCCCCTCCCGCGCCGCTGACCCCGAGCTCTGTGCTTCCCTCACCGAATTCGATGGTTGCATTTACGTTTGGTGACGTGGAAACATCGGGTCCCGCCCCGGGCGCCACCAGTGAAGCCAGTAGCGAAGGGTCATTGAATGGCGCGAATGGGCATGCGTCGGCAGGAGTAGATTCTACCAGTGCCAGTGTTGGTCCCTCCCATGCTGGCGTAGTAGGCAGCCTAACCTCGCCGGGGTCTTCCGCCCCTGTGATGAATCGGCCCAGTGTGACTGTCATTCCTCCTAAGCAGGTAACGGGTTCTTCCAATGCCAGTGGTGTCAGTCCGAGAGTTGTGACTCCTCCTGGCACAGGCGGTGCAGGAACTTTTGGCGAGAAAGTGAAAGTGGAAGCTGCAAAGACGACCGGTAATTCGAGCTTGAGGAAGAATAGCAAGAAGGAAAGGCAACGGCAGCAGCAGCAGCAGCAGCAATTACAACAACAACAACAACAACAACAACAACAACAACAACAACAAGCCCATCCAGCAAGTTATCAAGGCTTTGAAAGTGAGAAGAATGCAGACCAGGTGGTTGCCGCGGGTGGGCCGAGCCTGATGGATAAGACTCACTTGTCAGGTTCAGGTGTTCCTGGCAGCCACAAACCAGGCTTGCAAAGGACTCAATCTGGAGCGCATGGCAGCAGTGCTGTGTATGCGCCCGTGAGGAAGGCGGAAGAGTCGAAGCCAGGCAGTACGAAAGCTGGTAGCAAACTGTCTCATCCAGGTATGCATGGGTTCCGTGAGGGCAGTGGCGTGATTCTAGGTCGAGTGCATGTGGATGTTTGAGACTTGTATCACGTGGAGTCTGGTTCTTCTTTCACCTTTGACGCGCAGTCTAGCGGGTCGTTGCAGGGCCCTTGGCGACGCCGTAGAATGATTTTGTGTGCAGTTTTGTTTTCCGGGGTCCTTACACCTAGACGTCCTTTCTCAGATACGAGTTCGGAGAACGCGTCGTCTGAAGCGGCTGGAGGGATTGGTGCCTCCAAAGAGGAGAGCGAGTTCGGTGCTGTGCAGAGCCTCCCAGGCCGCGGAAAGGAAGGAAGGTCTTTGGAGTCGGAAAGCTCTTTGAAAACAGATACTTCCGTGGTGATTTCAGACGGGTCCTCTGGATCGACTGGTCTTTCTTCCTTGCTTGCGAAGGACGAACCCGCAGAGCCTGCGGCAGAAGAGCGGAGGGCTTCGGAAGAGGTCGTTGCGGAAGACGTAAGCCTTTCTGTAAAGTCGACTTCAGCTAGCTCGAGCCTTGGACATGAGGCCGAGGATGTCGAGGTGGAGCGTGACACCGTTCCATCGGATCCAAAACCTTGGAAGGCCGTGCCGGTTCACGACAGTGAAGTCTTGCGGGAGCCCGAATCTACCGTGTCTGAGATTGTTGAGAAGAATGCCGAGGTTGTTGAGCCGGTCAGTCTCCGAGCATCGGAGTCTGGGGATGACGCAGCAGCCGACAAAACCGTGGAAGGCGTGGCTTTTCCTGTTTCGGGCGTAGAGGAAGAGCCATCCATGGTCGAAGACACCCGCGCAGTGACAGAGTCGCTGGAGTCGTTGACTCCGGTACCCGAGGGGCACACGGCAGGTGGTATCAGTAAGGAATCTGTAGGGATCGAAGCAGCGGCGTTGGAGGAGTCCAGTATCTCGTCCGCCGATGTGCAAGCAGTGGAGGTGACTGACGCGTCGGAGGAACCGATTGTCCGGAGCGATCCTTCCCCTGGAATGATTCTTGGAAGTCCTTCGCATCCGGACTTGGACGCGTCTGCGTCCGAGGAGAAGCGGGTGTTTCCGCCCGAGGAGTCTGCGGCTGTTCCGTCCGTCTCCGGCGAGGAGGTTCCGAAGGCTGTGGAGTTTGTTTCGGCGGAGAATGGTTCGCAGTCGGACTCTTCGACGGCTGGAGTACTGGATCAGGAGGGTCCCAGCGTTGTCGATTTATCGGGCCCGGTGGAGAGCGCAGTGGTTTCGATTGAAAAGGAGGAGGTGAAAGTGAGACCGTTGGAACACGCGGAATCCACTGCCAGCAATTCTTATAAATCTGAGGCGAACGCTACGTCCGTGGTCTCCGAATCGGAATCCGACGTGGAGATTCCTTCCTTGTTGAGCAGCACTTCTGGCATTTCGACTACGGAAGTGAGCGAGGTTGTGCAGACGTTGGAGAGCGAAACGGATGCAGTGGAAGCTCGAATCGTCGGGTACCCGAATTCTGGTCAGGAGGGTGTGAAAGTGGTTATCAACAAGAAGAAGAAGAAGAAGGAGTTTCTCGCGCGAGCCGATGCCGCGGGTAACACGGCCGATCTGTACAACGCGTACAAGGTTCCCGAAGAGAAGAAGTCCGTGGAGGTGAAGCGAACGGAGGTCTCTGGGATGGGTTCTTCGGGCAGCGATGTTAGGGACCCTGTTGCGACACTGGACAAGTCTTTACCGAAGGAAGTGGATGACTGGGAAGATGCTGCGGAGCTGCCAACGCCAAGTATATCGATTGTTCATCCCGTGGATGGCGGTGATCGAAAATACACCCGTGATTTTCTAATCACCTTCAGGGACCAGAATAGGGAGTTTCCTGTAAGCTTCGAAATCCGGCACGATATCGCGGAACTGTTGCTCTTGGACCGAGACCGATTGGGTGTGGAAGGCCTGACGAGCCCTGCGCGGAATCTGGACCGGCAGGCCAGTGGCGGGGGACAACGAGGAGACCGGAGAGGAGGCAGCATGCAGCAGGGAGCCGAGGAGGATCGTTGGATCAGACAACCGGGTCTGGTTCCTTCCCCGGGAAGGAACCAGCCTGGGGATGCGCGCATGGACATGTCCATGCAAGGTGGTTTCCGTCCCGGTCAGGGCATGCAACCGGGTTTGATCACCCAGGTGCCGCAGCAATGGCCTGGCCAAATGAGCCAAGGTGGATTTCCTGGTTTGATTCCACGGGGTCCCGGGAACGCGCCGCTGCCCCATTTCATGACGCCGGGTCCTCCTGGTCGCAGTCCGAACGGTGTGGATGGGGATCGGTGGCTCCGACAACCCATGGCCGGCGGAAAGGGTCCCGGTCTGATTCCGTCCCCGCGAACTCCTCTCCCTGCCATTCACAAGGCGGAGAGTAGGTACGAGGTGGGTAAGGTGTCCGACGAGGAGCAAGCGAAGCAGAGGCTGGTCAAGGGGATCTTGAACAAGCTGACGCCGCAGAATTTCGACAAACTGTTCGTTCAGGTTCAGGAAGCGAACATCGACTCCGCCACGACGCTGACGGCCGTGATATCGCAGATCTTCGACAAAGCGCTGATGGAGCCAACGTTTTGTGAGATGTATGCGCAATTCTGCGTGAAGCTTGCTGCTGACTTGCCGGAGTTCACGGAGAACGACGAGAAGATCACTTTCAAGCGCGTTTTGTTGAACAAGTGCCAGGAGGAATTTGAGCGGGGGGAAAGGGAACAAGAGGAAGCGGAGAAGGATGAGGAAGAGCACGTGGAAGTGAAGATGACAGCAGAAGAGCGGGAGGAGAAACGTCTGAAGGCGCGGAGGAGGATGTTAGGAAACATCCGTTTCATCGGTGAGCTTTACAAGAAGAGCATGCTGACGGAGAGGATCATGCACGAATGCATCAAGAAGTTGCTGGGTGAATACCAGAATCCCGACGAGGAAGATGTGGAGGCGTTGTGCAAGTTGATGAGCACCATCGGGCGGATCATCGATCATTTGAAAGCCAAAGTGCACATCGATGCCTACTTCCGGCGGATGGAATCCCTGTCGAACAACATGAAGCTTTCGTCCCGTCTGCGATTTATGTTGAAGGATTGCATCGAACTCCGTAGAAACGACTGGCAGGAGAGAAGGAAGGTGGACGGCCCCAAGAAGATCGACGAGGTGCACCGAGATGCCGTCCAAGAACGGCAGCAAGCTGCGCGTGGGGCAGATCGCTTGGGACGCGGCCCCAGCATGGGGGGAGGGTCGTCTCGGGGAAGGATGGGAGCCGGTCCCGAGTTTGGCATGCGAGGTCCTCCATCTCCCATGTATTCTCCCGGTCCGATGGGAGCCGGTAAGCCTCCGATGCCTCTGGGATTGTTTCCTCCGGTGATCTTGACGCATGTTGCAATGGGTACCTTTTCGCCGATCGTTCTGTTGCCTTTTTGCATTTGGGAGACTATGCTGTCGGATGGTTAAATGGGAAGGTTCGGAACTGGACGTGGTGTGCGATGTTGCGTAGTCGGTTTGAATGTGTTGGCGGGATCTTCGGATTACGGTCGTCCTTTCTGTGCATCCCGATCCGTTGCAAGCATGTGATTGGAATTCGATGTAGACGTTCTAGGAACGGTCCTATCTGGGGGCTGGTGTCATCCACGTTTTGGAGACCTGCACGTGGTCTTTCTTTGTCGGTCGTGTCGTGTGAAGTGAAGCAAACCTTAGCAAAGCAGAGTGGAGTGACGTTGTGCGAATGTTTGGTGTGCAGGACCACCAATGAATAGTATGCGAAGGGCGCCTTCTCCGCAAGCGGGGATGCGCGGTGGAGGTAGTTTCGTGCAGGACGTGAGGATGGAGGATCGATCGCTTTTGATGGATGTTCGACCGGTGCCAATGCCGCTTTCTCAAAGAGGTGGTGACGAAGGCAGCATCACTCTGGGCCCCCAAGGCGGACTGGGTCGGGTGGGTGTACGACAGCAACCGTTGAGTAGCGGGCGGAGTGCGCTGTCGGATGCGGCGCCCATGATGTCGGGCGCCGAGATGCGTCGGTTGAGTTCGGGCCCTGTCTTGGGTTTCGGTCAAGAGAGATCGCATTTCGGGGGCGAACTTCCGATGCGACCGTCTAGCGCAGAGAGGCCTCGATCGGCGGAGAGGCCGCTCCTGGACAGACCGATGGGAGCCGACCGGGTGAGCCCGGGTGTGCGAGACTCGCGAAGCACGCCGGAACAGCAGAGAGTGTCTGATCGGTCTACCGCATCGACTGCGTCTCCCAGCACTTATCAAGCGCTGCGAAACGAGTCGACGCCACCTTTGGTGTCCCCTCGTCCATCCACCGCCCCGCCCCTTTTGAGCGGAGACGAGCTTAGGAAGAAGTGGGAATCGACTTTAAATGAATACTACAGGTGAGTTGTTTGTTGGCGACAGTGTGTGCGGACTAGCCACTTAGTTTAGGAATATGCAGGGGTTTGGGAGACGAACCCATATTGGGGTCGACGCTAATGAGGGAGCTGTTTGAGGTATCGTCTTCGGTAGAAGTAGTCTGTGTCTGTTGCGTGATTGTGTTGTGCAGACCTGGACGCACAGCTGATAGCGAAGTCAGTCGGACGATTTTGAATGTTATAGTGGGTGAAATATTCGTCCGGGTCGTGGGTATTGAAAAGGCGTGTTGAACTGGGGGTCATGCAGTGTGACGGACTTGAAGGAAGCTGCACTGTGCGTGGAGGAGTTGGGTGCTTCCAACCACCACTCTGATATGGTGTGCGCATGGGTATCGGAGTCTCTTGAGAAGAAAGACAGGGAAAGAGACCTGCTTGTAAAGTTACTTGTACATCTGCACAGAAACGAGCCTCCTCTTTTGTCTCACGATCAGCTGGAGAAGGGGTACGATTTTTTCCTGGGTCGCTTGGGGATAGCCCTCTCGCTTTGTTTTTCATGGGTGCTTATTCGTTTTGTATGCTTGATGATGTTGATTTGAGACGCGCGGTCTGGATGTGACGTTGCCGTTGCCGTTTCCTGTTTGGGGCGCAGGATGGAACTTTTGCTGTCAAGATTCGTAGACACAGTGGTGGACGTCCCCAAGGCCCCCGAATTTTTGGGACTCCTGTTAGGTAGATTAGTTTCGGTTGGGGTATTTACTTTATTGGAAATAGGCAACTTATTAGAAGCGGCTGGTGAAAGTCCCGGAGAAGTTCGGGAGGAGGGGCTTGCGTTGCGCATTGTAGGCTCCGTGCTGGACACGTACCGGAAAGAGAAGGGCGAAGAGCAGATGTTGGGCGCTTACAAGAGTTCCGATCTGGACGTGGAGAACTTTGTGTCCCCTTCGGAGAAGAACCGGAGTGCGAAGCTTGAGGCGTTTCTGACGACGAAGAACTTGCAGAAGCTGCATCCGGTGGGATAAACGCTGCCCCTGTTTGTCGCAAACACCTGGTTTGTCTTTACTTTGGGACAGCGAGGGGTGCTAGAGTAGGGCCATGTTTTGTTTGATGAGGGCCGCGGTGTAAGTGAACGAGTGATCTGGTTGATTCCGTCTTGGATACCATGGAGCTGATCTTTTCACTCTCTTTTGTTTTTTTACCAGATGTTACCTGTAGAGACTCACGTTAGAGACTCGCTTGACAGGAAAGAGCCCGTACTGGATCTTGTGAAGTGGATCGAGGTAATTGGACTGGACCCACCCTCCTTCGTTTGGTATCGGAGTTGCCGAGTCGTGCAGAGTGTCGTAGACGATTATTCGGGGAGTAGTTATTGGTCGTTTGGTCTGTATTTGTGGATTTTCAGCAGTTGCATACTGTGAGCGCCTTGCAAGAGCTAGATCTGAGTCATGTAGTGAGGTGACGGTGGAGCGGGGTGTCTGCTCATTCCTTTTGTATTGTTTTGTTTTCCTGTCAGAAAAATGTCCCTAGCGGCTCGTGGGACCCTTCGTTCTTACGAATGATCATGACGCAAGTTTTGAGACATGCGGTGGCGGAGCCCCTCTCAGCTGATTTTACGGTACGTGGGCGAGTTTCTGTTTCGTCTGCGGGGTTGGTCTTGTGCCTGTGTTTTGTGTTGCAAGCTGCAGGGGGTTATTAGAGATGCACGAGGGTCGAGAGTGAGTGATTGAGGGTTTCCACTTTGGCACGTGAATGCCAAGATGTAGTTTTTTGGTTTTTTTTTTTAATGTTTGTGGCGTTTGGTCTTGAAAGTTTAGTATTGCGGTCCGGATGGAACGAAGGGGTGCGATGCGGTGCTGGAGTACGGATCTGCAGGACGATCTAGTCATACTGTTGTGCACACTTGGACTTGGCGGTGCATGGTGGTCGATCTGATTGTGTTGTTGGTTTGTTGTCCCGCAGCAATCTAGTGTGAAGGTGGACACGAAGACCTATGCGCCCCTGTTGAAGAAGTGCGCTTCTGGACAGGGTAAAGCATCTTCGGCCAATCAACTGCAATGTGAGATTCCTCTGCCTTTTAGCTTCCTTGGGTTTAGTGTTTTCGTGGGGGCGAGTTGAATGAGCGGGGTTGTCCAGTGTCACGGTCTGCACCCGGGATCGGGTCGTAGGAGGGCCGAACCAGTCCTTTGCAGCAGTTGGAGTGGAACCCGTTCGTTTGAATGGCTTTGTCCTGGGTAGCCTCTGCTGAACCATGTTTATCCCTGCACATGGTGCCCATGGCAGCCGTGCTGCTCGCCTCAGCGGGGGTGGGGTGGCATTTGGCCTCACCCGTGCGTGCGGGTGCGGGTTCTTACGAGAATACTGTGTGCGTGCAGATATCATTGCAGTCCAATTATTTGCCAACGAGTATGGCCATCCGCAAGGTCTGATGCACAAGTTATTTGACAACTTTTACAGGGAAGAGGTACATGAGCTCCTACTCGCCATCGTTGCATGGTCTCGTCGTTGTTAGTGGAGATCGTGTTTATCATTGCTTCAGGGGGCGCATGTCCGACACGTTATTTTTGTTTCTTTGTGAGTCTTCGCGGAGCTCAGACGATTTGTGTGCTCTTATCTGGTTTTTTAATGGGATTTTTCGACCAAATTAGGTTTTGGGCGTGTAGGGGTCTAGAAGTTTTGAGATGCAGGCCTCATGATTTTGAGCTGGTGTCTGGAGTGTCTGGAGTGTCTGGGGTCTTTGGTCCGACCTGATGTCTTAGAGTTCGCTTATCTAGATGTGTCCGCGTGTGCACAAGTTTTTTACTCTGCGGGTGTTCCCTCTTATGATTTCAGCCTCTGCCTGCGTAGCGGTTTCGGGTTCGTTGTTTGTTGTTCTTCTCGTAACCCAATGCTCCTCGTTATATTTGTCTTTTTCAGACTTTGATGTATGAGTGGATTGTGTGGTGTGTTTGGTCAGGTAATCTCCGAGAGGGCGTACTTCACTTGGCAAGATGACGTTAACGATTCCACACCAGGAAGAGACAAGGTGAATTCGCACTGTCCTTGACTTTTGAGGGCTTGAGAGACGTATGAATGAGTTTGGTCCTAACCATTAAGGGGTTTCTTTGGTTATTTCTGGGTACATCCACCGTTTGTGTGCAAGCTGTGATCCGTTATGGTGGAGGTCCTGAGGTGGGAAGTACATATGCAAGCCACAGCACGGGCATTACTAGTTGTTGTTGCTATTGGAGTGCGGGGGAGGGGAGGGGGTTTCTGTGGGCTTGCCGTTTCTGCAATGGGAGGATGCGGGTGCTGAGAAACTTGGGTTTGGTGTTTGTGGATTGAGCAGGCCATCAGGGAGGTGGGCAAGTGGTTGTCGTGGTTAGCCGAGGCTCCGGAAGAAGTAGAGGATGAAGAAGATTGATTCATGTAACATCGATAGAGGTGGTGTCAACTCTTTCACTCTTCGCCTTTTAGAGGAGAGTGTCCTGGAAAATGGGCAAGCGGATTTGTGTACAGCAATGGAAGAGACTGAATGTCATAGGTTACAACTTATCCAATTTTTCATTGATTACCTCTATAAAATTTGTGGGCGCGTAGTCCACTTGAACCGATGTGTCTGCGAATCGGTACGCTATGTCTATCGTGGGCAATCACGTGTGTTGTTGGTGCATGTGTGCATGAATCTTCGGTTGGGGTAAGAATCGGATTGTATGCGACTCTGGAGAAGCTATCTCAGAATGTAGAGGTACGTCATGGTCCAAATCGGGATGCGTTCATAATTTGAACGATGAACAGCTGACCGCAGCTGACCGCAGCAATGCCCTGCGAGCAGCGCAGCCGTAGCCCACTGAATTAGGAATGTGAGAATGGCAAATCAAGTTTGTACACGGAATGATATCAAGACACCATTATGCAGACGAGACTCGGGAGAGGTCCCTCTGAGCCCACGGTCTGCCGTTCTCTTTCGTACGCCAGCACGGTCATCACGTGTGTGCGGCACTGGTACTTCGTCGATGCATTCAGAACATTTCGCAATACATTCTTGCACACTGAAGGGGACTTTGGCGATTATTGGTGCGGACGGTTCCTGTATCAGTTTCTTTCGTACTACGGGCCTCTGCTCGGCGTACTTTGATTGTTGTCAAAAAGATTTGAGACGTGCAACCCTTGTGCGTTATTTGTATGGACGCCTTATGAGCACCGGCGCCTTCTGGTAGGCCTATGAGTGAGAGTGAAGCATTGACTCTCTCATCCGTACCCCAAGTACTTTGGAGGAGATGTACGTAAACTTTGCGTGATAATTTTATTTTACGTGGAAAACCTGCCTTACGCACAATATTTGTTTTTTGTAATGATGTCAGTTTTCTGTAACGTTATGCAAGTGAAGGCTTAATTTTTTTTCTTACTTGGGCTCATTTCCCCTGCTATCTCAGCCTTGTGTTTGGGGCATGTGGCACATTCTGTTTTGGTAATTGGTTTCCTTTTCTATGTGTCCTTGGGAGCCTTTAGAATCGTTGCAGAGCAGAGTGTTTATACTTTGTGTGGCATTCTAGCTCTCAACTGGTCGGTTGCAGTTGCAAACTTTCGAACGGTTTTCCAGATGAGTCAACTCCGCAAGCTTAAGAAGTGTTTCCAAGATGAGTCATTTCAGCAAGCTTAACCCCTAAAATCCCAAGGGGTTCAGACAAAACTCAAATCTGTTATAAAATGTAAGTTCTATAATTTTTTTGCATCAATGAAGATTATTTAAAATGTAAGTTCTATAATTTTTTTGTTTTTATTGGTCAAAATTGTGGTTTCTATTGATTTGTGAAAAAATGCATAAGATCTAGTAACAAGAACACCAATGCTTTCCCCAAATAGTTAGTTTCTCAACATTAGGCCAATTCTAAACACTTTGTGGTGTTTCCAGAAGTGTTTCTAAAAGCAACACGTGGTTGTATATTGTGAATATCTATTTCTCTATTGATCTTTTGGCCTTGAAATTTGTAACATAGATTATTAACATAGAGTAATTGCTGTTCCAAAAATTTCATGGTAATAAAAATAATTACAATCCTTGGGAGTCTATCAAAGTTGGCAGCAATGAAAAAATTTCTACAACTACGCATGTTGGTAGATTTTGAATAATTTTTTTTTGGTGAATCTTTTGTCCTTGAGATTTGGTTCACGTGTTATTAACATAAGGATGATATTGTGGTAAAAATTTTGTGGTAAAATATTAATTTTGTAGCTCTTAGGAGGCTATCAAAGTCGGCAGCACTAAAATTTCCTTCACTGTGATTTCAGAAACGCCATTTTGACCCGGGTACTTAAGTCCCGTATTATATGGCCCTCATTATAATCACTTATAACGCATTTTAGTCCAATCTCAAGGAACATAATTTGTTTAAATGTAGAAAATTCTTGTATCCCTTTCAATAAGGAATCCAAAAATGTAATTATTTATTTTAAATGAGTTTCTTTGAGGATAATAATAGCATTAAAAAACTAATTATTTGGATTTTTTTAGTACATGTATCATAGGCCGAGCTACCTAACTTTTGATGCTTTCTAATAAAAATTTAAGAAATTTTTATTATAGACAACACATTGAAAATGAATTGTAATTTTAATTAGAGGGAACTTCTTCTATTGAACTTTTTAACTATGCATTAACTTTTAAATTCTTGATATATATTGTAAGTTTTGTTTTTAACATGTATGCAATCCAACATTTTTTGCATTTTATTTTTTAAAATTTGATCTCCTCTTAACTTTTTGGTCTTTTTAATTTGATATAATTTTTAGAAAAAGCCGTCCTCTAAGCTGTTTTAATGCCGATGACCCTTGTTTATAATACAAGAGTTGCGTACCCGGGCATTTTGATGGGGACTCCACTGTACATAGTATTAAATAAGTTGGAATCATTTTAGATTTGATGATGAACGGAATCAAAGGTTGTGTCACTGGGACATATATTATTACTATGGGCAATTTCATTAAAATGGCAGTATTCTAAGTGCCACTTTCACAGTGCGCCATTTTCGCCATTTAGGGCAAGTATAGATTTCAGAACGGACCTACCCTAGGATAGTTGTAGATTTAAAACGGTCACTCTGAACTGTTTTCATGCCATTTTATGATAATATTGCCATTTTAATGAAATTGCCCATTACTAATTTTTGTTTCGGGGTATTGAACTTTGTGGTAATATGCTTTTCTCATGAACTACAAAACATGGTTTTGAATGTGATATTTTGGAGCTGCATGCTGAGATGAATGTTTTGGTACTGCAGGTCTTTCTTATAATCATGCACATGCAATTCTTACTGTTCCATTGAATTGATTCTTTGTTTCTCCTTGTTTGTCAAAGTTTCGTGTTGTATTCAATCAGAATTGCAAATATTTGTAAATTGCCGCCGACTCATGGCTGAATTCAATCACAACCATCACATTCTAAACCAGCAAACCAGAGACCTTGGAACTTGTATCCCTTATTGTGAGTCAAACTAATGTGACCACTTCATGCTTTTGAATTCCATTATTGACCTACATGAGCAATTTCATTAAAATGGCAGTATTATTCTAAAATGGCATGAAAACAATTTAGGACGCCCATTCTGAAATCTATGCCTATTCTAGATGGTGAAAATGGCACACCATCAAAGTGACACTTGGAATACCGCCGTTTTAATGAAATTGTCCATCTATTCTTAGGTGTCTTAACCCCTAAATGCACAAAGTCTTTTTTGAACTTCTAAAAATTTGCTTTAAATTGAACAAAAAGCCAAGTTTTTAATAAGTTTTATCAATTTTTTTTAAATTGTAACCATACAAATTCAAACTAGACATACTAAAGATCACATAAAAAAAGAAAACACAACAATATCACTTATGGATTGAAAGATTACAAAGGCATTGATCAAGACGGTGTTAAAACTGCAAAAGTGATTTGAAGTCTCTCAATCCTTTTTTCACATGTCGAATCTAAAAAGTTGGTCACCAAGAACATATGAGGATAAAGGGCCTAACATGTATAACCATGTACCTTTTTGTCATCCTTTGTAACTTTTGAAATATAAACCTCATGAACTTGAAATTTTTATTGGAAGTGTCTAACTTGATGGTAATTAGAACCCTTATTTTTTAGACTTAAAACAAAAATCATTTTTCGGTCATTTGTCACATTATAAAGTTTAGGCTTTTTTACTTCATTAGAAGTCTCGAAATTTAATAATTTATAACTAAAATTTTCATGGTCTATTTGCATAGTAAGAAAGTATATTCTTACCAAAAGAAATCTAAAAACATATTAATTTGTGTCCTCCACATGAGTGCAAACAACACTCCCATTGCACACAATTTTTGAGCAATGAAGATGGTTATAAGATCAATCTTTTGGTGAAATCTCATAATCATAAATTCTTCCTAAATGGCCAATTTTTAACTTCTTTTTTAATTTCTTTTCCAATTTAGTACAAATTAAAATACAAAAATACAATGAGAATACCTATTTTTATGAGATTTTGCACTTTTCTATTTCACCTACTTAGAGAATTTTTCTATGTTTTCTCTTCATAGGATACCTTCTTCTTAAAAGTGTATTTATTATACATTTTTTAAATATTTAAAAAAATTTGTTTTTCTACTTATGAAGCCCTTCCAAAACAAAAATGAGTATTGTGCAAAACGCTACATACGCTTTTTGAACAATCTTTCTTGCAATGACCCCTCAGGGCCTTTTGGGGTCTAAAAACATTATTGCTTTGAAGTGTTATAGTCCAAATTATCACTAAGGTATAGAAATCACACATGATTGTACAATCTTGTAGTGTATAGATGACGTGAATCAAATTTGACGTGATGATGATTAATGAACAAATTAATAATGTGAATCAAATTTGACGTGATGATGATTAATGAACAAATTAATAACGTGAATCAAATTTGACGTGATGATGATTAATGAACAAATTAATAACGTGAATCAAATTTTGAGTCATTTGGCCACATAGATTGTAAAATTACAATGTTTTAGTGTAGAAAAGGATTTTGAAGTTTTCTTAGAAATATATTTGGAGGTAAAATTTGATTTCTATTAGAGGGTGATTGCAAGAAAGATTGGTACTATTTTCAATCACAATTGGAATGATGGAGTTGCCCTCAACCATAACTTTTGGAAAATGAAGTTGACGTATTTGAAATTTTTATTATAGATGGCTAACTTAGAAGTCATGAGATTCTTTATTTTTCAAAAAAATTAATAATCAAATTCACTTTAGCTAATTTATCACACTTTACATTTTAGGATTTTTTAGTATTAGGGAGTACCTAAAATTAATGATCCAGAGCTAAGATTTTGTAGTCTATTCCTACAATAGGGAGACATGTGCATATCTAAAGAAATCTAAAAATATATTATTTTATGGCCTCCATATTTATACAAATAGGGCTCCCTTGCGCATGCACTTTTAAACATTGAAGATGGTTTTGGCTTCCATTTTTTGGTGAAATGTAATCACTATCAAGTCTTTACAAATGGCCAAGTTTTAGAGGGGGGGGGGGGGGGGGATTATTCATGTTTTTCTAGTTATTATTAATTTGTACCCAATTGTATCTATTTTCTATGAAAAAAATGTCTTTTTTTCTCAAATAGTAGCCAACGGTGCTAGTAGTTGTCGATTTTTCAAATCAACAATTGAGATTGTTATGTTTCATTGTACTCATAGTACTGAGTGCAGAAACTACAATTTAGTCAAAATGCCACCAAAATTGTTCAATCTTTCTTGCAATCACCCTAGAAGAAAAACGTTGCCGTCACAACCGGCTAAATGCAACTAAGTGTCCTATACAACTATCCTACGACTGTAGCCTTTTCTATTTACACCAAATCTTATTTTACTATTTGACATCATTGTTTTGTATCATTAGTGCATTGCCTTAGTCGCAAAGTAGTTGTAGAATGAAGTATTAAACATTGTTTTAGTTGCAAAGTAGTTTTAGAATGAAGTGTTTACATTGTTTTTCCATGGAAGTCACTTAGTGTGCATATTTGAAACCACATGAGATCTAAGCACTACTAAAAAACCATGATTGATATAGCAGAAATCAACTAATTTCTATTGTTTGGAGCAATGGAATGATCATTCATTTATTTTTGAATTGTATGTGAAAATCAACAGAATGATGCCTAATTTCTATTGATTTGAGTAGTGCAATGACCAAATCAACATAATTTTAGGAAATATGGAATCTTTTTTTAATCTTTTTTAATCTAATTCCATTTGCATAATAAATTTTAAATTTTTTCTATCAAACAGCATAATCTTTCAATCCATAAGTGGTATTGTTGTGTTTTCTTTTCTGATGTGATCTCTAATATGTCTAATTTGAATTTGTACGATTTTAATTCAAAAAATATTGATGAAATTTATCAAAATGTTGGCATTTTGTTCAAATAAAACAAACTCATAAAAGGCTTTAGGCATTTGGGTGCTCAAGATTTGATGAGAAACAATTTGGAATTTAAAAAAAGACCAAACATCAAATGATATAATTACTAATGTAATTTCGAAAATCTTGTAGAAATCCTAAAATATAAAGATTGCAATTGCCTAAATCTTACCCTTTAATTATTCATTCTTTGTAATACCATTTGCCTTTCTTTACTCCTTATATAGATTGTTGGATGGCATGAAGAATATACTATCATTTTAAGAATGTACTATCAAAATTATCTATTAAATTCATTATTTTATGCAATTTTGATCAACACACAAAATTTTAGTTTTGAAAAAAAATTCTGATTTTTAATAAATTATTTTGTATGTTGTTTCATTGTATTACAAAATAATTGAATTGAAAAATATTGGTAATGAATTTTTCAAATTGTATTGTAGAAACATTTTAGAAACATCAATGCGCTCATCTTACTTTGTGAAAAAATCCTAGGTCAGTATCAACACTAACTTATGTGTGAAAATGGTTTAATTTTGGAATTTGTACCGTACAAAATGCCGATTTTCAATTTTTCATATTCTTTATTTTATTTTATTTTTGTAATTTTGGCATTCTAGATTTCACAAAAAACTGAAAATCTATGAAATAAAAAAATTCTTTGTTTTGTTGGTATTGATCTATGAATTTAACAAACTTTGGATATGCTTCAAATTTTGGTGAATTATTTACAAACCTGACCTCTATATAGGGTGGTAGTCACCTCCGTTCTTTGTAGAGACCACATGACACACTCTCATCTTCAATGAATACAACAAGTTGAAACTTAAAACTTTACACTAAATTTTTTGAGTGTAAAGTGACATTCATTGGCATTTTCAAAGCTTTCATTGGTTGAAAGCTTACTCTCTACAATTAGTCTCACCCTTAGCATTAGGTGTCATAGTCAATGCATGAATCAATAGAGAATACAAAAAACAATAGCTTGTAAGATTCATTTAACCCCTAAAGGTTTTGGACTATGTTTTCACCAAAACCGCTCCAGAACTGCCATTTCTAATACTAGTGCCAAATTTTAGAACAAAAACACTTTTGGACACTTGTAGCCGTAGGATCTTGTAGTAAACTTGTTTAAGAAGATGTGGAAAAAATTTCAGAATTTTCCACCAAGTGGATTGCAAGATAATAGCGTTTGAATTGACAAAAATCCATTTTTTGTCCCTGCGAAAAAACGGGCAGCTGCCCTCCACAAGGTCACATTTGTATGAATAAATGTCCAAAATGATGGTTACTCTTTGGATTTATTCTTCAAGGCAAGTTGGCTACATGCTTGAAAAATTTCAGATCATTTGGAATTGTACAACATATAGGAAAAAAATAGTAAGTAGAAAGAGGTAGAGAATGATTCAAAGCACTAAATTGTCAAGAATTTATTTATGAAATTCAAAAATGCCAATTCCAACGATTGTAATGTTGTAATAAACAATCTACACCCAATGTTTTTATTTTTTTTCAAAAATATTGAAAATCGAGTTAAATAAAGGACTTCAGAGTTTATTTTAGAGTAGAGATTCCATAACTACCCTCAAACTAAGAATCCTCATAACTTTTGACTCATTGATTGGAATGGAATGATTCAAAGCCTCCCACGTACATATAAATCTAAAGAACCAATTTCAAATTTTAGTTTTTTTTTAAATTGATTTTTAAAGAAGTTTTTTTTGCTGCCCCGGCTGCCCGCCGAACAATGAAAATGACATATCATGCAATAACTTTTTAACCATGTAGTCAAAAGTTACGAAAATTGTTGGACCTTAAAGCTACTCCTCGGGCACATCTTATGTGAAAATTTCAAAGAAAAAAAAGAAAAATTCCGGTCATAGTGAGCTGCCCAAAATCGCTATGTTGTCAAAAAACGGTGTTTGGTCCTTTAGGGGTTAACAACCAAAGAATTTTCATCACCTTAGCAATTGAGTAGGAAGATGACTTTTAATTGAGAGGCTATAGCATCATCAACTTCTTTAATTTTAGCATTTTTTTTCTACCCTTGGAGGGTTCAATGATTCCATCCACCAATCCATCTTCCTATTTTGATGCCTATTGAGGTAAGCGCACATATTATCGCCTCTAATAGCAACTAAGCATATTTATCATTATCAATACCAATGATTTTATTGGATTCAAGTGCACTCTGCATGCATTATTTGAACACCTTATGAAGAAGTTGTGAGTTTTCAAAGTATTGTTTAGTTAGTGAAGTAAAACTCAGCATGAAGCTCTCTAGTGCTCTCATCTTTGATTGTATACATGACTACATCTTGTATCATCAATATGTGGATTTTAAAGTTGTTTTTTGGAACAAATGAGGGTTCACATTTTGGATTGTGATAATTATGGGAGCACATACCTTAGTGAAAAGAAGGTCAAAGAATGGAAGAAAAAACGAAGAACTTGAAACAAAAGGAGCAATTAATGAGGTGAACTGAAGGTACAATTTATCTTCATGTTTTAGAAGAACCATTGGTTAGTTCATTGTTATCAAGTTGAATTGGGAAAAAAAAATCTAGTTGCAATTTGAAAACATTGAAATTTGCAATTGCAATTTGAAGAAAACCAAACTCAATACTTGAAAACTAGTTCAATGTAGAAATTGAAGGAAAATAGCTAATAAAACTCAAAGAATGTCCCAAACCTTAGTTAGCACCTATGTTTAGGAAGAACTAGCAATTAATTCAAAGTTATCTAGTGGAAGTAGGGAAAAATCTGTTTGCAATTTGAAAACATCAACAAATAAACCAGTGAAAAAGTTTATGAAATTTATATTTTGAATAAAAAAAATAGAGAAAATAACCAAAATCCATAATTGAATAACCGGTTTAATTTGGGAATGGAAGGAAAATAGCTAGTAAAATTCAAAAAACATCCCGACCGTTGGTTGGCATCCAAAATTGCTATTGACTTCATTCATTTCATCAAATCCAAACAATCATGCACATAGCAAAGGTGCGTAATCTCTAGTTGGATAATGCAGGAATCCCAACATGTAGACACGTTTTTTCAATGTAATTGAATTGCAGGGAGCGAGGAAACACGGGTAGTACAAGAAAGAGATGCACTAGAATTGCCTTCTGGAGAGAGATTAAGTATAAGTTGATGTAGGGAGTCCGACGAATTCAGTTAGATGTAGCAAGCTTAACTTACTTAACATCTAAGATTTTAGCATTTCCAAATTCGAAAATCTTCCATCAATTGTCAATGGCAACACAATGAGAAATGGAATCCTAAGAATGTCTTTCCATCTAATTTGACGTCTAATCCGACATGCACTTTATAGGCTATACCTTAATTGTGTTGGTCTCATCTTTCTTGTTGTCCTCATGACTTTTCAAGAGAGGTATAACCCAACCTTCAATGTTGGGTTAAGGAGAAGATGCCTAAACTCAACAACTTCACTTAAACTATGATTTCGCTTAGAACAATCAATCAAACAATTTTATTGAAAATTAAATAAAAGAATTTCAGCATTGCCCAGTGATTCTCAATCTGGTAAATAACGTCCCGCTGAATAAATATCCTGCGATTCAACCAGAGGTAAGCTTAAACATATGAAAGCACTGACTCACGGAGCAGTCACTGAGAAAGTCGACAGAGAGTAGAGAAGGAACTCAGCATCGACTCAAGACATAACAAGGACCTTCAAGGAAATGTCAACGAGCGACAGATCAGTTAGATTAAACAGGAGGAAATATGTTGCCTTGCAAGGCTGAATCGGCCATGGAACCTGTCAATGATGCACGCCATCTTCAATTCAGAACAATGCATCAGCAAGCTTGACACAGGGAACTTTGGACAATTTACTGGGCAGTGAACCGCCGATTTCACTGCCCAGTAAACCTCTGCTGACGCCGCATGCCGTGATCGATGTGGCCCCGCTCGGTGCTACATCTCCTCCTGTGTCCAACCGTGCCGCGTGCGCGTCTCAACCTTTGACCTCCGGACCTTAAACGCGAATAATGGAAAAATTAATATTATGGATTTGAATGTGTACAGTGTAAGTGGATAATAGTTAGTTTGAGAGGGTGTTTTTGTTTTTGTTTTAAAATTGTGAAATTAATATCAAGTTAATTTAATATTTTCAGATTCATGTTTAATAAATTTTAATTGGAACAAAAATCAAATTCTACACCATTAAGGTCAAACTCAAAATTTTCTAGAAAGAGTATGCCAACTTCTTTTTTAAATCAACAATTATTTTTTTCCAAATTTTGCATATATAATTAAATTTTGAAATTGTTTTCTTTTTTTAAATCATACCATTATTCACATCCTTTTTTTATATTTTGAATTTAAAAAAAAATTGCATCGGAATGAAATGTCCATTTTCAAATAAAACATAAACAAAAAAATTTATTTATAAACTACATTGTTCTAAGTACATTAATAACTAAATTTTAGATGAATTTAAAAATTATATAGTTCATGTTTTTAATATAAACTAGTGTGCCTTGTGTTGTTGCCACAACCAAAATAAGAATAAACAAAAAATTTAGAATTTTTTACTTTAGAAAAAATTTGAAATTCAAAAAATTTAACACCGTAGTGTGAAAGGTTGCACTCTTGGTATGAATAGAATGCTTTCTACAGTGTAGGGGCTTTGTTTTGAGGTGTTCAGACATGCCATGTGAAAAAAATGTTTTTTCCAAAACAAAAAATAAATAAATTTGGTTTTTTAAATTAAAAAGATCTTAACTTTCATATAGAAGGTCCAAACGCTACTAAATTGGCATGAATAAAAAAAATATGGACAAAGGTGTGCAACGGGTTTGTTTTGTGGCCTTTCGACATGTGATGTGAAATTTATGTTTTTTCAAAAATAAAAAACAAATTAATTCAAATTTCTAATTTAAAAAAATCATAACTTTCACATTGTAGGTCTGAAGGCCATGAAACTGACATGCAAAGAAAGCATTATGCACTAAAGAGTGCAAAGGCTTTGTTTTGTGGTGTTCTAACATGTGGCGTGAAAGTTCTTATTTGCCCAAAATTAAAGAGAACCTACATTTTTGACCCATTTTGAGCGAATTCGACCCATTTCATGATAGTTCGATGAAAATAAAAAATAACTTAAATGAATTTCCGATTTATAAAATTCTTAGAAATACAATAACTTTCACAACGTTTGTCCAAATGCCATAAAACCAAGTTCGTGCACCCCTCCTTGCCATAAGCTTCAATGGGGTACCAAAAACGCCTCGGACGCCTTCCGGTTTGTTAGATCTCAACATATCAAACCAAACCAAACCAAACATTTCATTTAAGGTGTACATTGTACATTGTTAATACATTTTGCTCTTCTTGTCTTTTATCCTAAAACAATAATTTTAAAAATTAGTGACAATAAATTTTTTTTTTTTTTGATTGAAAATTTTAAAAACTTATCAATCAATGATATAATATGATTGACTTAGCTCGATAGTAAAATTTGACTTGAAGGTCATTGCAAAGGATATTTGCGGTCTAAAAAATAAAACAACTACTTGGTAAAGTTGTCTACTAATTTCCATTGCTATATGAATTTTTTCAAATAATTTCAAATAAACTCTCAGAGGACTATTGGAGGACAAAGCGGATTTTACGCTAGTACTTGCGGTCATAAATTCTGTCATGATTTTTTTTTAAATTCTTAAAAATTCAACAATTTTTTTTTTTAGGGGAATTGAATTTTATTTCAATTGATGCTCTTGAAGAAAATCCCAGATAAACTCAAATCAATGGAGATAGGGCCACCAAAAAAAATTCAGAAAGTTAATTTTTTTCTAATAGATTATATTTTTGTCTTTCTGGAAAAAAAATTTCGTTTCATTTGGATAAATGATATGAAAATTATGGAAAATCTTGTTTTGGGGGCAATTTAAGCATCTTCTTAAAAAAATGACTTGTAGGATTCACTTGTGAATGCAATTTCTACAATTTTCTAAAAAATCCAGCTCCAAGTGGTTCAATTCTCTTCCTAAAACAATCTCATCATCGGTATTAGTACATTTCTCTTCCATCTTAAGGATATCATTCATTTAGATTTTCATTAAGTGTTGTACCTATTTGTAAATATACAATTTCTATAAAAGTGAAAATTAAGCTATTTTGAGGGTATTGTTTTTCCTACACTCTCAACTCAATTCCCTACCACAAAGATGTAAACCTCATAAACATGTAGTGCACAACATTTAAGTTTAAAAGTTTACCCCCTAAAGGACCAAGGCCATTTCTCCATCAAAACAAACTTGAAACTGCCACTTCTATTGCAAAGAGCAAAAAACTTAAATTTTTTTTTTGCATATTTAACCATAGGATCTTATATTTATTATATTATTTAATTCATTTTATTGTTTAATTCCACAATATATCTTGTAGAAAAATTTAAATAATAAGAAAATTAGGCCTACTTGTAAAATCTTGCTAGTTTCTTCATCTAACCCATTCAAATATTAAAATTTATATTTAAAGTAAATAAATAAATAAATAAATAAATAAAATTATTTTAGTGAATAAAACTAGATATTGAATACAAATTGAAAAATGTGCTTGGGTCCTAGAATACATTTGGAATGAAGTTCATCTCAGCAAATTTATGTATGTAATTCTCCTCGTTTATATGTACTTAAAATAAATGAGTTCTTCAAATGTAACATTGTGACATCAAAAGTGGTAGGCCATAGCATGCTTTCACCTAGTACTAGAATGTATGCAAGAAATTTCAGAAATTTTGATAGCATAGATTGCAAGATATTTGCATGCAAAATCAAAAGAACAGGGTTTTTTGCACTTTATTTGATTAGATTTTTTTACTATTCATCTTCTGCACTTAAATTTTTTGTACTATCAATTTTGATTTTCTAAGTTTTTATGTTGAATACTTGAGTTGAGAAACTAGAAAAAAGAATTCTAGAAAAAAATACTTAATTTTTACTCATTAAAAATTTATTAAATACAAGTAGGTTGAAGATCGAAGGAAAAATAGATCGTTAATAGCTCTAAGATGAAGTTGAAATACAATAATCCCAACATTCAGATTGTTGTAGCAAACAAATAACACCTTGTTCAACAATTTTCATTGACAAATTATAAGAAATGCATTACAAAATGAATCCTATAAGTTATTTTTTCTAAAAAATGCTTACATTGCCCCCAAACATAAGATTGTCCATAACTTTCTCATCACTAGAATATGTAGAATGAATCAAAACTTCAAATGTCCAAAAAAATATATATTTTTAGAAAAATTTATTATTTTTAAATTATTTTGATTTTTTGTGATTTTTTAATGTTGGCCACCAATTTTTATTTGTGGCTTCTTGTGCCATAACTTTCTCTCTCGGGCATCGATTGAAATAAAAATTATATATCCATGAAGCTCTTGCAAATCCACACATCTTCTAAAAAAAATTTAAAAATTTCATTAAATTTTGAGGTCATAGAAACCCGTCCGGACCCAAATTGTCTCCTAAGGGTACAAACGGTCCTCTAGGGCTTAAAAGACAAATACTCTAGTCGAAGAATGTGCAAAAAAACTTGTTATATTCTCAGGGGGTCACTTAGAGTATCCATTAGAAACCACGTGCGAACAAAACTTAGGACCCCCTATATACTTTGTGAATTTTAAACAAAAATACATAAAAAAAAATTTGGATAGATTTTCCTACTTTGAAAGTTTATATTTTGAAATATTTATATTATTAATTGTCAATAATAATTAGTTACAAATTTTTGAAGTACAAAAATACATTGTAGAACTGAAACATAATTTTCATGCCCATTTATTATGTAAGAAAAAATTGTCTAAAAGAAGAACAAAAAAATGAAAAAAAAACAACTAAAAATATTGATTTAGTTCAAAGTTCATATTGAATTGAATATTGATTCAGTGGTCATATAAATGTGTTCTCTACAATTATTTGAGTTGAAAAACATGTCATTTTAGTTCATTTTCAACCTCTTCTAGAAATAATTTCATATTTTATTTGAATTGGAAATTTTGGCAATAGAAATCTATAGTCATTATTACACAGTACTGAAAACTTTAGGTTGAAATTATAGATTAATAGAAATCACTTGTTGACATGTGGTTTAGGGTAGTAGAACTAAGTGCACCCCTCAAGGTTTTATTCATTTTAAATACAAATATCTTGCAAGTTGTGTAGTCAATTTAAAAAAAAAATTTATTCTACGCATTCCTATTCTAATTCAAGAGGATTCTTCATGTTGTAAGTTCTAATTTTTGAACTGAGCATGCAACCAACGACGCTAGCGTGCGAGCTTGGAGCCGTGAGCCTGTGAGTGTGGAGCGTGGAGCGTGGAGCTTGTGAGCGTAGAGCCTGGAAAAAAAAAATTCTACTTTTTTGCCAAAAAAAAATTTTTTTGTTAAAAAATTCAAGAAATTGTATTTTTTTGGCTATGAATGGTAAATTTAGGACCTATGACCGTATACCCTATGACCGTGGCTTTAGGAAATATTTTATGTGGTATTTGAATTCTTTGCAGTATAAAAAAATTCTACATATGATGAGGCCGAGAATCATTTCTTATGGAGTCTCTAAAAAAATTGGGGAAGTCTGGTGTTGACCATAGCGTTGTCCCAATAAATTTAGAAATATAAAATAACAAAGTCGTGTTTAGGATGGGAGTCATTTAAGATTGAGTCTAACCTTAAGGTTTAGGGTCTGAATGGATTTCAAAAGCAAATGAAGACAGCCCCGAAATCAAATGAGACCAAGTCTATACATGCTTTATTTATTATTCTATACATGCTTTGCCTATACATGCTTCAATTAGTATTTTCAACAAAATGTCAGAGAACCGAAGGGGAATATAATTCTCCACACAATGACTGAGAAAGGCTATTCCCCCAAACAGTCCTCTGGCATGTATGACCATCGAACATGACACCTCTTATAGTGGCGCGTTCTAGAATGCCAATCGTTATGGGACATATGAATAGGAACCTTGAAACTTTGGTCTTGTCACTCTTCCTCATTTTCAGCACTTATCACCACTCTATAGTTCACACAGACTAGCATTATGAATGGAAATTGGCATCTAACCAAAGTCGTTTTCATATTCTTTGGAGCTTCTGTAGAATTAAATAGGAAATATTGAAGTTCAAATGGTATTTAAGTCTCAAAAACTTCCCACCTCCTAAAATGTACCCGGTTTGTACAGTGCTGAAGGCTACATAAAAGCAACATGTACAGGTAGTATACATTTCAGGAGGTGGACAAGGTTTTAGCCCTATGTGCTTTTAGAACCTCCTACCTCCTAGAGAACACAAAACACATTCAGAGAATTCATTTCATGTTCAGGATTTAATATTAGATAAGGGGTGATCATTGTAATTCATGGCCATTTCCACCCTCATATTGCCAAACATTGATAAACTCACATATTATCATACATCAAATACAAAAATGTTGTATTCCATATGCTGATCCTTGCAATGTGCCACTTTAACGTATTGCAATCGATTTCAAATGCAGTCGTAACATGCTTGGATGGATGAACCTTCGGTTGCTTTCCCTTGTCCTCGGCAGTCTCTATGAAAGCTGTATTGGACCTTGTTCGAACATGAGGTTGAGAGAAATTAACTTTGTCAGGTCGATGTGAGTCTCCTGCATTGCCAATGGGAATGTCCAACTTCCTCTTTGTGCTTCCAAAAATCTCTTCTCCTTCCAAGTGCGGTACACGAGTTCCAACACCCTCAGCTCCAGGCAATGTATTCTATGCCTCTGCCATTTTCTTCGGGTCTCCACTTCGCCTTGCAGCTCGCAACTTTAATTCCCCCTTCGATGGACCTGATCCAGATGTATGTCCTCTCAAGTAAGCACGGAAATTTGTCATTTGGGTCCAAGCACGGATACTATCATCGCAAGTGGCGTCAAATAAATTGTTGCCTCGATTCCCCGACATTTGAAGCCACTTGTTGTGAACTGTTTCAGACAAGTTGCAGGATGGCATATCCGCCAGCTCCTCTAAACTCAAATCCTAGAAATCCATCTCCAAAAAGAATTCATTAGTAAAATTTCAAACATGAAAGCTCATTAGTGACTGTGAATTCAAAACATTTAGTCCACATATACATCAATACCATTAAACAACATTCCATTTGCCTCCAAAAAAAATTATACAAATTTTTTTGTTTTGGAATGAATCATTTTATCTAACAAACAAACAATACCAACTATCATTCTTCTGTATTTAGTTCCTAATGCGGGACCAAAAACAGGGGTACCTTGAGAGTACCCAAATACTACCGTCGGATCCGACAGTAGTATATTGGCTCCCTCAAGGTACCCCTGTTTTGTGTCATTCCAGGTAAACAAAAAAAAAATGTTGTTTATTGAAACATCAACGACGCTAGCATGCGAGCCTAGAGCGGCGAGCTTGTGAGCCTAAAGCCCTCCAACTAAAAAATAAAAATAAAAATTCCTTCAAAATATTTTTTCTAATTTTTTTTTCCAAAAATAAATGAAAACTTACTATTTATAGTAAGTTTTGTGACCTATGACCGCTATACCCTATTACCGTGGTTTTAGATAATTGTTTTTTTGACTCGGCCAAATATCATTTTCAATGGGAAGAGACCTTCAAACTTGAGTGCATGTTTAACCCCTAAATGCCGAGGCACCAAATTTTGGTGTTGATAGTACTTTGAAGTTAAATAAAACCTAACCAATTTGTTTTTTTCATTAGTTAATTTTTTGGAAACTTATTTTTGAAGTTCTGATTTAGCAGCAAAAAACCGATTAAGGAAACAAATTATTATTATTTCTCTATCCATGATTTTGTACAAGGGTGTCCATTGCAATTTTGACTTACCATAGTGTTGAGGACTCTCGTAAATGAGCTTGAAATACACCACATCTTGTAGAGAACTTCACATTACAGATTCATTAAAAAATTTGTAGATAAGATTTTGAGAAGTCATAAATTCATTGGAGCTATGCATGTTAGGCCCTTAACCTCATATTTTAGAGGTGACCAACTTTTTAGATTTGACAAGTAAAAAGAGGATTGAAAGACTTCAAATCAGTTTCAAAATTTTAACACCCTCATGATCAAACATTATAATCTTTCAATCCGTAAGAGATATTGTTGTGTCCTCTTTTCCTATGTGTGATCTCAAATATGTCTACTTTGAATTGCTATGATTACAAATAAACAAAAATTGATATAGCTTATCAAGCTCTTCAATATACAACACATTTATAGAAGCTCAAAGAAGGCCTTAGGCATTTAGGGGTTAAGCATTAACTTCACCCTCAAAGATTCTACTTTCTATGCAATTACATATTTTTTATTAAACCCACTATAATCAATTTAGCAAAAAATATCCACACATACAAAGTTGGATATTTCACAGCCTCTACTAAAGACACTGCAAATGAACTATTAAGAATTTGCTCAATATTCAGGCCGCCACCAGAAGCATAATTATGGGATCTAGGGGATTTGAAGTTGGAGCATTAGATTAAAGCTTCACGTCCTCTCGCAAATATACTCCAACCTGAACGATTGACCACTCCTAAGAATAAAAATATAAAATGTTGAAGGCGTTTGTAAAATTAAAAATAAATTAATAAAATAAAAATGGTGAAAAAATCTTGTTCTGGAACATCTCTTGTCAAGAGCAATAATCTAATCCTTTCCACTCATTTGCACCACAACTCTTTTGAGAGAAAGCTGATTTTTATCAAGTAGTATTGGACTATGAGATAGTAGCCAATATTTTCACGCAAAGTATCATTTAAACACGTTGTTATGTCTCAAAACACTAAGGCACAGCCTATATAAAAAGATAGCATATAAATGTGCTCATTACAACATCAAGGTAAAAGTATCATCAACATCCTCCTATATATCTTTTTTCCAATTAAGGACCTATAGGAGTTTAGGATAGAGAGATCCCAATTTGCATATCCAAGTGATTCCATGAGGACAAGGGCCTCACCTGCACCCATACACCAAAACGAACAGTTAGTATGTTTTAGTGTGTATGCGAGGTGTCTTAAGCCCTACGTCACTTGTTATCGTTTTCACACAAAATAACAAAGATAGCAAACACAATATTTCCTAGTGAAGTCCATACAAAAAACACCAAACAAATTATTTAGAATCCATCTTGTGAAACCTGGCTATTGGAAGTAGACTGTGTGGACGTCATAGTTACACCAATCTTCAGTAATCACAGGACAACGCGCAATCAGGTCTCCCAAGCTATTAGTCTTAGCACAGGGAAGAATGTCGACAAACAGAGAGAGCTCAGATGATGAACTGAGTAAAACACTGAAGTACTAATAGTTTAGAAAATGAGCTTGTTTGGGAAAGTCAAGCTTTCAAAATCTTTACACTCACTGGTTGGTGTCAGTTACTGTTATTGTAGCAGTGGTCTCTTGGCCGAAATTACTGCCCTCTGTCATACATGTGTCCTTATGGTATTCAAAATCAGCAGTGTGATTATGAGGTTAAGCATCCCACCTTCCAAATCAGTTGGAAATTACATCCATATTAATTGTAAGCTATGGGAATGGGATATGACCCAGATCCACTAAGTAAATGTAATTGCCTTGGAGGTTACAAAAACTTCAAACCAAGGCAATTTAGCTCTCTTATGTCAAATGTCAGTAATGTTATTGATAACATCATAACTTGTCACACCATCTCGTGATAAATATGGTGGCAGATTAAGTATAGCAACAGTTGAAAATTTAAAAAAGCATCTAGATGCTAATTAAAACCCCAAGGTATTGGAATCTGATTGCTATATCCATTACATCTGTAGCATAAATTCTACAGATACAAGCCTGCCAAATAATCTAGGAAGGTTATATTCTTAGCAAACATTCCTACTAAAGCATGTCCTTAAGTTTAAAAATTCAGGTCAATGTAGTAAGGATTCTAAAATATTACATGTACATGGTATCATGTAATTAATCTAGACATTTTTTCTCAAGACTATATGTTGTTTTTTAGGTCTTAAATTGTAAATCTAGAAAAAGAAAAAAAGAAAAAAAGAAAAAAAATGAAAAAAAAAAAAAAAAATGAAAGAGAAATGAAAAAAAAATAGAAAAAAATGGAAAATGAAGGAAAAAAAATGAAAAAAAAAATGGAAAAAAAAAATTGGAACGTCAAAGACAGAATTTTTTTTTCTTATTCATATGTGCATTATTTGATTAGGGAATCCAATTGTAATTGTTGCCCATTTTTACCTTCGTCATTCGAAACATTTGGCCAATGAGACATACTCTCATATTTCAAGAATGCACAAACGTTTGCATTCTATAAACTTAAAATCATTTCAGTCGCAACAAATGTAAATTAATACAATACAAATGAAATGCATAGAAGATTTTGGCCATGCCTATTCCAAAATAGTAATGATCCTTGCTCGAAGTAGAAGAAGCTTCAACTCGTTGAAGCTATAACTGGGTGCATGAATGAACTTGTCATCATGTATGTCCATCTTGCAGAAGTAATGGTACAAATAGTACAAGTGCTTGCAATTCACGTACTTCTGACGACCTCCAATCGCAGAGACAACCATGCTTACAAAGTCCGGACATGTGCATGCAGGGAACATACCCATTGTAATTCGATACACATTTCTTGTATTGTCTGCCCCAATTTCAAGTGACACAATTGCACCAAGCCCGGGAAGAGGAAGCAACGTCACTCCCAGAATTTGTCCCTTGATATTGCCTGCACTCTCCCACTTGTTCCATTGTTCTGCAGTTGGCGCATTTGGAATCCGGCATATGTTGCGGTTGTTCCTCACTGTTGGATACACATCCGGATTTGATGGCGGCGGTTGATCATATAAGACGCTCTTGAAAATCTTTGACATACTGAACAGACGACGTGGAGACAATGTAGGTTGCTCTTAAAGACAGAAGCCAGTATGTTGTAGCAGCAATGTTTCTTCTCGATTGAGGTTGGTCCCACTCAAAACCGGCCATACGTCTGGTACCTCGGGCCAATCTATAACCCACTTGCGCTTGGTTCCCTTCACACATCTTTCAATGTCATCTCCACAGAACCAAAAGTCAGCCACGACCTCTCGTTTACTCCCGTATTCTTCCTTTCTACCGCGATACGTTGGAGCTGGGGTTCCCTTCTGTCCCCTTGCAATTCTTGCAGTGCACTTTAAATTTGAGCCCCGTTGTTGAGCTTGACATTTTGCATTAGATTTATGACTGATCCTTGCAATATGCCACTTCAATGTGTCGCAATCATTTTCAAATGCAACAGCAACATGATGAGAGGTATTTGCCTCAGGTTGTTTACCTTTCCCTTCTAAAGATTCCACAGAAGCCGCAGTAGACCTCGTCCGTACACGAGGTTGAGAGAAATTGACCTTGTCTGGTCGATGTGAGTCTCCCGCATCACCAATGGGAACGTCCAACTTCCTCTTTGTGCTTCCAAAAAACTCTTCTCCTTCCAAATGTGGTATACGAGTTCCAATCCCTTCTGCTCCAGGTAGTGTATTCAACGCCTCTACCATCTTTTTAGGATCTCCGCTTCGTCTAGCCGCTCTCAACTTCAATTCACCCTTCGATGGACTAGATCCTGATGAATGTCCTTTCAAAAAAGAACGGTAGTTTGTCATTTGCATCCATGCACGGATACTGTCATTGCAAGTCGCATCAAAGAGATTGTTTCCTCGATTTCCGGACATCTGGAGCCACTTGTTATGAACTGTTTCGGACAAATTGCATGAAGGCATGTCCGCTAGCTCCTCCAAATTCAATTCCTACACAATCATTCCCCCCCGAAAATATGACTTTAGACAAGTTATTTTATAAATCATAACCAGCAGTCACTGAAAACTAGAACCATTTAATCAACGTATAGATTATAATATATGGAAGACATTTCTATACAATAACATCTTAAAATATCTTACTCCTTCACAAAGAGATTCTATTTAATTATTGGACTTCACAGAAAAAATAATCCCAGTTGTATTTCAAATTATTGATTTCTTCCCTATCCAAAACCAAAAAGTGGAGCACCGCAAAGAAGCCCAAAAACATTAGTCGGGTCCTACTTTTTGGTTGTTGATTCAATTGTTTACAAATTCCAGAGGCAAGATGACAATTACTCAAAAATTAAAGAACTAAGGTTTGCGTACGTTTGAACACCAATCAATACAACTCAATCTCACAATAAATTTTTGCAAGAAAAAATGAAATTTAAAAAATTTAATTATGAATGCACTTACCATTTGCATAAAGCCTCCCCATTGCCGATACCTGAAATGCCAAAAAGCAAGCCAATGGTCTAAATGATGAAGTACATCTTCACTGGCCGCTCCAGATGATAACCACCACGAATGAATTGCAAGGTACCGCGTCTCTGCCTCTTCCATATTCTTAGAGTCTTTGTACTGCTTGCATAGTACAATGTGCTGTTGTTGTAAGTTTTCCTTGATGTGCTTCTGCGTGTGCTTTTGAAGAGAAATACTCCAATGCAACAAGCATGTCCTCTCACGATTCTCCATTTCGTCCTTCTCAGAGCCAGTGCCGTAAACAATTCGAACCGCGTTCCAGTTGGCCATGGCGCTGTCTGCCATGAATCCTTTGAAGTTCGGATGATCTATTCCATGTCGTGACATCACAGCATTCAAGCATCTCCAGAATTGTACCTGAATCTCGGTATCCTCGGATTGCATATCGCATGTTGAAATGGTCATTACCTTCTTATATTCAGGATCATACACGTGGCAAGCCATGGTTGTCCACTCCTTCACACGCTTCACGTGGTCAAACATCATCCACGCATTTTGAAGATTCCCCCCTAGCTGCATGCGTCTCACTAGGTCCACTCCACTTCCAGGTCCTTCGGTGAGCATCTTGAAAATGTATACTTTTTCCTTTCCTTGCCCAGGAAAAACACTGTCATGTATGAAATCGAACTTCGACTCCTTCTTCATGGTCATAATATTATCGATGACACCTCCTCGGTTGTTTGAGCGAAATGAAGAAATTACATTCCGTATATTTGGACTACTTAAGTACTGGAAGCGATCCATGACCTCCTCTAGTTCTTCCCCTCTCAACATCTCTTTCTCTCCCTCTCCGTTGTGAAACAAATAGTTTGTAAGGAAATCCTTGCTAGCAGAAAGAGCTATTGCGGAGTTGGTGGCTGTTGGTGACTTGGCCACCTGCTCTCCAATGAGTTCACAAATTTCCTTTGCAGAATCTCTATACATGCCCTTCGCAACAGGGTGAGCACGATTTCCGAGGTGAATGGCAGCCCTACTCATTTTTGGATTCTCACTATATGAGTAATACATTCTAGCATCACATGTGTTCAAGCATGTAGGTGACATCTTGCAAACTTTGCACACTACAGTACAATCTTTGGGAGGACTATTTCCAACTGCAAAAGGGAAGATTGTGTAACCAGCCCACTCTGTCTCGTTCCTTGTGGAAGTTCTCCTCATATATTCACACTCAGGATTTTCACAAACTAGATGACCAGCGCAATATGACTTACGGAACTTTAGATTGTCCGAGTTGTGAATATTTGTTGTCACTAGCTTGCACCAAGCGTGTCCGTCGTACCGCTTGTCCATCCCATCCAAGTTCCGGGCCGCAGACGAAGATGATGAAGAGCGACATGGAGGCAACTCGAAGATGACATCCCCGTTGAAGATTGGTGGAAGAAATTGGACACGGTGGTGCTTCAAGGAATTCAGATCCATTGTTGAAAGTTCGTTTCGAGAGCGATGCATTTGGGAAAGTCTCCTCAAACAATCTCTTATGCTAACTCGGTCAACTATATTTGGATGCAGCGGAGGACACGACTGTGAAGATTGGGCAGGACTATTGGACGGGGTGCCGGACACTGAGTTCAAAATAACAATCTCTTTTGATGCACCTTGGAGAGAGGATGGTTGCTTACGGAGTATCAAGTCTGGGGACTCTCCCTCTGATTCGCTAGACAACTCTATGATAGGATCTAATTTCTCGATTTTCACTGCGCGGAGAAGTATAGAATTGCGAAGGACTGGAAAAACGTCACGGGACGGACTAGGTGAAACGGGGCGTATGACGTACGGCATATCCACTGTTGACGTATCTGAATGTCGACTTAGAATCTCAGTAGATGCAACAAGCATAGACAGTGGAAGCCCGTAAGCTCTATAGTTTCCGGCAGCAAGGTACCAGCAATGTCCCTCCTTTTCCACTGACTTCACAACAGGCACAGATTGTTGTAAATCACCAGATTCTGACTTCCTTTCCTCTTCGACATAGATAGAAGACTCTACAAATTTGAAACGAACATGGAGCAGGTGACTGAGAACCCGAGCACAACCGTCTTCATCAACCGGGAATACAAGGGAAACTTCATGACTGTCGACTCGAATGCAAGCCATGGTGATAGTACTTGACAAAGGAAAATACGGAGAATGATAGTGTAAACTTGTAATGCAGTGAAGCAGAAATTATCTTTGCCAAGTAGTACATCATCCTCGTTACCGTTACCGTGAATTCTGTTAGAAGACGCCATAATAGAAGTAGGTGGCTTACCATTTACAAGGATGTACTGAATTACAGTGAAGCCGCCATTCTTAGTCCACTTGAATACCTTCATTCAGAACACCACTGAATGCTAACCGTTGGCTGTGTTAGGTACGAACTAAGTGGACGCTATTTATGTACTGACACATGCAACATATTTTCAAGTTAGTTGTGGCAGTAACTCAGAAGTTGTCAGTCCGAGCATTATTTAGATTAGGCGGTGCTCATCCATAAATATTGACGGCTCTTTGAAGTACCTGCCACGCTTTAGAGTTATAAATGGCTACGGCGGTGACTGACATGCACCTAATACTCTACAGTGTCGCATTGTAGACTGCCTGACTAGTGCTCTTCTGTGTATAAGTACTTGGCACTTCCATGGTGAAGAACCTCTCTAATGTTATCTTTGGCCATCAGCGCTTGCTTATGTGACTGAAAGAGTAGATGCTCTCTTCTATCACCTCATGCTTGTAGTCGAGAATAACACTCCGTTTACTATTTCCGAGAAGAGAAAAAAGTGTAGAAAGCGTTGTTCACTGTATTTCTCATCCTCTAGAGCTCTCAAGAGATCAAGGATGACGAGGGGAAAGAAAGTAGTTTCAAAGACTGGGCAGTCAACACCAGGCGACTTGCGGAAATCTCTTCGCTTTGGAGGAGGAAGTCAGAGTAGAGAGGAGGATGCGGAAGGACACAACCTGAAGGCATTGGTGGAAATCGACGAGGATACTACTCGCGCACAGTTTGAGTTGTCAAAGGACATCATTACAGATGTAAGCTTATATGGTTCAACATTACTTTCCCAAAGTTTCCTGGGGTTATACGAAGGTTATTTGACTTATTTCTTTTAATGCATAGTTGAAGAAAAAGATGAGACAGCGGGGAAGATAGATGCATTTGAAAATGGTTAGTTAAGTAGAGTCAATAGTGTACCGGAGTGATTCAATATTTTGAGGTGCTTGTCATTTTAGATATTCAATCTAAGTACAGGAAGCCGAGCATATAGATTTTCAACCCTTGTCTAAGTAAGGTGATGTTCTGAAATGATAGCACTGCTCAGAATGTAATAGAAGTCCAATTGCAGTTGATGTTAAACGGCTCTGCCTTATTCCAGCTTCAGTATGAATACTGGAATATCGCAATGCAAAGTACATTTCATTTGAACAGAGTAGTAGAATCTCTTGAAGTATTGGACACTTTAGTAGTGCCAACAATACTATTTCACATTGATTGCATACAGTAGAAATCCATATGTTTTGCATGATCTTTCAATTTGTACAGTTTGAAGTTTAGATGTTCTTCTAGAGTGTTTTACTTGATTCAATTCCGCTCAAGTGAGCAGCAAGATATCTTGCACTTAAAGTATCACTTCCGTCATTACCAATCCTCTAATTTGCTACGGAATCAATTTGGCTTGGTTTAGATATTGATTACATTTGCAGTAGTATAGATCTAGGAAGAAGGACTTGTGCTTGCATGTGCTAATCATTCTCCTCGGCTTCCTTACACTTCTGTGTAAGTTGTTTTTGAATGAATCTTTAGAGACTTGAGCGCATAGGTCAGAATGTCCTAGTATATGTAAAACCACTTGGAAATTCTTAACTATTTCCACAAAGTATTAATCATTATGAAATTGCTTGCTCATGACGCCATTTTAAATTTCTCACATAAGAAATAGATATTATAGAAGGTCAAACGTTTTCTTAGCTTTGCAAGCAACTAAAATTTTTTGAACCATTGTGGAATTTGTTACAAATTGTTTGAGTTCAAGTGCAATGGTCTATATAAACGACTCCTTCACAAGATGTACACTATTAGTACTAACAATGAAGAAAGATAAATGTACCCCTGTGTTAGATACAGATCACTCATTCAGTGATATACCATACTTAATAGAAAAGTTCCAAAGTCATTCAATTTTGGATCAGATTAGCCTATGCCATTCGTGGAAAAGCTAGAAATGAACCTCAGAATAAATTGCATAAATAAATTTTCGAACATTTTGGTTTCACCAAAGACTGCCTTAACGTCCAGAAGTACTGTTCGTAAAATAGACTGATCTGTGCATGATCAGGAATAAACATCCCGCTGACACATTCTCGGAATTTTCCTTCTATTAATTCCTGATCATTGAACATCCTCGGAGCTCTTGCATGAGCTGGCAGATGCGGCCGCTGAAATTTTGTTATTAAAATAAAAGCTCAAGCGCAATGATCTTCAGAAAGTACCGTTGATGTAAGTTTACAAGAATATTTCAGTTGCTCCAATTGCGCTTTGACTTCCAGATGTCCATTTCGAAAATAGAAAAATGAGTCCATATTCTGAAATTCACATCTCGCCGTCATATTTTTGGAAATTGAATTATGTGACTTTGTACGCATTCTACATCCTCGAAGCTCATGCATGAGCTAGCAGCCACCGCTTAAGAATTTTCTAAAAATTCGAGTGAATGACAGCCCAATTGCTAAGGATTGAATGACGGCCCAATGGGCAAGGAATCGGCGCCGAATCTGCGCACAGAAATAGGATCTGCTACCTTCGCGCCGAATCAGATTCTTGGACTTCCTCCACTGAATCATCTCGTCCAACGGCTTCTTGGACTTCCACCACCGATTTATCTCATGCTCACTTATTATCTCATGCGCATTGCTTAGTGTCACAGTGCAAATCGTTGAACTTATTTGGTGAGGTGCAGCCGCCGCAAGGATCGCAAATGACGAGGACCAACAGACAACGCATCCGAGATGAAGAGCAAGAGAGCAGGGAGCACCGAAACGAGGGAGAGGTAGGAGCTCAGCAGCCGGAAGAGCCAGCCATTGTTTCCAAGGTGAGTGCAAAACCAAAACTAATGATTTTGCGTGGTGTGAGAGTTGGGGAAGTTGTCGTTGTGGACTGCGTGATGCAGCTGCACCGACAAGGCAACGAGAAGCTCCAGCACGTCACTGGGGGTTGCGGTGTTTGCATCCTGTCGACTCGGCCGTGACAAGCTCCCGCACGTCACTGGCGGGTTGCGGTGTTTGCATCACTAGTGAAGCAGGAAGTAGGAACCACAACTCGGCGTCTCGGTTCTAATGGTCTTGATGACCGAATCTGGGGGTAGCGCGAGCCACCTTCAGATCTGCAGTCGGTTCCGACGGTGGTCCTAAGGGTGGCTTGCGCTACCTCCAGATTCGGTCATCGAGACCGATTTAACTGAGATGCGGGTTTTTTTCCTGGATTATGAGTTCTTTGTGAACTCTAAATGTAGATTTATTTCAATGAAATGAATCTCGAGGCCAGCGAGGGATCTGTGACGGGAAACAAACCGTTCACTAGGGGTTGTGGTGTTTGCACTCCGTCGACTCGGCCGTGACCAGCTTCAGCACGTCACGGGCGGGTTGAGGTTGACTTGGCCGTGACCAACTCCAGCACGTCACGGGCAGGTTGCGGTTGACTCGGCCGTGACCAGCTCCATCACGTCACGGGCAGGTTGCAGTGTTTTCATCCCTGTGAAACAGGAAGCAGGAAGCGAAACACACAACCAGGTTGCGGCGTTTTTGTTCTTACTGTCTCGATGACCGAATCTGGGTGTAGCGCGAGCCACCCGCAGAACCACAGTCGGTTCCGACGGTGGATCTGGAGGTGGCTTGCGCTACCCCCAGTTTCGGTCACTGAGACCGATAGAACTGAGATGGGTTATTATTTTCCTTGATTATTAGTTGTTCGTTAGGTTTTAACGTAGATTTCTTTCAATGAAATGAATCCCGAGGCCAGCGAGGGATCTGCGACGGGAACCACACCGGTAATGGTGTATAATATCTGGACATTGGATGTTTAGTAATGCTGGGGTATTCTTGAGCATCGCCTGCAACTGCGACGATATTTTAGTTTACTAAAGCCAGCCCTTCCGAATCTGTCTACTGTAGTGTGTGCTAGTAAGTCAAATGTCGGACTAGCTTCAGCGAATCCGGAGCTCAACCGCCTCTCCATATTTTTGCTTTGAGGAAAAAACCAGAATGAGGGGTAGCGCGAGCTACCCCTCATTTGAGTTATGAGAATTGTGATTTCAAGAACCAGTGCTGTTCGACACTGGAATTTCCTACGTCTGCGGCACAATTGACCCGTTTGCCAAAATGGTTAGTCGGTTTGGGTGCTTAAAGGGGTTTGAGTTCTCTCAATTTCTGTCTTGCTTAAAAGACATGAACTTCTGCCTCGCGGGACATGAACTGATTGGTTTCCGCCGCCGCTTTGCTAGTTGAATTTTGAGGTTTAGTAAATGCCAACCGATTAGAATGTATCTTTCCTGCTTAGTACGGCAAGGCCTAGGCTAGGCAGATTCAAGTGGAATTTCATTACTGGCGGCCGCTTTGCAAGAGTTCTTCGCTTCTCAGGCAAGACGCAAGAGGACTCGCCAAATGGTCGTGACGTGCGCTATTGGTCGCGCTTTGGATAAACACTGGCAGGGTTCCGAAACAAGGGGTAGCTTGCGCTACCCCTTGGAACATCGTCGGGTCCGACGGCTATCCATGGGGTAGCTCGCGCTACCCCTGGTTTTAATTTGGTTTTTGAGAGATGCCCGTTGTCGTTGCCTCGTGGTGCACCGTCGGCTCGAATTATTGACCTTGGGCACCCTAGATCTCTGAGGCTTTGTCTGAGGAACATTTCATTTGGTTAGATGTATATCGTTTATTTCCAATGTGCGTAATTGCTCTGGAACATTAATTTTGTCGTAATCAGCAAAATCCTTCTACAAATCTGATCAATAATGCAAATTCGATCCACAAGTATGACCAATTATGTACGGATTTATTTTTCTTTTCAGATTATAATAATCTTGCATAAAGCTTGTAGTATTCTTGTTTGTATGTCTTTTGAAGATTATTAAATATTAATGAATGCGTTTATTCTAATTATTCATTTATCTTTAATAAGATTTTATCTGCAAGTACATATTGAGACATTGGTCGTTGGCTAATGTATGAAGTTGCAATATGGAATGATTATAAAATTGTCTAGATGTATTTGTTTACCCAATCAACTATGTTTTCTAGCCTTGCGCAAATATTTGATACTAATGTATGGATGATGTCTTGACATATTATTTTCTTATGAGTCTTATTCAACTATTTCCTCAACGGTTTTGCAGAATCTCTGATGAGTTTGTCACAACACGGAAACCTAATTTCCGTATTGATAGAGTAGAATAGATGGAATAGATAGAGATTTTTTTATTTTTTTCGGTTAAGAAATGATAGTTGTCTTCCGGAAGAGCTTACGTTTGAACTAAGCCTTCATCCGGAAACGAGTTTCCTTTCCGGACAAGTTAGGGTTTCCGGATATGACCCGGAACGCCGCCAGCTACGGAATAGGGATCCGGCCTACGAGGCTAGGGGACGCGCCTCGGGAACGGAACCCTAATCCTGTTTCAATCCGGGAACTGGCGGTACTGTTTTGG
Source organism: Antitrichia curtipendula (assembly GCA_951230915.1). NCBI lineage: Eukaryota > Viridiplantae > Streptophyta > Bryopsida > Hypnales > Leucodontaceae > Antitrichia > Antitrichia curtipendula. Next base: position 13,078,112 of record OX579634.1, read on the forward strand.
CTATTTAAAGGCCACCACCGCCCCGTCTCTCTTCACTTTTTGAGTTTCCAAACTCCTCCATGCGTAGCTAGTTGAGAGAAAGTCTGGTGAGAGTGCGTTTACGGATAGAGAGAGGTGAGGCCGGATTAGGGTTATTTGGTTGGTGCACCCATGGCGGAAAGTAGTGCGGCGAGATCCGCAAGAGCGTCGGTGGTTGCCCGGATGGTCAGTCCGTCCATACCAACTGACCCCACCGCTCGACAGAAGTTAGAGCAAGATCTGAAACGGTTAGGGTGTGCCGGACTGATCGAGAGGCCTTGGAATCTGAGAGGGGAGGAGTTGATTCAGGAGCTGATCAACGGGACATCCAACCAGTACAAGCTGACGGTGCAAGGACAGCCCAAGGGATGGACGGAGGACGTGTGGGCGGAAGTCTACTCGTTCCGGAAGTTCGGAGACGGGTTCACATCTCGGGCGGATAAGTACGCCACCGGGAAGTTCCGGAACCCTCCTCACGCGAAGGAAGGGTACGCGATCAGTGACTGCGTGGATGAGCGCCATCGGCGGGTGCTCAACTTCCTGATCCCGATACTGTATCCGGAAAAGTCTACCCGGGTCACAGTGACGATGGCAAACACAATCATCGGAGCTTTGGAAGAACGGGTGGTGCATTGGGGACGCATCATAGCCCAGGTGGTAGCGAAGCTCGCAGATCACGTATCCAAGAGCCGGTACAGCCCGATCAGCCCCTACCTTTTCCACATCTACCATTACGGAGATGTGTTGACACAGGACGAGCTGTTGGTGTACAACACCGGATTGGAGCTGGTCAAGTATGACTTGACGGATGAGCTGGAGAAGGATGAGCCCCTACCAGAAGAGGAGAATGATCCGGAAGAGGAAGTCTTGGAGCGGAAGAAGTCAAGGCGGAAGTCGGCGGATCCGAGTTCGCAAGGAAAGCAACTCGAGACGGAACATGAGGAACCCATCCAGGTTCCGGAAGAAGGGAAGCCGCCCCTCCGTGAGTTCTTCGACATCGGCTTTGACTGGATGCACCAGGCCCGGAACCTCCATCACAAGGCCATCCAGTTCATGGAGGAGGTGGCGACGGAGCTCAACGTGCCACTCGCGGAAATTATTGAGGAGATTAGACGGAGACCGAATCCGGAAGTCATCCGTCATAAGGACGAGCAAATCCGGATTCTGGAGAGAAGCCGGGAGGAGGCAGAAAGCCGGAGGAACTGGGCACAAGGAGAGTGCGAGGCGGCACAGAAGAACGAAAAGGACGCCATGCAGATGGTCCGGAATCTCCAGACCCAAATCGGACAACCGGCGGACGTCATCAACAAAGCCAGACTTTACGACGCCCACTTGGTGACGGGAGGACACATCATCGGATCCAAGGTGGTGATGATCCTCATGGATTTCGAGGCCCGGATGCAGAAGGTACTCCAGGAGATGCAGACCCTGGTGGCACGCGTCGATCCGGACAGAACGATGGACTTCTCCACCTTTCCGGAAGCGGACCTCACCACCAACCCGTATCTCCAAACTCCGACAAAACCGGTCTTGGGAATTCCGGTTTTGTCGCAACCAGGAGGGTTGCATTCGCTCTTGAAACCAGTTGTGCAGTGGGAGTGGCTAACTCAAAGGACGGATTCTCCAGCCAAGAATCCGGAAGAGAGTCAAAGTGTTCCAGAGCAGGGCGGAACCTCTACGCCTGTGCAGAATCAGTCAATCAGACACCGGAAGGGACGCAGATCAAGGAGAATTTGCTCCACCGGATCGGGGCAATGGAGAATCCGGCGAAATCTTTCCCGGATGACTTCATCCACATGCAAGAGGAAACTCCCGCGAGGCCATCTCCGCCAAAGACTGCCGACAAGCCAATCAACTTGGACTCGCCCATCCGGGAGATGGAGATTCTCGAATCCGAGAAGGAGGATTTCGAGACAGAATCCGCGACGGAGACGGATGAGGAGGAAGACTCTCCACCGAAGAAGCGGAAGATCCAAACCCGAGCGGCCGGAAAGATCACACCAGTGCCAAATACCAGGGCGAGGACCTCTCTTGCGCAATCGGAGAGCAGTTTGAAGAAAGCGAATAAAGTAGGATTCAGAGGTTAGATTTAGACTTTAGGTTTTTTTTTCGGAACGGGTTTTCCGCATGTGGGCCCGATTCCGGAAATTTTAGGATAACTTTCATTAGCATTCCGGATATCTAGGATGCTTCTGTGGTTGGTTAGCTTGATTTTCGGTTGTCTCTTTTCCCTTCGTGTTTTGGTTTTTAAATGATGAGCAGGCTTGTTGCTCATTCATTCCATCCTTATGCAATTTGAAGTTTTATTTCATTTCTTTTATGCTGATCTACGCCACTAAGTGTACATCCCATGTTCTAAGTGTTTGTGTGAGGACTTGGGCGGTGTGTTTGTGCGTTTTGAGAGTTGTGAGGAACCAAGAAGGAGGAATCCGGATTTCATGAGTGTTTGGAGTAAGACATTGGGGGAGGATTTGTGAGAGAGCTGGGTCGGATCTGTAGGACTTGTGCACTTAGTATCTTTAAACTACTGGAACGATAATCCGATTGGAGTAATGAGGGTGACGTTCCGGAACTAGAAAGTAGTTCCGTGCGGGGTTAAGCAACCGCCAAGAGGAATATCCCCCTGCTTACCGGAAGATCTGCCAACTGCAGCATCACTTATTTTCCTATAGACCTTCTCTTGTGTTGAATCCGGATAGCTATGATTCTGTCGTTGTAGTAAAGGAGAGAGACTGGCTTCTGCGTGACCTCTTTCCCGGGTAGGCCATCCGGAAAGTTGTGAGGAGACAGAAACTTACTTCGCCGCAACATATAGATCTGTTGAGTGTCTTGGGTTGTTTTTCGTTTTGTTTGTTTTATAAGTTAGAACGTGTGGTCAATGAGTGGTGGAGTCCCTGCCCCTCTAAAGAGTAAAAGCGGACCCCCTGAAGGTAAAACAGGGGCATAACAAACCGAATAGTGACAGTATCCGGATTCCGGAAGGGGACGGATCCGTATTAAATTCCGGAAAGGAGGAAGTCCGGAAGAGGAGAAAGAGGTTTTAGATACCTTTGGAATGATTTAGCGATAATCCGAATAAAACCAAATTCATAGCAACATAGTAGAGTCCCTGGGACGATATTCCGTGTCATCTAACCACAATTGTGTGTTAAAGGTGCTTACCTCTAGATTACGCGTACGACAGAGTTGCATTTTTACATTCTAGTGCATTGATTACAATGTTTTATATGTAATTTGTTACATGTGCAGGTGGCGAGAAATGATGATCCCACTAAGGACATGCCTTTACCCATTGGGGAAATTGCTACTTCAGAAGTGGGTCGTCCTTTGGAGCCTATGACTCCAAAGGATAAGGACTCCCAAATTGTGAATCAGTCATTAGCACGTGACGAGATTGACTTGGTAAGCCACGGAGACATCCTCAATGCATGCCACCGCGCGTGTGATTATGTCAAACAACCGCATGCAAGTAGATTGAGTGACCCTAGAGGGCGTAAACGGAAGCAACCCGTTTTCTCCACCAAATGCTTTGAGACTGAGTATACTAGTAGTGCGCAATCATCAGTTCCCATTTCTAGTCCATTGCTTGAGGAGACATGCGATTGTGCATGTAGTGCTAGTGTGGGCAGGCACGAGGTGGTTCTTGTTCTACTGAGCTCCGGCACAAAAGAAGATGTTGACATTGAAACCATTTGATTGGAATTTTTATCTAGTCTGAGTTCCTAAATGATTTAGTTCAAGTATTCCTATGGCTTCTCAGTTGTTTGCTTTATATGTCTTATGAAAGCTCTGTAATTTGGTGCAATAGATTTTAAAGTATATAAGTTGCTAATTTCATACTCGAAATTTCAGTCTGTGAGGTGGTCCTTCACAATTTCTGCCTTGCTTTGATTTTTGCAGATGGCCGGGTCACCTCTTTCACTTACACAGGTAGAGCAAGCTATAGTTACTCCAGCGTCCAATGAATCAACACAACCAGAGATTGGCATCCCCGAAGAAGAGGATTTTGACATGGAAGACGTTGCTGATGACGAGGAGAAGGAATTGTTGGAAGATGAGCTTCGTCGATGGCAGAAGGTGGACTCTGTGGCTACCATAGCAAACTTAAGAATGAAGCCCGAAAAGCACTCTAGATTGCGCATTCCCCTTTGCAGACTCGTGGCAATGCCAATGGTAAGGCCTACCCTCTCATGTGACCTCGTGAAGCTGGAACAAGAGTTTGTTCACGGGTATCGTGAAGGTGCGGCAGTGTTCTATGTCTCTACTACAAATGAAGCTGGAACATTATATTCAAAATTTGGGGAGTTTTCCAGCGAAATGAGAGTTTATTTTTAATGCCTTAGAATTTCACAAAGCAAATAAAAGCAAACACGAAGAGTTAATCCTTAGCAAACACATAAAAAGCATTCGATGACAATGATAAGAAGCTTCCAAATGAGGAATTGAGAAATGATATGTTCAACTTTGCGCACTGCATCTCTATTACCCCAAAAAATCATATCGTTTACATATATTTTGCTTTGCAATGCGCGCAATATATACTCCTCTATATGATGACATGTGTAGGATCCAAGCAATGGATGCGTGCTAAAAGCAATCCCTTGGACCCACCTAAGATAACAGTGGATTAGAATTTAGATAAGAAGCATGAAAATCATGTAACCAGAATGCACATGTATTATAAACATCTAGCAACTACGTGATGTACTCTTGAGCTTTTCAAGGGCCATGAAAATTTCAGGCCCTCGACTATACCCCCCCCTGACACTTGCACCTGCCTGACGCATGTGTTCTCTTTCTTGCGCTTGTAGTGACCTCCGCTCCCCAGAGTCCCAAGTACGAGTGGAGGATTGAGTACACACTGACCTTCCCACTTTTTTTTTTATCCTTCCTGATTCAGTCAATGCATGACAACGTGGAAGTACAAGAGCAGCAACCACGGGTTCAGGAATTCCCGGACGCAGATCACTTGGCATATGGGATTTCACTTCCGGTGTAGACATTAAATAATTAGCATCTCCGTAAAGCCTCTTTTGCGTCCCTTTCTCTGAAATAGTTGGCGACCTTGACGAATCCCGGACAGTCCGAGAGTGCAGAGGAGATGGCGAGCAAGAAATTGGCAAGCTCGGCTTCTTGTCTGGGGGACTATTTACCACTCCATCCTCGATCTGCTTGACAAAGAAGTCCATGGTGGAATTAACAGTAGGAGCCGAGCAAAGGAAATTTCCCGTACTAAGTATCACGTACTGCCCATAGTCTAGAATGGAGTCCTCAGACGCTTGATACGGGAGGATCCCATCCAGCCTAGATCTTATAGACGCGTTATTCATCTGGCAGGGAAAAATAAGAAAATTAGCCATAGAATTTTGAACAGATCATAAGTACATCGGGTTCAGTATAAGCTCTAGCCAGAGCAGAGGACCTTCGAGCTGTAAAAACAAAATCGTCCCAAAGTACACGATACCGCGAAGAGCGTTAAAATGCAACAGAGGAATACAAAAAAATAAGTTGCTTTAGGACGCTACATTTTAGGTGCTGCATACCTCCAAAACTAAGTCTAACTAACACTAGCGGACCCACGAAGGACCTCTATAAGATTGTCATACTCTTGGCGACCCCGTTCTTCGCTCAGCATCCATCTTCCAATCCTCCATTTTTTATTCTCTCTGAAGGACTTGAGACCATTGCTGCGGTTGAAGTGCAACTGTTGGAACCAAGGAAGTAGGACTGCTAGAAGAAATGTGTCCCTGTCACCATTTCCTCGGTTACTCCAGGAATCGGATAATATTACATTCTCAGGCTTGTTCATGATGTGTTTGCACGGGCTGTCGTCCACTACGACTGTATTATAAGAAGTGAAATTCCTATGGAAGCCAGCGAAAAGGAAATCTAGGTTCTTAAGGAACAATTCCTTATTTGTTCCAGGTTCCTTGTAAGTGGTCAAACTCCCGACTCTATCCCTGCACTTGACAGTCTTGCACGAGTCTTGCCCAAGAACGAGGAAGGGCCATTTTCCCTCCCGAAAGAGGTATCCACAGATTTCATCGGTCGTAGTTTTTTTCATGGAGCTCCATACAGTAATTTTTGCTATCATCTCTAGCTCCTTCAAGAACTCAGCGCAATTTGGACGAACATATACTGCTTTGGGTCCAACAATTGCAGCGATTGTAGCAGAGTGCGGCTCTGCGGCGTCGCGAAAATGCTTGGTTGAACTGTTTGACTTCCAGTCCTCGCAGCGGCATAAAATGCCATTGAGGTCCAGGACGACGTTCATCCACTTGTCTGCCACCCCGGACCTCAATGGACGATGAACGCCCTCCGTATTTTCTTTACGATTTACTGTAGAATCGGACCCCTGCTAACAAACGTACGAATGTGCATCCAGTTACGATCGTGAAACTGGCTTAATTCGTACGTCATGCGAAATCATTTCATTGCTGAAGGACAAACGGCAATGTAGAATGTCCAGTTGTGCCATTCAAAGACAAGAGATTATACCTTCTCCAGTGCCGAACTTGAAGGCCGATCAGGAATTTCAAAATTGGTTGCCACATGATGAGGCGCTGAAGTATCTTCGTCCAGTTCAACGAACTCAGCTGAACATATCGGATTTTCATCCTCATCCCGATTTTGTGTAGAAGGGAGAATAGAAACCTCATGACAACTATCCACATTCATAAGTCCTGCAATTCAAGATTGTGGAGAAGGACTCATTGTAAGAAATATATTGCATTTTCAATGATAATCGTCCTTTACAATATAGAACTCAATCCACCAGTGTCGAAACTACGACTAACGCCAACACAAACAACGTCCGGATAACAATCGAGCACTGCATCTACAGACAAAGCTAGAGCTCAAACTCTATCAAACAGTTTAGCTCGAGTCGAGCTAAACCTACATAACGCAATGTTCACTAAGTGTTTATTGGGCAGAACCTGCAGGTTGATCTTTGGTGGGCAGGGCATCACTTCCAGGCTCCACCTCGGAAGCCTCTCTGGACAGGTTCTGCCCAATCTCCATCTCCGCAGCTTCCACGTCGGGACATAGACTCCTCACTGGGTCTTCTGGCTGAGCTTCCGGAGGAGAGGGATCACCAACAAAATCTTCGGACGGCAGAGGTGCGGGCGACTCGGGTGCGCTACCAGGGATTGCCGTATTTGGCTGCGACGGACTCGATAGGTTGCTTATGTTAGAGCCGGACGGCTGGCCCTGCAGTTGCAGCATCGGAGTTTGTGGAGGAGGGGGCAGCGTTGCGGACGGTTTTGGGTCAACCTTATTGATCAGGAGTTGAAGCATTTCCCTGTTCTGCTGAGCTAGCTCGCGGTTGTTTTGGGACTCTGCCCGCATCCACTCCTGATTATTCCTGTGAAGTTGAAGGTTTTCAGCCCTCTCCCTTGCGTTGTCCTCCCTCATCTGCGCCAATGCAAGCTCGTTTTGGCGTTGGTTCAACTGAGCTTGTTGTTGCATATTCGCTAGTGATTTGGCAGTCTAGGCTGTAATATCCGCCAGTGACTTTGTAATACTTGTAATCGTTTCCCTCTTCCTCTTCTTTTGTGGGCGCCCAGATGCAGTAGGAGTCTTAGGTGTTACAAGCAAAGGAGGTAACATGGAGCTCGCCGATGATCCTGGTATTTCTGTAGACGGGCGGCTTGTCGGTGTTGCCATTTCATCGAGTCCTTGAGGCCCGTCGTCTTCGATATCTTCCTCATCGGATTCGGATTCGGACTCAGATTCCGGTTCTTCATAGAGCGGAACCTCCATCAGCCGCTCACTGAGTTGGGAAGTCTGGCTTGACCTCAACTTCCTCTTTGAGGATGAGGGCGTTGAACTCGGACCTTCACCAGCCGACCTCGGGTACCCACTCTCAAGGAAGTCGGCTATGTCTAGCATCATCGCCTTCTTACATATATCTTCCCACCAAGCCGATTGAGAACCCAGACCAGTGGCGAAGATGTTCACGTTACTCATCTGCAAGGAAGAAATAATATTGTTATTGCAATCGGCAGAAGATGCAAGACATTTTAGCGCGGCCCGCGCTAAAACGACAACTCATTCGTGTGCTTAGAATCAGAAACAACGACAACAGGTATACACGACAAACACTTCATACAGGCAACTGAGTTTAGCGCGACCCGCGCTAAAGTGCAGTCGTGTTGCATACCACGGCCGCGCACGTCAGCTTGCCACCCGTGTACCCGGAGAAGATCAACATGCCGGACTTGCAGAATGCTTGCACGAGCCACAGGCAGAATTCCATTCTCAATTCCGTGTTGTGAATCCGATACTCCAGCTCACTGTACGCGCGTGCTTTCATGTATCGCGCTGTTTCTGGACACTCAAACTCGAAAGGGATTTCCACCTTGTTCTCGTTCTGTGGATTCTGCAGGAAGATGAGGAACACTTTCTTGGGCGTCCTCACTGCTGATACATTTCCTAGCCGGTCATTTTTTCCAGCAGAGTACACGGAATAGGAAATCAAGAAGGATTTGAGAACCCTGTTCGATTCGACATACTTCAGGGCTTGAGCTTGCTCCTTCTCGTCACCACAGATGAGGAGCCACGACGGAACATCCCCAAGTGCAGGTTTCTTTGTGTGGTCCATGGACGTTAGCACTTCAATGAAGTACGGGTTCTCCACGGTAGAGGTGGCCTTCTTCTCAATCCCCGGTAAGGACCTGAAGTCAATCACCCCGAGCGCAAGATGATTTGTGGTCTCTGGAGTCCACACCTTCTTTGGCCATTCCATGTGACGATTTCCGGCCCACTCATAAGGCCGATAGTAGCCATTCGCCGTCGGCTTCTCAAACTTCTCCTTGTGCTCAAGGAACACCTTGAAGAAATCATAGGCGTCTTGGGACAGCTCGGTGATCACCTTGTTCCTTGCGGATTTGTTCTTCGCCCTCCCAAAGTAGGCTTCATCGGGCCTATCGAGCAGCACGTCCATGGTGGCGCTGGAGAAAAGGGGTTCCTTCTTAAAGGCCTTCCAGTTCTCACTGATGATCTCGTTTTGTGCATTCATGAGCCCAAGTTGTGGTTTGATGCCATGGAGTTCCTTGATCACGAGGTTCTTCCGCTTACGACGTTCGACCCACTCCTTTGTGGTGAAACAGTCATCGAGGACTGACGTGATACTCTTCACTGTGACCTTCGGGTATGAATGATTGCGTTTCCCACCCGATTGATTGAGCAGATGTTTCACAAGTTTTGCTATTTCATCGTAGCTCAGATTACCCAAGTGCTTGAAGAATTCACGATTCAACAAGCAACTCTCGGGGTTCCAATCCTCCTTAGCGTTGAACATCATATCCGTGTCAGGATTGAAGAGCTCCCCGTGCGCGGCGGCAGTGATCACCTCACTCCACAGCTTGTACACATCGTCGGGTGCCGTGATGAGCTGTAACTCGTTTGTGAGCTTCAACTTCTCCTCTTTATATTTCGTCTTCGAGATCTTCAGATTCTTGACAACATCGATCATGGAGAATCTCATATACATTGCCCTCTCGAACACCTACCACATGTTTCCATAAATGGCGTTAGAAATGGCAGCATAGTTTCATGTAATTTAGTCCAAAATTTATGAAACAATGAATTCAGCGAGGAATGAACAGATCTGTGTCTCAGGGTTGCAGTTTAGCGCGCCTCGCGCTAAAGTGCTTACCTGGAAGTTCTCTTTTTTCTGCCTGTTTTCGACTGTCCTTCTCGTGGACGCTAGAGTACCAACTGATTTTGTTGGCGTCGGATTTTCGGGCCTGCCCATATCCTCCCAGATGTTCCGAGCTCCTAGAATATTGGTCGCCCAGGATGGTTGAACAGCCACAAAATGGTTTGTTCGATTGTAGTATGCGGAAATGCTTTTCAACTTCTCAGCATCTTCTGACCATACAATGAAGCAGTTCCATTTTCGAAAGTGCTCCCTCTCATCCTTGTCCACGTTGTTTTCGTCATCGAACATGTACTTGCTAGCTTCAACACTGTGCTGCCCGTTGATGATGTAGAATTCCCCGGCCTCGATTTCCTCCCACCTTGTGGGCTTCTTCTTCAGACCGACGGGCATGACGCAGAGCGTTTGTTTGGTGCGCTTGTCAGGAATATTTAGGAGTACATTCACCATGTCTTCAGCAATGCTGTTCTGCTTGGACCGGATGTTATATGTTGGCGGCGCCTCTATGAGCTGTGAGATGTCAATCTCTTTCTTCTCACCAACACCAAAGACATATGCGTCTTCACAAGTGGTCCAAAACTTCTTGTACACCTGACGTATATGCTCATAGTCAAGTTTCTTCTCTGTCGTCCGCGAGTGTGGCACATTTTCCATCTCGTCCGCGTAACTCCCTTCTGCGACCTCTGAAGTTTCGGACTCCTTTGCATAAGGTGTCTTCTTTGGCGTTGTGGCGGCAGCTTTCTTCCCCTTTCGCGTGTCGGTCTTCAAAGTTGGCATCTGGGTACTTCTGTGACCCCGACTTGCACCCGATTCCTGCTTTATTCTCATTTTTGAGGTCATACTGCCGCCTTGGTTCACAATCTCCTTTGACACAAATCGAGCTCTGTTATTCTCTTCCTGCATCTCAAGCTTCCCCTTCAGCGTGTGAAAGTCATTGAATAACATACGGATTTTGCTGCATAGCTTTTTCCATGTGAGGGGGGTCCCATTTGCATTCTGCCACTCGTTGTTGTCCAGTTTCTTCTCCAGCTCCTTGATCTCACCGCTATATGGAGTAGGTTCTAGACTCGAGAGGAATGAGCTCAACTGGAAGGGCACAAGAACGGAGTTGATGCAGATTGCGAAGTGATAATGATTCTGCCTACTATCACCGGGGATCGTTGTCATGCATTTGACTTTGATCATTGGGTGCGTGTCTGCCTCTACATCCTTGATCTTCTCGTGGAATGAGAGTTGTAAGAAGCACTGAGCATTCTTAAATTTATACGATATGGAGAATTGGTTTATGAACGGGATCATGAATAGGCTCCAGGCCTCAACTCTCTCCGGCTCCTTGAACTCCCAGTATTCTCCTTCAATGAGATGGTCGTCTGCACTTTTGTCGTCGTCGTGGAACTGCACTTCACATCTCTTGAAGTACATTTCCAGAGCCTCGATTTGATTATCCATCCTCCTAACAAAACAAGGCAGAAGATGAAGTTAGTCGACAACGGACAATGTTGTTATATAACAGTTGCATTTTAGCGCGACTCGCGCTAAGATGCAATTTCGTGCACAATGTCATGTTCAACCTCATTGTCGACCGTGTCTGCCTTGCGTTTGCGTGGCTCATGATAATTTGCTTTTGATTCTGGTGCCTTAGGACTTTCGTCCTGGCTGTTGCTTCGTGGACAGCGGTGGATCACAGTCTTCTACGCTATATTGTCCCCTCCTAGCAACTCCAATGATAGTGGGTAATACTCTTCAGGTGCGAATGTTTTGTAGTGTATGTCTAATGCACTTTAGCGCGACTCGCGCTAATATGTCTTCTGACAAGCGGTTTGTATTAGCTTATGAGCTGGCCCCGTTTTATTAATTTAGTTCTGCGGTACGCTCTTTGACCTCTCGTCTAGCCTGCGGATCTTCTTTTCTGGGTACTCGTCTCTTGTTCGCAGGTGTACCAGTGGTTCCGTCTGCTACATGTTAGCGCGTCTCGCGCTGAATTGTCCCGATACGAATGGCGTGCTTGGACTTGCGTTTCGCAGTTCGGGTACTAATTTACTCCTTCGTCCCTTGGCTACACTTTAGCGCGAGCCGCGCTAAAGTGTTTTCCTCTGATTAGTTCTCATGGACTTGCGTACTGGAATTCTGGTACTGGTTTATTACTTAGTTTGAGGATGACACTTTAGCGCGCCTCGCGCTAAACTGTTCCCCTCGCAGGGCTGTGCCTGGCTTTGGGTACAGAAGCTCAGACAGGGATCATACTGCTGGGTCGTATGACTACACTTTAGCGTGGCTCGCGCTAAAGAGTCTTCCTGCTAGCGGTGTCTTGACCTGTGAGGCACTGTTCCTGTATCTATTTACCACTCCATCCATCGACTACACTTTAGCACGGCTCGTGCTAAAGTGTCTCTATGTGTTATATATTCTTTGCCTTGCATGCTCATTTGCTTCACTTTAGCGCGAGTCGCGCTAAAGTGTATCCCTGTGATTTGTACTCTTTGACATGCGTACTGGACGACATGCGTATTTACTTATTACTTGGTTTGTCGACGACACTTTAGTGCGAATTGCACTAAACTGTCCCCTTTCTAGAGTTGTGGCTGGATTTTCGTGCAGAAGCTGAAGTAGTAATCTGACTCCTGGGTTGGCCGACTACACTTTAGCGCGGCTCGCGCTAAAGTGTCTCCCCGCTATCGGTGTCTGGAGTTGCGTACCTGTGTTCTGATACTTATCTTCGAGAGGATCGACTGACTACGCTTTAGCACGGCTCGCGCTAAAGTGTCTGCCTGCTAACGGTACTCTTTGCCATGCATGCCAGTTTGCTGCACTTTAGCGCGAGCCGCGTTAATGTGTCTCCCTACCATCTGTGCGTGTTCGTGGGGTTTTCTGCTTTTCGACGGTTGTTTTGAAGGTTAGGTTCATGCTCTTTAGGGTCCGGATTCATTATTGAAATAACGGGAGTGCTTCCAGCAACACTGGTTGCAGAATCACTGTGCATTGCAAGGGAATTGAGGGTTGAGGAATAAAATTTCGGGCAACGTCGGAGACAGGAAATTGACAAATAACTCAATAACACAGTTTCGTATTAGCCAAATTTCCAATTGCTATAGTGTTTTCGAATGCTTTAAAGCAACTGTGAGACTATCATGTGAAGAATCTACTGTGTTCCAATGAAAGCGATTGAATTTTGTCTTATAAAATAGCATGAAGAAATAGCATGAATAGCATGAAAATGCAGAAGCACAAGTCGTCAGAAATTACCTGAGATTCAAGGTATGATTTGCTTCTCGCTGGCCTTCACGACTTGCCGAATTGCAGAACTTGTTTCCACTTTCCGATTACCTGTTTGCAGATCAATCAAATGAACAATAAGACATCGAATTTGACAGTTTTGAAATGCATGAAAGAACATTATGAATGTGATGATGAATTCAAACGTCAGAAAACAACAACATGCATTGATTTAGAACTTTCATGCACTTCTTCGGACAAGCACCTCTCACAAAACACCGCATGAACCTGAACATTCGATCACTCACAAGACACCGCATGAACATGAACATCCAATCGCTCACAAGACACCGCATCCTACCACCTCTTACAATACGTACGTCTGCTGCGGGTCTTCTTCAACCATAACGAAAAACACAACAGGAGCACACTTGACCACATTCGACAATCTAGAATTAAAAGGTAAATTAAGAAACCTTACCCCGAAGCACACTCCAAGCACGCTGTTGCAGTGGTTTAGGACAGCTCTGCTCCACGCTTCACGCACTTCCCCGAGTCGATCCGAGCGAGGTCGGAGCTTAGTCGAAGAAGCTCAAACCTAAACCACAAACAAGCCGAATCTCAATATTGCACGACAAAAAAACGCAACCTAAACTCTACTCTCCCGAATTACCCTAATCCCCAAAGCTGAGGTTCACGGAGGAAATAAAGAAGACCACAGGAGGTCGACGAGGACTCTGAACCCCAAGGCCCCAAGGCCACGCTCGTCACGCATGTGGTGGAGCTCTTCTTCGGCAGAAACGGAAAAAAAAACAGGAGCACACCCGACCACACTCGACATTCCAAGGCGACGCTCGTCACGAGGACCGTGAACTCCCAAGGCGACCCTAAAACTGCTGGACCTCTTCCTCGGCAGAAACAGAAGAAACAACAGCAACACACCCTAAATCAAAATTTCATACAATAAATCAAAGGCTTTCCCCCGAATGCTTACCCCAACGACGTTGTGGAATTGCAGAAACTCGTACGCTCCACGCTCCACCCAGTTGCGGAACCGCTGCACGCACTTCCGAAATCGCTCCACGCACTTCCGCAAGTTCTCCACGCATTTCCGCAAGTTCTCCACGCATTTCCGCAAGTTCTCCACGCACCTCCGGAATCGCTCCACGTACTTGCGGTTTAGGGTCTCTACGCACTTCCGGAATTCTTCCGAAACAGTCTCCGCACTTCCACTCGCAAAGCTTCAAGTCGGGATCACTCGCAAAGCTTGAACTCGCAAAGCTTCAACTCCAACAGCGGACGACCCCAACTTCGAAGAAACAACAAAAAAGTCGAACGACAAAAGGGAGCCAAACCCTAGAGTGGAACGTCACCTCGCACCCGAAACCGATACCCAAAAAACCATACCCTAGCCTATACCCTGCTCCATACCCTGGCCCGCCAATACCCTGAATCCATACCCTGACCCATACCCTGGCCCATACCCTGGCCCAACAATACCCTAAATCCTAAACCAATACCCTAAACCCATACCCTAAACCCTAAAACTCTAAAACCATACCCTAAAACCATACCGTAAACCCATACCCTGGCCCAGCAATACCCTGACCTGCAAATATCTTATCATTATTAATACAAAGATACCTATAGTTTTCGAATGGAAACAAATATTTTGTTGTTAGGATGTGGTTTGTGTTATCTTTGGTCAGTATTTCTCTAAACCCTAAATGCTAGTCATTCATTCAGTATAAATAATTGTAACAACTCAATACATGCGGGTTTCACAGAACATATACCAATCCATAACCCCCTATTAGAGTTCAAAGTTCATAGTTACGTATCTGTGCATTGTTTACTGTAAATCTTCCTCATATGCAAATTATTGTATAAAGCATACATAGAATATGTCTCAATTATCTTGGCCCATTTAGCCTATTTTGTCAACATCTAACACTACATTCATGTTTTAAAATATAGTAACTAAGAATAATAAGTATTGTTTAGATAACAAGGATTAGAGTTTTCATTTGCATTCATGAACCTCCTTTTGAGTAAATAAATACTATTTAATGGCTTACAAATTACTCTTTATAATGAGCTTTCATTTGCATTTATGAACCTCCTTTTGAAGAAATAAATACTATTTAATGGCTTACAAATTACTCTTTATGATGTAGGCAAAATAATAATAAAGGCAACATTTTCTAATCATTATGTGTAATTAGCTAAAATTTTTTTTTTTTTTTTTGAAACACATGGACAATTTCCATTGCTTAGCTGAAACTTTAAACCTTTTGCGGAATTTGAGATTTCCTATTGAAGTCCTTTAAGAAGATTTGTTCCCTTCAAAAATGAATTGCATCTTTACACCTGAAGCATAATCTTTTTCTTTTGTTTAGGATCGTCTATGGACTTGTCTAAAGTGCAAACATCGATACATTTCATTCTTCACTATGTATTTGATATAGTGAAATTGTTGTGTTATCCTTCGAAAAATGAATTCAATAAAAAAATATTCTTCACTTGATCTTAAACCCTATGATAAAAACGTAGGATTTTTGTATTCAACCAAAAATTTTGTATAGAAATCACAAATATTCAAACTATAATATATTATTATAAATTTTTGGTTAAAAAATGATTGAAAAATATTAGTTAAGGGTCTACTTGATCTAACCATTTGCGTAGGATGCACAAATCATAGTTTACTACTATTGTCTGAGAATTGTTATTAAATCATTCATATAATTGAATTGTTTTTTTTAACCCTTTAGTGACCGTGGTTGATTTGGGGGGCGGGCGTATTTTTTCAAGAAAGTGAACTTTGTGGCCACTCTAAAGATGTAGTCTTAGATCAAACTGTACAAGGTGTTTCCATGAGGGAGATTCTTCAACCTAACAAAAAATCAAACTCATCCAACGGTACAAATCTCTAAAAATAAGGTAGAAGGTCCATAAATGAACCTTTTAAGGGCTAAAATTGAATTTTGGGGAGGTGAAACATCTTTTAATATATTTTAGTAAATTTTCCACAAAAGACAAGTAGAATAGGCATCTAACCCAAGTTGTTTCATATTTTTTCAAGCTTTGTGAATTTAGTTACAAATTTTTGAAGTTCACAAAAAATGGTCATCTGTGGTCATCAATGCAAATACCCTTCTAAAATGTGCAGATTTGGTACATTGAAGAAAGTGAAATGTACCTCAATGCATAAATTTACTTTGGGCACTCATGAGATTACAAAGAAACACTTATGCCTTGTCAAGACATCAAGTTACAAAAAAATTTCACAATTTGGTTGACATTTTTTTGTATTTTTGTTGAATACTTTCCATTTGAAGGTCCAAGCCATTTGAGTTTGCAACCTCATAGCTAATTCATCAATGCTCCAACTCCCTTAAAATTGGTTTTGTTTGAAGCGCATGAAGACACTTTAATTGCGTTACTCTTTGAGTTTTTTGTGATCAAATGTATTTTGAATAGCATTAGACCAAGAGTCCCAAAATCGACCACAAAGTGGTCAACCGGTCACTAAAGGGGTAATGCATCTTCACAATTTTAGTAGAACAAAGGCTATTTCCTATCCCTTCAAGTATAACTCAAAAATTAATGGATTAAATAGTATAACCCGGAAATAAATGTATTAAATAAAGACTCCTATTGATTTTAACACTACGTCTTCTAGAGTAAGACATATCTCATAATGTATTTGGAGTTTTAGTGAGCATCAATAGGCTCTATTGTTGAAGTAAATTTCAAATAACTACAAAATAATCATATGATTTCATAGATTTGAAAAAAACAGCATACGAAGTCTTAAGAGAATATACTTTATTTGTACATGAGAATTTATGTTTATTCATTTTACCCTCTAAACATGACTTTGCACATATAAGGACAATGGTACTATTAGAAAATAGAATTAAAATGGGTCACAATGGAAAAAATATTTCATCAAAATTCAAAGTATTATATTCAGGGTTTAGGGTTTAAGATTTAGGGTTTAGATTGTGTTTTGGGGGGGATGGTTCTAATTTCTTCATTCTAGTACTAACATGGTTTTTTGAAAAGAATGCAGGTTCTCTTGCGTAGGAAAAGGCCTACTTAAAGTAGCAACAATTAGGTTTGTGCATGAGTTTTCAAAATTTCGTGTATTTGCAACTTCTACATATTTTTTGTTTTCATTTTATTAATTTATTTCATGTGTTTTGTGCTTTGAAATTCATAAACTACAGCACATGGCATGTCAAAGAAGAAGTTGGTTTTTGTAAACAAATGCCTACAAGTAGCATGAAATTAGTTTCCTCATGGATTTAAAGTGTTCTTGTACTTTGCAAGTTTGACATTCTTTTTTCTCCCATTTCAAAATCTCTCACAGAAGTAAATGTTCTTGATTTAAAATTCACAGTATATTCATGCTACTTTTTTAGGAATTGGGTTTAGGTCCCTAAAGATTCCATGAACCATTTTTTGTCGTTGCGTAATTTTGGAATGGGAATTGCCTCTTGAAAAGTAATTCTTAAATCGAATACTAATAATTTATGTGCAAACTAGTTGGGATTGCCTTTCAATGAATTTGTAAACATGTTTAAATCAAACATCAATAGTATTGTACAAAAATTACTAGAATTTTTTGTAAAGTGTTTAGTATTTAATTAGTAAATACTCCCTAAACTATTTCAGGAAGGTGTTCATTTTGACATCTCTAAAATGTATGTCTATTTTCACCAATCAATTTACCAAAAAAATTAGACTATTTAAGGAAATTATCAATGCTAGAGGTAGAAATTATAACCCTAAACCCTTTTTCAAGAGAACTCTTCAAAATTCATTTGAATCATATCTAAAAATAGTTTCAAACTTCTAACAATATACAAGGATTTTTTTCATTATGCTTCACGTAAACTTCTTTGATGCAAACTTCAAGAATTTTTTTTTACATTTCTTTAGAACACATTTGTATATTGTTCAGATTCCTTGGGTCTTTAAGGGATTAGATTTCAAACATTAAATACACGCAACACATGGAAGTTCACGAAATTGTGATTTTTTATTTATTTGTCCTACATTGATGGTTATGGGGTTAGTTCTCTAACTTATATGTAGATTTTTAATATGTTGTTTTGTAGATATTCTATGAATTTGTATTTTTATGAAGGAGTTTGAACTTAATTTTTTCTTTTCCATTACTTCAAGGTTCTAATTAAAAAATTCATGGACTTCATAGCTTAAAGCCACAACAAGTTGTGAACATTTAAAATAGTTAAAGTTCATGATGTTACAAATTTAAATGTTTTTTCACAAATTCAATTGCAATATGAAAGCAATGTCACTTTTTTACTATACTTTATTTGATTGAGTATTAAGAGTTCATATATTTGATCATGAAATGTATGAAGAAAATACCGGAAGAAGTTTTAAGAATATTACGACTTACAATTCATGAGAATATAGAATCCAAGTGTATATGCATGTTTGTAATAGTGAGTTTCAAAATAATTAATTCATTATTGTGATATACGTGATTAACTATATTTTATTATACACAAGTGTCTTTAAGGTACATCACAAAATTAGTCCCAATTTATTTTACACTTGTTAAATTTGATGTCTCAAGAAAATTTAAATTATAATATCTAAAACCCTTCACCTAATTTTTTTTTGAAGTTCGTGCATGAATTTGGTTTTCCATGTGGTGGCAATTTTTTTCCTATATGTGAACCTCAAAAGAACAATGAACAATCATTCCCAATTTTTGTTGGCATGTGATGAAATTGACCTCATTTTTAATATTGTCATACTTCCTCCGTCCCAAAACGATCTTCCTATTGTACTTTGTGAGCTGCAAATTGGTCAAATTTAACTTCTGGTTGTTCTTTAGGACTAAAAAAACAATTCCAAGCGATAGTTCCCCCTCCATCTATGCAATCACTAATCAGAAGACAAATAAAATGGTTGAAGGGGTCAATCAACACTATTTGTTTTTATTTTTTGCGTCTCTTTGAATATTATCTAATTGAAGGAGATGAAGGTTTGGGGAGGCAAAATATAGGTCCACATATGGTCTTTGACTTTTACTAGCTACCCACAAAATGACAACCTCACACTCAATAATTAAATAGCCCTTGGTGCTCCTTGAAAATACCCAAAACTTTTCACTTTTCAATAATCCTAAACTACACTTTAAAAAGGGCTTCAAAACTCAAAGTTTCAAGGGCAATAGGAGTGCACCAAACTCCATATGTAGTGGAAAACAAGCTTTAAAAATGTTATTTTTAGTCTTAATCCGAAACATTTTGTCTAACAAAAAGATCATTTTGGGACGGAGGGAGTACATCATTAGTACTTTAAACCCTAAACCCTAAACCCTAAACCCTTAGCTATGTTACATAGAGTAACGTGCTATTTTGAGTAGAAGTTTATGTGTGATTATAAACTTTGAAAAAATAAGAAAAAGAAAAGCAAATTATGGAAAAAAGGAAAAATATAAAAAAAGTATTTTTTATTTTTATATTTTTAAATGCTTAATTATTATCCATTATGGGCAGATTTAGGGTCCTTATGGATATAAATATAAATACAAAGGAACTAGTACCATGGGCATGGACTAGAATTCAGTTATTAAGTATATATTAATTAATTAATTTCAGTATATATATTATTTCAATATTTCAGTATATATATTAATTAATTAATTTCAGACAAATATTGATTTGGTCAATATAACCAAGTCAGTGTTTAGCTAGGTTCTGTCCCACCCTCCCACCCATCATATCTTGGTTATATGGGAAGGACGAGTACTAAGCAGAAGCTTACCACAGATGGTACCCCTTAATCCAGATTAGTGGACTCAATAACTGATGTAAAAAGTACCAGTTGTAAAAAAACTGGATACGGACAAAGGTAACGGATGATTAACGGCCACGGTGTGGGGTCCTGGCCAAGTCATCAGATTAAGTGCCAGTGCATGGGTGGCTCCAGCTGAGTCACTAAATTGAGAAGGATAAATTGGGACATAAACCTGATTGGAGGCAAGTTTCACAGGCAAGTCTTTTATTGTCGATAAGGGCAAGGAATCTGCTGGCTGAGTACTCGGGAACAGACATGGCAACATCTCAGGTTCTGGATCCGGAAAAATTGCTCTTTTGCTTATATTTGGTTATGTGTTATTCTCTTAGATTGTGATTGAGGCTAATTTGTGGTGTTTTTATCAAAGTGGACAGTGATAACAAGCTGCTGTAACTTGTAGACACCTTGTCTGCGACTAACCAAACATTGTGATGTGCGGTGTGTCATGGGGACAGGTGAGAGTTACAGCTCCTTTGAAGATTTTACCAAGATGGCTAATCCAAGACTTTGAGGATTATACGACTGGGGTTGCTTAAAATTATGTAGCGTGATGTGCATAAAGTTAGGCTATGTCATGTATTGTAAACAGGGAGATGAATACAGTGAAATGTGAAGCTAGCAATAGACATGCCAGGATTTTATTTGGCAAAAACTTTTGCATAATTATATGGAAATACTATTGTGTTGCAAAGATAAATGGATGGTTGTTATGTGGAGTGTAAATGAAAACTATATGCTACTTGATGATAAGTATTGTAGTGTGTGATTAAAAAGCGGTAGAGATTTGGTAGGAGCAGCCTTGAAAAAGGATGTCCCACCCACCCTCCCGGGGGTTACCTAACCCTAACCCTAAACCCTAAACCCTAACCTCACTCTGCACTTCCAGAACCTAAACTCTGAAAGTCTTGACGGTAAAGTACAATTCGAGTTTTAAAAATAATAATTATTCAGAGCCATATTCCTGTTTGTAAAGTTTTTTTTACTATAAAAGGAAAAGGAATTTTCCTGACGTTGACACTATACAAAGAAAATCGACTTCGAAAAGAGCCCAATGACATTCCAAGAAAGCGAGAATCCACTTAATATAAGCAAAAGTATGTACTGTGTGCTAATTAAGTATTCCAGAAAAGAAGTGCGGAAAAGGCAAATAAATTAGGATAAGGCTATAAATTAGAATTCTACCTGGCGTTGATGACATTTTTCCAATTGTAAGAGGACACGTCAAAGGACGGAAGTCAACAATCCTTAATAAAGGGAATCTTTGAAAAGCTGCTCGCCCGATAACATCCGTGAAGCTTGTGGTTTATTCTAGAATTAGATGATGCTTCATAGTTTACAGCTACCCAAGGCATGAGGAATCCCGGGGCTCCTGAAATTAGAAGCATAGATTTCAAACTCATGGCATGGGTTGGCGCAATTTTATTCCCGCTAAGAAATCTTTTGTGCATCGTCAACCAAGATGCAGCCATCTCTATCCACCTTTCTCTTCAACCAAGTCGATTTCTGTGCACGTTGCTCTCTTTGTGTGCATGTTGTACTACCGTTGTTATTTTCTGTGGAGAATTCAGGAGTTTTTCTTCGGGATCGCATCACGACTGTGTAGTTTGTATCTGCTTCCTTCCTTAAGAAGGTACTTCATCTCATCCTGTTTTTGGTAATGTGCTTGTACCTTCTCAATCAGTATTGGAACTTGAATCACGAACTTTAAGGAAGTTTTACATGAATTTCCATTTGCTTCACAAGGGCAACTGATTGCGTAGGTATTCACTTGTCAAGTGTGCATTTCATGTTCCTTCTCTTTTAATGCACCGGATTTTCATTACGTAAGGTTGTTACCTAATTTACAATGACAGACGTATGATACTGTCTGAGAGTGATGCCTTAATTTTCGGAGTTACTAAAAATAGTAATATTTTCTGCTAAAAATGAGTTAGTTCCGTAAAATACGGGATTGTTGTGCGACCGATTGCACTTTAGCGCTAGTCGCGCTAAAATGCATATGCATTCACTGTGAAATGAGGCGATTGCACTTTAGCGCTAGTCGCGCTAAAGTGCATGTGAATTCTCTGTGGAGTGGCCCAATTGCACTTTAGCGCTAGTCGCGCTAAAGTGCATGTGAATTCTCTGTGGAATGGCCCGATTGCACTTTAGCGCTAGTCGCGCTAAAGTGCAATTGCCATGTAAAAAAAATGAGCGGTATGCCATTTCATGTCTCGCTTAAATGGACATTCATGGCCTGTACAATGACACCATTGCACTTTAGCGCGACTAGCGCTAAAGTGCATGTGCAGTATATGTACAACCACCGGTTGCCATTTAGCGCTAGTCGCGCTAAAATGCATGTGCATTCACTGTAAATTGAGGCGATTGCACTTTAGCGCTGGTCGCGCTAAAGTGCATATGGATTCTACATAGAGTGGCTCGATTGCACTTTAGCGCTAGTCGCGCTAAAGTGCATATGCCATATATGTAAGGTCAATGGTTTGCACTTTAGCGCTAATCGCGCTGAAGTGCATTTTCAGTATTTGTGAAATGAATTGGTTACACTTTAGCGCGACTAGCGCTAAACTGCATATGCAGTAACTGTAAAATGACCCGGCTGCACTATTGGGCTAGTCGCGCTGAATCGCAGGTTCTGTCCATTGAAGATCATCTATCGCACTATACCGTGACTAGCACTGAAGTTCCTATGTGCTCTTCGGAAAATTAACTTATTTCACTTTGGTGATAGTCGAGGTAAAATTAATATACTGTCTATATATTATGACCCAACTGCACTTTAGCGCTAGTCGCGCTAAAGTGCAGATGGTCTCCATGGATG
Organism: Antitrichia curtipendula; assembly: GCA_951230915.1. Classification (NCBI taxonomy): domain Eukaryota; kingdom Viridiplantae; phylum Streptophyta; class Bryopsida; order Hypnales; family Leucodontaceae; genus Antitrichia; species Antitrichia curtipendula. The sequence continues at coordinate 13,100,677 of OX579634.1, forward strand.
GTCACTTGATTGCACTCTAGCGCTAGTCGCGCTAGAAGGACGATGTACTTGAATAATTACTAAATTGCACAGTGGCCATAGTCGTGCTATGATGCATACGTCCTTTACGTGTCTTGAATTTGAATTGCAATTTATGGCTTCTAATAATTGCACAGAATTCATGATGAACCTGTGATCAACAGCGTTTGAGAACTAATTATTAGAATTGTCGTGACGGTTATGGTTTATGTTCTTTAAGAGCCTGATAGTTGTTTTGTTTTACTTTGTTGTTCAAGTGTTATGGATTCTGCAGAGGATCCAGCCACGGGCATGGACTTATCGGACAATGAGTTCCAGGTTCTCCAACAAATGAATGCTGGTGTTCCTGAGTGTGAAGGTATTCCGCGTCGGCTGTGGAATACAAAGTGCGTTAAGCTGTATAATGCTGAGGGCGTGCTTGTTGGTGAAGGTACCTGCCACAGCGTGAACTCTGATCTTGTTCTTGGTGCCAGTGGGCCTCTCGGTGACACTCATGTATCAGTGCACATTTCAGTGTCACATTCTGAAGTGGACCTTGCAGAGGAACGTGTTTACTCATTGCTAGCTTGGCCTATTCAACTGGTTCATTATCGTGGAGCAAGTCTGCACGATCATGAGGCTAGAGACAGTTTCAACCATCTTCAAGCATCACTTCTAAACCCGCCTTCTGCAACTTCTGCAAGACCATATGCAAGTGCCATTAGAAACCCGCCTCATGAAACCGCTGTCAAAACAAAAGACCTCCTAACGCAGGAGTCAATTAACTTGGTGTCCAGCAAAGTGTGTTGCAGCAAGAATTGTGTTCAGCCGTTTTCTAGGAAAAAAATTCGAGCTTTTCGAGAACGCATGTATCGAAATTCTACTTTCAAGCATAGAGCTTTCATGAAGACTGATGTGCACAGACATATTCATAAAGGTGCACGTCGAGGAAAGATGGTGACAATTGAAGAGATAGATGTGTGTTTGCGCGCATGGATGCATATTGCGGGGGTTGCTGAGTCTACATTCTATTGCTACATGAAATACATGAAGGATCAACGGGAAGCAAGGGATCACGGTAATACGGGACTACTGAAGCCTAGAGAGCATACCAAACAAGCCACAGCTTCCTTGAAGTGCATCCTAGACAAGGAGGCCGATCACATGCCGCATCGTACACGGACTTTGAAGGAAGGTGACAAGATTGTGTCCAAGATTCTTCCGGACTCATTTCAATGGAAGGATCAGTTGAAGAGACTTAATGAAACCAATGCGGCTTTTGGTCTGAAAGGGATTTCAACTTCAAACTTGAGCAAGATTAGATCAACCAAGTTCCCAGAGTATGATGTGAAGAAGCCAGGAGATAATTTTGCTCGGTGTGCTACTTGTGACAAATATAATGAGCTCATCAAGAGTGCTATCAGTGGATCCCAAACCGCTATGAAGTGGTGTAGGAGATTGAATAAGCATCTCACCATTGCTCGTGCCCACAAGGATGTGTATTACATTAATCGCGACTTGTCATTCAATTCTCCGCATGAATGTGTTACAATCATACACGACAAGATGGACCACGCAAAAACCGCTTGTCCGGTCTTTTCTCACAAGAGTAAAGAACTTGATGGCCTCATGAAGCTACCCGTTTCTGTGACGGGCATGATTGCGCATGGCCATGCAGATGTGCGCTACGCACATTACGGCTAGGATGTCTTCTCGCATGACTCCAACTATACCATTGGTTCAATGGCAAAGTTGTTCCGAGATTTAGAGTTAGCGCCGAAGTCTTCTTCTCGGGAATTGTTCGCGAATTCAAAGTCCACAAATTTATTTAAGGCCGTGCTAGAGGGTACGGACATGTGCTATGGGTCGTTACCGCCGCCACCAAATACCTTAACTCCAGCCACGCAGCTACCGCCCATTTTAAACGTGCAAATGGACAATGCCACTGGAGACAATAAGAATAGATATGTTTTCTGTTTTTGGTCTCTACTTGTTGCAAACAAGATCTTCCGAGAAGTGTATGTGAACTTCATGATTGTGGGTCATATGCATAACGATATTGATGCGCTATTTGGAACATGGAGCATGGATTTGAAGAAGGAGAACTTCCCAACAATACCAGCGCTAATGAAGTCGTTCATGGATGTGGATTCCGTCCCTACCATTCCTCACCTTATTGAAGAGGTGCCCGACTTCAAGGGTTTTATAGCAGGGTCATTTGTAGATGGCGATGACATCCTTGTTGGGCACACGAGACCACATCAATTGAAGTTCTATCTAGATTCAACGGGGTGCCCTATCATGAAATACAAAATTTTTTGCACTGATGCCGATTGGTTAGGGGAAGAGGGAAGAGGCATTAAGTTGTGGAAAGAAGATGGTGAAGGGCAAAGTTTGTGGCCACGCGGTGCACCTTTGCTTGTTCCGCTGAAGCTTATGAAAGGCTTGGAAGATATTGTCAAAGGTATGACGGGTTTTGTGAAATATTGGGACAATTTATGCAATGCAGACGTCACCGCAGATTATCGAAGACGTTACGAGCATTTGGTGAAGTATTGGCGTGGCGTGAAGGTAGCGTTGATGGAACCGTTACCTACCTTTCATGTTTTGAGGGACGTTTTTTGGCCAACTACACGTATTCAAGCAAGTGAAGTGGATGAATTAGACGATGACGGTGAGGAGCGTGAAGAGTTTGGGGAGGATGACCCATACGTTGGGCCATTGAGTGGTGGTCCAAATCCATCCTTCCGAGTGGCTCGAGATTTGTTCGAAGGCTATTTTGTTGCAGTTCGACCCACAGATGGTGATTCTCACCCAGTTTGGATTGCAAGGGCATTGTCTGATCCGAACTCCAATCCAGAGAATCCAAATTGTGTTCTTATTCAATACTTCCGCCCAACATCAAGGAATCAGGATGTTCAAGATTTCTACACCGGATGGGACAGCGAAAGAGGTCTACGTTGGAAGGTTGATGAAACTGAACCTCCTGTTTGGCAACATACGGATGCTCTTATGACAGCGTAGAAGTCGAGGATCCAAAAAGACACTGTGGAGTGCATGATCAAGATCCCTGCTATACAAATTGAAGTCATCAACCAAAGTTTGGTTTCATATAATTGAGAAGCCATATCCACATATGTGTATATGTGGCATGTTTTGTTTTGTATTTAACATATTTATATTGTGTATAATAGATGGAATTTATATATTGTAATAGATGGCATAGATTTGGATTTTGTTGTTTTGGATTTATAGTTTGGTATTGCGTGTATGTTTTGAAATATATGTCTTGTTTTTATAAAACAAGAATATTCAAATTCAATTTTAATGTATTTCTTTATGTACTTCTGAGTTTAATTTTTTCTCTTTTTGCCATCATTCTACTTTATTTTTCAAGAGCATGTATGTTATAACATCTATGAAATTAAATTTGAAAGTGTGATGCAATTGAAAAAATGTGTAGTGTGTATAACCACTTTGTTTTTGATAGCCATGTTAAGCACTTGTCACATTCCAAATACTTAGGGGGCTATTTGGTTGTTACATCTTTCCTAATTGCCTACATAAGTCATTAAGCAACACCAAGTCAGGAATGTCTCTTAGTCGCTCATACGAATTGAATGGGAATCGAACTTAGATCGCCTAAATGAGATAAATAACCCCTTACAACCAACTGCAGAGCTCATGACTTGGTGTTCCATATGGCATGATCTCTATGTATATTAATGAAAATATTGATCTCCGAATTTCAACTCATGTTGACTAAAGACTCTGTGTGTCAATACACTCTCATTTTAATGGAAATTGCACTCAAAAACTAATAATTATATTATTTGTCAACCTAAATTATCTATAGAAATTCCATTTGTATTGATATTAAAATCGACAATATTATTTTGGGAGGCTTCAATACTCCCAAAATTTTGAATATGATGTTCTGGCGAGTGTTTTGACTTCACGGATGACGAGATGAATGCATGGGATTCATTGTGGAAGAAAGAGAACAATGATTTTAGAGATTATGTTGAGTCCGTGCCCGAATTGAAGTATATGAAGAACTTGAAGTTCTTTGTATGCGACGGGAATCACCGTCGGTTGGCTTGGATGAATCACATATCTAGATTGCATCCGGGGGATCCAAATTGGCATATTACAGTGGATTCTATTGTTTTGGACACAAAGGGCAGAATTGAATTGGTCATGCAAGTCATGCATGACATCAACAAGTGAGTTACTCTGAGACATGTGATCATTAATTCTTATTCTTTTAGTTTCTTAAAATTCTGTGTACTCTATTTCACATGTTTTAAAATTTATAAATGTTCTGAATGATTTTCAGATCAACTGAGGACTCGCATGTGAAGACCAACTTGGTGCATACCTTGTACCGAGTGCAGAAATACGGGCTTCTTCCTCTTGAGCGATTCAATGAAATGCTCAGACCCTCTGAGAAGAAGCGATGTTTTGCACAGACTTTGAGGAAGCATTGGTATTCAATGCCTCTTGAGGTGTTCACAGCATTTGTCTTCAGGGTGAGAATTTTGTTTTATAATGTAGCAAATAATTATTTCTTTTCAACATATCATTTTAGTTTTTTTGATTACATATTTGAAGTGATTTATAATTGATATTCTGTTGAACTTTTTGCAGCAAGAGATAGCACATGCAGCGGATGCTGCAGTTCGAAAATACAACGAGGTAACTCCCTTTGAAGAAAAGAGTAACGAAGGGGTTGCAAATGTTATGCGACTTGGAGCCAAAGAACGGGCGCAGAAGCTGACTGTGAAGATGGGAAAATTATTGGCTGTTGCAAATCCTGCTCACGGTCCTGGATTCTTGGAGGAGGTGCGTTTTATGTTGAAATGTAGAATTGCTTATGCTTATATTTTGTCTTTATATGAAATTGGTTGAAACAATGTTTTGCTTCTTTTTTTAGGTTGAGAAACACTGGACTACAAACGAGGTCCCGGAGATGACCTTGGAGAAATTGCAAATGATTGCAACATGCAACACTTTGCCTGCTCATAAGATCAAGTTCTTGAAGTGGTGGAACTCCTCAACGCCATCTCGTGATGCTCGGCGGTTTCCAGCGAGACCTGTTTCCGAGGAGAAGCTCGGGCCTTTCCTCAACAAATGCATCTGGTGGGCAGGGGTAAGTTCTGCGATGTCTCATTGTATGTGTAGTTTGAAAATCCTATAGGTTGTTTTTATTTTGAGGAACTCCACATTTTCAGTTTCTTTATATCACTTTGCCTCCGAACTAATTCAAAGAAATATTATGTGGTCTTCTAAAGATTGAGGAAGCAGCTGTGGAGTACTTTGATAATGTGAAGCAAAAGGACAACCCGGAGATCAACATGGCAACCCCGCTTCAGCCAGAGTATCTCTCAGAGTATATTGAAGGATGGAGGAGGAGGATCTGGGATCAAGCTTTTGGCCCTGCATTGAAGGGAGCCAACTATTTCAAGAAGTCCGACATTTTCAGCACTTACGACGGATCAGACGAAGCCGTTAGAAGAGTTCTGTTCCGATGTGATTTTTAACTTCGGAATTTTTCATTTGCTTCGTTTATGTTAGTGCAATGCATTTGCATTTATTGTTCATGTCTGCTTTCGCTTACATAGAATGAAGTTTCTGTATTTTTAAGTAATATGACCAGAATGTGGGGTACTGAGAGGTATCGCCAATACATCAGTTGGGTCCGACTGATGTTTCTGGAGCAATTGGTAATACCGCAACTTCTGGTTTTGTCATGAATTTGGTTTACTTTTGAATTCTGTTTTTTTAATAATTATTCGTATGAGTGGTGTTGCTTTACATCTTCTTTTCATAGGTCAATCTCGTGGTTTCTATATTTCTAGCACTATCTTGTCCATCATAATAGTAATATGTGATCAGTGGGATTGTATTTAGGTTGCAAAATTGACTAATATGTCTCCATCTTCTGTCGCAGCTATTTCAAGCATGAGCTTCTAGCAAAGAACGCCATTGCTCGAGAAAATCTTCCTCCATTTCTATCAACTTGGCTAGACCGTAGTTCGGCAGAGTGCATGTACACTCCGAGCCAACTTCGGACGTTCACAACAGCTCATCTGACTGGCGGAGGGTGGTATTTGGATTGTCCAATGACATTCACTCATCCGTCGGAGACGGAGCTCCGAAAGTCTTTTGATGGTCTTGGTGTTATTGATTTGGAGGTTCCTGAATTTGCAGGATACAATGACACCCAGAAGAAGAGGGCCATCGCTAGGAGGATGGTGGCTGACAAGAAAAAAGAAGGTCGAGAGATTGAGATTCGGGAAACAAAAGAAAAGAAAGAGGCGGAGCGCTTGGCGAAGCAAGCGGAGAAGGAGGGAATGGGAAAGGGCAGAGGGAAGAAGATAGTGGAAGGAAGTGGCCAGGTTCCAACCTCTTCTACGGTAGACCAAGGTTCTCAGATGAAAATCGGATCTCGTAGTGGATTGAAGAGGAAGGCTGTGCTTCCGGAGCTTACAGAAGACATGGTTATACATGGCACACAGGTGATTGTGATTGGTGATGATGACGAGGTCACTTCGGAGGAGTTAATCCTGAATGTTTCCATTGTGGACCTCATGGACAACATCAACACCGAGGCGCCAACATGCTACACAGAGGCAATGGAGTTTTTGAAGAAAGTAAATTTATATAATGTTTGATTTGCAAACTGATAATTAAGTTCAACAATTTGAGCTTTGTAAATAGTAAATATTGATTGTTTTCTTCTTTAATTGTTTGTAGATGGCAATTGGAAAGGCTCGCACGTATAACGGAAAAGTGACCCATCAGCCGGGAGTGGACCTCATATTTTTTGACTGCCACGAAAATTTGCCCGTCCCTGGGGTGTCTTCTCCGGCCACTGCAGTGCCAGCATGGAACGCTGATTTGGAATATGAGGCTATTCAATCGGCGTTTCTTTTTGCTGATACACAGTTGCAGGATCATGGTTGCATAGTAGTGTTCCATTCATGGAGTGCCAACTCGAGGGGCGTCATTGCTGGTTTGTGTGAGGTTTATCCCATGGTGGTGAAGACAGAGTGGTTGGGCATCAACCGTGTGCACTTAACCTCAGCCTTAGATCCTACTACCACGGTATGATTCTCTAAGGGTTTGTATTTCGGTAGCACTTAGAAGTGCCTTTTTTTTATTTTATTTTTCATGAAATTTTTGTGGCAACGCTTGCAGACTCTGAAGTTCGGGATCACCTTGCTAGTGAAGAACCTCGGCAAGAGATTGAAATCAAAATTCTCTTTCAAGTTCACTCCGTCCATGAAGAAGGCAAAAGTAGATATTGCAAAAGACGACACGTTGCTTAACTATACCACCGAGGAGACCATGCTGATGCATGAGGCAATACCATGGCGGGGGCCTCGCGAAAAGGATGCCCGCTTCTTCCAAATGCTCATTGAAGGATCAACCACTGAAGGAGATTTGATTTTGGATTGCACAGCTTCTACGGGTGAATTTAGACTTCAATTATTGCTTATTCAAATTTTAGTTCATGTTATGAATATCAAAGTAATGTTTTCAATATTGTTTGTCACAAGTGCATCAATCACAGCATGTCGCGGCACAGGGCGCCACATTCTGGCTTTAGAGGAGGACGTTGACATTTTCAACGCCCTCCTTCTGCCCATGAGGAAGACTACTTTGGAAAAGGAGATGACACACGTTGCAGGACCGGCATCGGCAGTTTTGGCCACACAAGATCCAGACGCCATGACCGTGGTGCCTCGCAAGTTCTCTCGAAAGAATATACCTAGTAAGTAAGTTTTCGCATTTCTAAATTCTCTGTGTGCTTGGTATTTCTTAGGTTCTATAAGTCTAACATTGCATTACTTGTGTTTGTAGGAGTCAAGGATTGATGTCATCAGATGCATTGATGAAGAAGCGAAGACTTCTCTTCAGTCCAGAGAATTCTTTCATGCTTCCAGTGTATGCCGAGCAGATGGCATCTACATTTGCGGAGTTTGGTTGCTCAAAATCAAAACCCCGTAAACATAAATATGCTCTTAATGTTTTAGTCTTTATAGATGGATCAGCATCCGAGGGTAGAGAAACTTCAGTGTCTTCCTCGACTGAGGATTCATCGGCAGAGTCCACTGCGTCTTAGACTTATGAGATTGACATATCTCTTGAGTCAAACTATTCTGTATTGATTTTCATTATGATTGAATTTGTGTGTTTTATGGCTACATCTTGGACGTGATCTCTTTCTCTTTTCAATCATGAATTGCGTGATTCCACCCTAAAACTCAGAAAAGTTGGTGATCCTCAAAAAAACTTGAGAACATTCTGTAAGTGACATAAATGTTCGTAGAATGAATTCACATTTCTAATATAACTGAATTTCATACACCCATGGTCATAGGTCCCTTAGTCCTTTTTTTCAAGATAAAACTTCCCGCTCACAGGCTCGCCTGCTAGCAACCCTGAGCATGCAACTAAGAAAATGTACACTCAATTATTTCACAATTTTGAATGAACATGGAAAAGAATTTGTGCAACTCAAAAAATGTTTTCAAAAAGGTAGAATGTAGCCACAATATGCAAATGACTTAAAATTGTGTCTTTTCAATACTCATTTTTTATTTTTTATTGATACTTTCATACTTCTACTTTGTTAATAAATTATTTACTTTTTGATAATTGTACATTGAAAAACTAAATTCCTATAAATGCTCAATTACATAGTGACTTCCAATTTTATTTTATTGTTTGTATTACGTACTTCCTATAATGGTTAGTTTGTAACATTAACATTTACACTGATGCTAATTTGTATTACCCAGTGATCCATAATTCATTTAGTTTCACACTAGCTTAATATTTAATATATACATTTATTACTGTGCTACTTATAAACAATTTTAATGTTGCCATTGGCTTCATTACACAAGTCTATTGTTCAAGTACCCTATTGTGTAATTCTAATACACGCTCGCGTTTCTTGGTATCACACATTTCATAAGCAATTTTCAACCCTTGCCTTCTAGTTCCATCATGGATAGGGCCAATCTTCATGAATTTATACAGTAAAAAACTTGTTTGCCTGAAGCATGTTTCATCAAATGGAGCCATCCGATCTGTGTATATCAAATTCATGTTCGTAATTGGATCCACATAATCTGTTCCTTTACATACTACAATTTTGCGATGCATCCTTTTGCCACTTGCAACTGGAATTTCGCGAAGGTAATAATAAGTTGCGCCAAAGAAAACATGCATTTCTTTCTTGTACCATACGTAGATGAATTGACAGATTCTGGTTTTCAAAGGCACATGCACGTTATCAGTGGGCTTCACGACAACATCATCTCCAATCTCATACAACACTCCTTGAAGCATACATTTTTTCATGTGTGTATAAACATATGTTCCCCACTCCTGCACTTGAAAATGTTGTTGTAAAAAGTTTTCTAACCAAGCTTCAGCAGGTTTAGGCCGAGCTCTTCTACCAGGCTTCTTTCCAATCAAAATTCCTTTGGTAGAAGCTGTATATGCACATGCAGTTCTGGATGTACTTTTCAACAACTTGTTAATCTTTGTTGCAGCTTCAATGCTAGTACAAGTCAAGAAGTGCTTCTTGTGCCACGCTGGGTAACGGGAAATGTCATAGTTGTTGTCTTCATGTAGATATTCATTCACTTGCAAATACTCATGAAGTTCAATAAGTGCTCTTCCTGACATATCCACTACATCACTTTGCGCACATACATTTACCTCCAGATTTTGAAATTGCCTCCGACTATAGAACTCAATAAATGTTTGTTCAACTTGTTTGTCATTGGAGTGTATGTTTTGATATTTTTGAACCTCTCTTTCATAAGGAAAACACCAATATACATCTGAGTGTCCAAATCTTAAGACATCCTCTATGATGTGTCCTGCACCTGTAACATGCTCTAAGGGTCTTCCCTTTGGTCCATTTAAATCTTCTGACAATATATGCCATGTTTGAAGTAACAATCTCACATTACGTAGATCTGTTTCTGTCCATCCTTTGATGCAGGTTTCGTTGAAAAAATAATGTGAAATATCAATGAGACATAAACCCATTTCCAAGAGTTTAGAATCCATCCCTTCTTCATGGTTCAATGCATATAATACACTTGGAAGTACCCATTGAATAAATTTTTGGTTTTCTTCCGCCATATAAGAATTGCGATACTCAAATGGATCATTTGGCCATCGCCCGCCTTTTAATTCACGAGGGCGTGACTCTTCCACTGCCATACACATTTCTAAAACTTTCTTTTTTTTATCTACATCTTCGCCAATCCACATAAACAAAAAACTGATGTACGACTTAAAGAGATTCAAGCCCATGATGTGCATTACGTCGTACACTAGATCCAACGAAAGGTCAAATCCGTATAAGTGATACAGTTTCCACAAGGGGGATTCTCCAATAATACCAGTTTCTTGCCCATGCTTTGTGAATGCACTTTTTGGATGAGGAGGCAATCGGTTCCAACCGCGTACACTTTGCCATAATTGTGCAACATTCCGTCTTTGAGGAGGATGGTGAATCTGTTTGCGGTTACGGTTGAATACAATACGTCCGTCTATCAACTCAAAACTCATTTTGCACCTTCTACATGTAGACTTTCCAGATAATTTCAACTTTCCCATTTTGCATTGAGCCGGATGGTCCCCTGTAACAAGCATCAACATTGCCCTTATGGGGGAGTTCCTTGGTATGTTTGGTAAGTGCTCCGTCATGAGAGACTTTGGATAGTCAACGTTAAAACCATCATAATAAATGTCATGTAGCTCTTTAATGAATGGGTCCAACAGTGTTACCATTGATTCTTTAATTTTTTTCTCCAACACTATGTTAGTACCACCAGTTTTAGAAATAAATGTTGTTGGAATAAAAAGCACAGGAAAGAGTTCAATTGGATTTGTTGTTCCTGCGTTCAAGATGGATACTTCTAGAACCCAACTGCTTCGATTGTGTCGCTTAGAAACCGTAAATCCATCCCAATGAGCTGCCAACGCTACATTTCGTGGATCACCCCTTACCATTTTCTTCACAGATGACACTTTTTCCAAACAATTCCAACAATCAAAATTATACATTTGTGATTCTTCATTCCATCCACGAATCAAGTAATCATTTTTTTTGGAAAATGTGCAATATGCCATTCCGCAGTTCTTGCACAGTACTGGCAATTCCCACTCTAACTCCGGATTCTACCAATCTTGATAAATTCTTAACTTTTCTCCATCCCAAAAATCTCTTATCGAAGTCGGAAATTCATGCACGGACTTTCCCATCCAACGGTCTTTATTTTTCTACAAATTCAACATTTTTTCAGAATACAGTTGTGAACGCATAATACTTTGTAACTGACTTCCAATTGGCAAATAATCTACTGGAATCATGTTCTTCCTTGTTGTATTGCACATTGTACACATTTCTGCATGGATGTGACAATCTCGTTTCATTTTTGGTGGACTACATGTACAATTCACAACCTTACCCCCCTCATATGTATCTTCAGCACTAGGTTCGAGGAGGATGGCATCGTGTAAATTTTCTGTAGTTGATCCAATACACATTTGATACCTCTTGGGTTCAACCATTCCTCTATCTGTATAAATCTTCATGAGTTTTTTCCAAGTATTGACAACTTGACCTTCATCCAATTCTCCTTTCCACTCTCCAGCCATACGTCTGAAAATGGCTCCAAATTTTGGCTCTTTTTGGTGAACATCTTCAGAGCTCAATCCATCAAATAAATGGTGCATGATGGAATCTTGACAAGAGATTGGACAATTGAAAGAATCCCATTCGCTTTGCATTTTAATGAATGCATGTCTTATAGCATTCAAGGACTGCTCATGTGCATTGTCATCATCCATGTCATCTCTTTGGTCTTCCCCCACATCACCTGCCAAATTACTTGCCACAACATTTGTCGTATTATCAGCCACACCACCTCCTATTTCATCAGGTACGTCGTTCGTAATGTCATGTTCTACATCATTTGTAATATCATTTTCCAACTGGTCTATGAAGGCAACTGCTATGTCATTGATTTCATCATTATCGCACATTTCATCATCTGATGTGTTATTTGTGTTTTCACTGTTTTCATAGAAATCAATACTTCCTTCAACTTCATTAACATCAAGGATAGGTGGGTTATTGATTTCACGTCTCTGATTGAAAATGTTTTCATTGATGTAAGCACGTCTCTCGGTTTCAAGTTTGTGTTTGTCATATGTACTTTTCCAAACACGTTTTCCTCCAAAACAATAAAATGAACAAGTGCACGTTACTAGTCTACGTTTTTGTGGAGGTTGTGTCATTGTAGCAATGTTTAATTTTAAAATTCAATATTTCACCGTCTTCAAGGTTGAATTGCAATTACAATTCCTCTGAGATATATATATTCTTACATACAAGAGTTTGTACTTATAGTAGGAGATTGAATTATCTTTCACTTTATAATTTATATCCTTTTACTTTTTAAATTTATGTTTATAAAATTCAATTAAAGTAAATTCTACAGTAATTAAGCTTTCAATAGATTTAAAGTAAATGTAGTACTAATTAGATTAAAGAATTGAGTTATTGTTGTAGATTTTTATATGTAGAAGTCCAACTAAAAAAAAATTTAAGCATCTTAAAGTTTTTACTTTAACCCCTAAAACCCCGAGGGTGTTTTCTGCCAGAAACCACTTAAAACTACCAGTTCTGTTGTATTCACTTAAGGAAACCATTTTTTTTTAGTTGGAATTTAATTGTAGGATCTTGTACTTAACTTGTCTGAGATCATGTAGTAAAATTTCATCAAATTTCACTGTATGGATTGGAAGATATTAGCATTCAAAGTTGAACAAATTTTTTTTTTTCAAAAAGATGCTTAAATTGCTCGGAAAACTAAGATTGTCCATAACTTTCTCATCCGTAGTCCAAATAGAATAAATCAAAGCTCTACGTATAGCTAAAACATAATCTTTTAGAAAAATAAATTAAATAAAAATAAATTTGACTTTTTGTAATTTTTTTTGGACTGCCTGCCAGTCTCCATTTCTTGCTCATTGTGCCATAACTTTTTCATCCAGCATCCGATGGATATAAAAAATTTATATCCACAAAGCTCTTGCAAAGCTACAAAACCTCAAGAATTCTCACACAAATTCACTTCCAATTGAGACAATAGGAACCTACCCAGACCCAAATTGTCCCCCGAGGAGACAAGCTAGATTTTAGGGATTAACATATTCAAAGTAAATTCACCACTATTTCTATTTTATGCACTACTTTTTTAATAAATTTTTCTCCTAATACATTTTGAAGTTTAAAAATAGGTGAACTATAAATAAAATAAAAGGTCAACATGTTCTCAACTTCTATATATATAGAAAGGAAAGAGGTTCAATAGTATTGTTGTTTAATTGATATTTATCATTAATATATATATATTAATTCAAGCGTAATATATATATTTTGTCGGTTGTTTTAGTTGTTTAAAGTCTTTCTTCTTTCTTTGTCACCATGACTACACCTGCAGCATTATGTGCTCGGTGCAAGCACAAATTTGTGGATATGAATTACAAATTTTGTCCCATGTGCAGTACTCGTCGTCTGCCGTTTCCAATGGATAGTTCATCAACTGAGGAAGTAGAGGCAGAACCTACTACTCCAACTAGTAGGCTAAGCAGTCAACCTATTCCATCTTATGAACAAATATATGTTCATTATCTGAGGAACTTAAAAGAACCAGGGAAAATGTACGGCAAAAAATTCTTAGCAACACATTATTCTGATGAGTACCACAAGTACATGAATAATCAGAATAAAGTGAAAGTGTTATTGAAGCAAGAAGGATTTTTAAAGAAAGACCGCATAAAAGACCACGACAATTGGAAGGCTACTTTGCAGGCCAGATGTGAAGCTTGGTCCTCAGAAATGGAGTTGCTGGATTTTGAAAAAATCAAAATGCCGTGGCGATCATTGGAAATCTATAAATACTTAGTGGAGCATATTCAAAATTTGAACAAATACAACAAAAGCAAGCTCAAGAAATCAACCGATGTAAGTCCGTTACATAATTTATCAATAACTTTATTTCATTGTATATATTATATATAAAGTTCAATTTCAATTTCAAGTTTTATTCTTGTGAAAATATAGTAACACAAGAGAGTTATGTCTTATCATACTAGTGAATTGTAATGTCCATAGTTATGTGTATTTAGTGATAGGTGCATTTCAACTCACATATGTGGCATTGAATTTTTTGGTCTTTGATAAATTTTGTAGATGATTTCCAGAGGAGTAGACAATGAAGAAACTCAAGAGCGTGTTCTGCAATTGGAAGCAACAGATATTCAAAGTCCAAAGGTACATACATTTTCATCATCAATATGTTTTTATTATGTCTTCTTCATTTAATTCAAAAGTTTTCTTATGTATTTTAATAATGCATAATGGTGGATTGTTTAACAGAATTCAATTCAAGAGGATTTACTTCCACAGCATTCAACACAAGAAGCAGATGTAGAGGTAGTATCTAAAAAACGATTGAAAAAAATAGAAAAGGAAATAGTAAATGTTCAATTTCCATGTACATGTAGTTAGTGAATATAGTTTTGAATTTTTTTAATATGTTGGGTAAAAACTGGTTGATGAAGCCTTATTGAATTTGTAATGGTCAACGATTTTTAGTTCACAGTATTTATAATGATGTAATTTTTTTAGCAAAAAAAGGCTGTATTAGAACTTATTTCCTCAAGGACATAGAAATAGCTTCATATAGTTTGTATATCTCTTCATCCATGTCACCCACCATTGCCATATTTTAATAATATAATATTAAAAAATATCTTTACCTTTGAGAGTTTCTTGTACTTTATATCCAAATTAATTTATTATTGTATTTATTTTTATTTTTATTTATTTAATACTCCTTCTGTATGAAAATGAGTGTCAACACTTCTGTTGATTTTTGTTTTTGCCAATTCTTGTTGATCATATAGTGAAGAATATAATTTAAAAACGTTGTGAATTTTATATAATTAGAATTAATGAAGAACATTACATTTGTTTATTGCAACCTAAATGAAATTAGCGTCAAAGAAATCTCAATATAAACTATTGAAAACAACCTTAAAAAACATGACAGTCAAAGTGGACAATTAGTTATGATGGAGGGGGTAGAATTGAACCTTTCAAGTTCCTTGACTATATTATCACCAAAAATGCTCAGAAACTACCATTCTAAGTACAAGTACCAAAATTTAAAAAAAATAAATTTATAGACACATGTACACATAGGATTTTGTATTACAATACATTGAGAAGATGTGGAAATTTTTTCATAAATTATCACCACGTAGATTGCAAGATATTAGCATTTGAAGTGAAAAAAAAACTTTTTTGGTCCCTGCTATAAACCAGGGCAGGTGCACTTTAGAAGGTCACATTTGTATGAAAAATTGTCTAAAATGGTTGTGCTTCTTAGGATTCATTCTTCAAGGCAAGTTGGCGGCATGCTTAAAATTATTCATAACATTTTAAGTTGTTACTACATGTATGAAAAAAATTAAAAATAGAAAGATGTAGAGAATGATTCAAATTACAAAATTGTTTGCAATTTATTTATGAAATTGGAAAATGACGATTCCATATGTTACAATGTTTTAATAAACATTCTACATCTTGTGTTTTTATTTCTTTTCCAAAAATATTGAAAATTGAGTAAAATAAAAGACTTCAAAGTTTATTTTAAAATAGACAGTATATAACTGCTCGCGAAGTAAAACACCTCATAAATTTAATTCATTCATCATAATTCAAAGCTTTAAAGCTTTCTATGCATATATGGATCTAATAAACCAGTTTCAAATTTTTATTTAAAAAAAAGGTGATTTATTTAAAAACTCAAAAGATGTGTTTGATTTTCTAATGAGGAGGATTAAGTGATTTTCTTTTGAATTTTTTGTAGATTTGCAATTCAAGCATTCAACATAAAAACTTAGGAAATCAAAATTGATAGTATGAAAAATTTAAGTTAAGAAGATTCAAAGTAATAAAATATAGTTAAGCAAGGGGATGAAAAATTTGTTTCCTTCACTTTTGAAACAAAAATCTTGCAATGTATAAGATCAAAGTATTTGAAATTTCTTGCATACATTTTTTTACTAGTCTATTATATGATCCTACTATTAGGTACACAAAAAATAATAATTTTTAAAGTTTTTTGCTCTTTGCAATAGAAGTGGTAGTTTTGATTGTGTTTGATGGCGGAAAGACCTAATTCGTGTAGGGGTACAAATTCAAAAATTCAATCATTCAAATTCAAATATTCAAATTCAATTATTCAAATTTTCAAAACTGAATTTTACAACTTTTTAATTTTCAGTTTTCAATTGTAAACTCGAGTTTTGATAATTGAATTTTGAAAAATGACTTTTCAAATTTTATTTTGAAACCCAACTTTTCATGTTCAATTTTATAATCTAACCTTTAAAAAGTAAATTTTAAATTTTGGCCTTTCAAAATTAAAATTTAGAAAATGAATTTGGAAATTTAATTTAAAAATCTGAATTTTACAATCTGAATATCTAAATTTCAAAATTTTATAATTTAATTTTTAGCGACGCAATCAATATCTACCATCGAAAGGCTCCGCAGCAAGCCAATCTACAGTCTTAAAAACGCTCCGCAGCAAGCCAATCTGCAGTCGACGTCAGCTTTTTTTAAAACGCTCCGCAGCAAGAGCTTATCTTCAACGGAGGCCCCTTTTCGAATCAGGCTGTGGACTTAGCTTGTGGAGAGGGTTTCGTATGTGTGCTTCAGGTTTTCCGTGTGAATTTCAGCAAGTACAAGGTGGTTAGTATCCAGACCTTGCCGAGCAGCACTTCGTTCGTGTGAGGACCATACATGTCCGTCGTGTCGAGAAAGGTGATGCCCGAATCCACGGCGTGGTGGACGAGCTTCACCATCTCGTCTTTGTCTTTGGCAGGGCCGTAGAAGGCCGACATGCCCATGCAGCCCAGTCCGAGAGCGGAAACCTCCAGACCCTGAGATCCCAGCTTCACGCGAGGCACGGCAGGAAGAGACGACGCCATCGCTAGCTCGATCAGTAGCCAAATTGCCCCAGCAGATCAAACCTCGCCAGACTTTGATAGAAAGGAGCTTGGCAGAACCTAGAGGTCGGTCGATCTTAGAAAGGAGTAACGGTTAGTTGCGTTTAGGGAACTCTAGTTCATTGTGCAGAACTGTGGTTCTCATCTACTGTACGTACTCGCAAAGCAATCGACAGCAACAACCACACTGAACAAGAAGAGCGACTTGTTGATTGGGCAGGTACGTGTTTGGCGGTTTCCTTCAACCTTGAATTGGGGAAGAGGATGCTCGTTCTTTGCCCATGATCAGCATACGAAATTGAAGTAAGTGTATTATAACTTCTTCAATTTGTCTCTATTGGAACTTGCCAGGTCCTGTGCATGCGTTCTGTTGGAGTCTGAGCAGAACCAGGGTGAAGTCTTTCCGCGAATTGTGGGCCATGAAGGAGCTAGGTGAGTGCCGCCATGGTAGAGTATTTCCATTCTGAAATTGATTTTGCAAGATCGGATATGGTCTTGCGGTTGAAAAATTCCTTGAGGAGCTTCCTCACCACCCTTTTAAAACAAATCCCTGTTTCTGTATCATTTCAGGGTGACTGCATGGAGACGGAGGTGAAGTGATTGCATACATCTTCCGTCCATCAGGTTGGCGGTTTCGGAAAGTATCGTGGATGTTTGCACAGGGGGCTTATAGGAGGGAAACTTGAATTGTGGAGTTCTGGAAACATTGAAGTTTTGCACATTGACCGTATAGATTGCAAGATATTTGCAAAATATCTTCAAGCCTCATTGGTTAGACCCTTGCAGAAATTAGCAATTATAGGTATCTTGTACAAGTGATGTTGCAATGGCAATAAATAAATTTCCTTCTATCATTCACTTGCCACAATACGTGAGAGCTTCATCTCAACTTTTGAATTCATCCCAATCATTTCATGCAAAATATTCATCCCAAAAGTTTCATCAAAAAAGTTTAAAAAAAAAGCTTCACCAAAAAGCTTCATCAAAAAATTCATCCAAGATGTCATTCAAAAGTTCATCCAAAAGTTCATCCGAAAGTTCATTTCAAAAATTTCATAAAAAAGATTCATAAAAAACATTAACCCAAAAAGTTCATTCAAAAAGTTCATCCAAGATGTCATTCAAAAGTTCATCCAAAAGTTCATCCAAAAGATCATCCAAAAGATCATCCAAAAGATCATTTCATGATAGTTCATAAAAAAAATTCATAAAAAAGATTCATCCAAAAAGTTCATCCAACAATTCATCTACAAAAAAACATCCATATCATCTATTCAATGTTGCCAATGAAATTCATCCAATGTCGTTTGTATTAACATTCATAATACAAATATTCATCCAATATTTGCGATACATATTCACTTGGTAGTAAGTTCACTAGCTAGTAAGTGGTACAAAAAAGGTAGTAAAACTATAGTGAAACCATAGTGAAACCCTAGTAAAGACGGGCCACGAAAATTCACCCTACTTTTACATTTGCAAGGTGAATTTTAAGTTAAATCCTAGTAAACTAATGGTGAATTTCGACCCAAAACCACGTATTCACCAGGGGGTGAATTGTCCAAAGTTCCCTGTGTTGAAGAAACATGATGTTACATGTTGATCATGAAGAAATGATCGTTGTCAGGTGTTATTCTCCTTCAATAAGCAACAAATATAATCTGAGAGCACTAAGCTAACGAAGAAGGAAAATAATTAATTCCCTTTTCTATCTCACCACTTCTTGACCTACGCGTCTTACAGCTGAGCTCAACCTGAGATCTGAAGATCACACACTTCGTCTGGTCACGAGCACTCCACTTCGCAGACGTTGCCGCAGTGTAAAACCAATCCGAGAAAACTTGTATCAAACGCACCAGAAGTCGATTCGGTACCCTTGCACTTCCACGAACAGTCTAACCGGAATAGAGAAGCACTAATTTCTATGTACTTGAATCTTTCGCTCCAAAAATAACTGGTGACGGACAGCACCAGAAATCCCTTTGATTCTTCATACAGAATCATACAGATCACGTTTGCCCCACCAGAGTTGGCATTCTAGGTCATGTCTGTATTAAAAAACTAAAACTGAGCGATGAACAAGCACAAGAAACGCTTGATACTTCAGCGAGTAACATACATGTCACGGTTTGCCGGGCCACAAGAGTTGGGCATCCTAGATCATGTTGGTATTCAATAAATACCTGATGATAGACAGTACTAGAAACCCTTCATACAGTATCGTTAAGATCATGGTTTGCTGCACAAGTGTTGGCATCGTAGGTTATGCTGGTATTAACAAAATACCTGATATAAACAGCACAAGAAACCCTTCATATAGTATCGTTAAGATCATGGTTTGCCCAACAAGAGACAGCATCATAGGTCGTCTCGCAATCATCCGCCGCATCCAAGAAATGATCAGTCACTCGGGCAGTCGTCGCCCAGACGGCAGCAAATGGCCGTCAGAACGGTCCGAATAGGAGATATAGACTGGAAATCCCCTCGCGGACTCAACGGGGCCGTTGGCGTCGTTGGCGTACACACTTGGATGCTCAATCTCGAAGTGCTCTCCTCGTCATCCGACTCCTTGGTCTTTTCTGAAGCAGGACTCTCTCGCACAAGGCTCACATCTCGAGATGCTGGATCGACCTCAGACGTCGCGTACAGGGGATTGAATTCGTAGATGCGGCTACCTAGAGTATCGCGTTCAACAAAAACGGAATTTTCGAACACAGTGGGACCATTGTCATTATCTGAGTCTCGTTCCTCCTCCTCCGAGACTTCCGTGATCGTAAAAGAGGCTAGACTGGCCATGTTCCTCCCAGCCGGAACGTTGCTGACGTAATCGGTTCTCGTACGCTGCAAGCACCGGAAAATGTCGCCAAGAAGACTGCACGACCTGGAGCGACGCGGCGGCCCGTCGATGGACCGATTGCTGCTCCCGCTCTCGTAGTGGCTGTCCCCGCGTGACAGCAAACGGATTGACTCGCCGAAATTGCGAAACGAATCCGCCATGGGAAGTCCAATGAGACTCCCCAGAGTGATGCGGTTCGAATCGTTCAAGTCGCAAAACGAGGTGGATCCTGATCCGGACCTGCCGCTGCTTTGTGTGTCAAAATCGGAACTAGAGCTGCAAGAACTTGGCTGCGAGAGGTACGGAAGAATGTCGGTGCCTAGAAAACGAATAGGCTCCTCCTGTTCCATCATGAATGCAGATTCAAATTCCATCGTCAATCGGGACGACACCGGGGACGGCATCAACGAACTCGACATTGGCGACCGCATGAAACTCGACAACGGAGACCTCATGGAACCTGTGGTCTCGGAAGACGTATCCTTGAACGAAGAAGACGCCATTTCGTCTCCAAAACCCGCGGAATCGTCCCCTCCTGTTTTCCAAGTAACCGTACAAACCAATCTCTCTCGGATCCCTATACCCAAGAATCCAATATCCTCATCGCATGCCCACTCTAAGCACCATTAACAGTGTACAGGATCAGAGACCTGACCTAAATCTCGTGAAAAAGCTAAGCAAACAGTCCACCTCTCTACATAATCGAAGAGAATGGTTTGAAGAAACCTAAGAAAGTTCAAGATGAAGCCGAGAAGGAGAAGATCGCAACTTATCCTGATAATAACAAGAAGAGAAACTACGGATACGACCTCGACCAATGCAAGCATGAGGCGCTCTGGAGCATCCCACCAATCTCTCGAATCCTTAAACCAAGAACCTCATACCCACGTTGCATGCCGACCCTGAGAACCCCGGGTCACCTATATCCCCGCGAGCACCGGAACACAAACCCGAACTCAATCTCGCAAACAACTGAGCAAACAAACCACCTCGATCTCTACTCTATCATGCCGTCACAACGCCCTCCCCCAATGCTGTATCGAGAACCAAAAGATCCCGAGCTATCCTGGTAACAAGAAGAGAAACTACGGGTACAAGCTCCAGCAATGCCCGCTGTCGAGCATCCCGCCATCGCCACCAGCTTTCCAGAAGCAACGACGCCAATGACGACGCAGCAGTTGCCGGAGTTGTTCTCCCTGAAAAGCGCGAGCTCCTGGGCCCTTTCGCCGAGAAAACATCATTCAACCTGCACGAAGGGCGCGATCTGGAGGCGCATGGATTCCCTCCAAAGTCGCCCTGGAATTGAAAATTGAAAACTCGAGCATCCTGACAGCTTTGGCATCGGGGCATTGAGAACGTGATCGTGATCGAAGCTCACCAACTGCATCGACTGCTGCGCGCTGGCGGACGCGCAAAGGCGGGGAATCGGGCCAACCGTGGCGCTGGAGCTGAGCAGCACGCCTGAAAACAGAAAAAGGCATGGGCGGGTTTAGGCGCCACTTCGGGATGCTCGGCTATTGTTGGCGTCGGCGTCTCCGCTCTGGCAGCGTCGCCACTCGCCACAAGCCTCGACTATTTTCTTATTACCAATTTACCAACTTCCCATTCTTTCAGTCGCCTCTTCCTATTTCAGCACCAAAAAAAAAGACATGGGCAACACATGCTATAAGGTATAGCCACCTAGAACCGACACTTTTTCTGTCCCAAATAACTTGGTGGTCAAAACGCTTAAATTTTGATGTGAAATTGTTATTAGCCTATCCTAAGTGAGAGTCATTTTTGTAAAAAGGTGTAACATATCATTTTGTGAATGGTGTGAGGTGACATGGACCCATAGAATCTAATGTAGAAATTCAAGGTTTTTTTTTTTAAAACATATGATCTTTGAGGGCATTAGCTAGGACAAACCTGACAATGGAAATTCAATTTCAATACTTCAGTGCCAAATAAAACCTAGACGTGTGGTACCACTCAAGAAAAACCCAATCCCAAGTTGTTCCGTAATTCTTTCCGTGCTTATACAATAATTTCCAAAATTGAAAGTATAAGATACCTACTCATACCACTAGACTCCCCTTTATTTTCCACCATTGAAGCAAAAGGATGCTTCAACTCCCATTGGTTATTCTAAAGAGCTCGTGGTGATTTTCAATAGTGGGTATTTTGCCACCCTTCTTTGCTCTTTTTAGGACCTGGCTTGGTAGATGATGCAAAATGGACTATATTGGAATTGAGTGTTTCTACCTAAGTTGATGATATGAATATTCTTAAAGGCAACTTAGTTTCAACAATCCAATTTAATCAAATAAGAATGAAAAAGAACAAAAGTATCCAACAAACTATTTTCATAGAAAGAGTATAAATAAAGAATGCATATTGGTGCTTTGTACTCATTAATGGAAGATACTATTTTTGCAAAAAAGTTGCAAAAATTATATCACGAATATAGTTGGACAAGTACAATGAAGAATTGCCAGGAGCAGGCATGATGCATTTTGAATGCCTATTTGGTATTGACTAGGTTGCTTTTTTGAGTTGGCGTGTCTATGGTGGGGGAAGTTTTGAAGCATGAGCTCTGCACTGGCTAAACCAAAGGTTCCTACTACAAAATAGTAAAGATGCTCCCCGTCTAAATTTATTTTTTTAGGGATTGAAAAAGCTTGTTTGTTTGTTGACAACAAATCTAAGATAGAACAGTTCAATTATGACATCTATTGACCCCTCCCATTTGCATTAGTCACCCACTCATTTCTACATAGTCTGTACTTCATTTGGAGGGGGCAAGTAGTTGGGCATATCTATTTATGGATGGTTTAAGGTTGATAAAGATGTAGTTTATTAAATGTTGGTTCATATGGACTTAGTTGTGAACATACGCTTGTCAAAATAAGTTGCAAAAACATGCAATAAAAGAGGTGCTATCATAATGTTTTATTTATGCTTTCAAAACACTCATTCAAACAAAATAAGTGGTAGGGTACTAATCTTTAACCTTTCAAAGATGGTTATGACTCCTATCTACTAACAATTTTATATTTTTGCAAAAGCAGAAGTTATGAAATCCTGATGGTATTATTAGCAATTGACAATTATGAATTAAAGGTTATGGATGAAGTTCATAGAAGGATTGGAAGGGAAATTTTCTTTGACATTTTCAAAAATCCTTTGTGAATTTTGTTGATAATTTTTTTTGAGGCTCAAAATCACAAATGTTTTTTTAAATGAAAGTTAGCTTGATTTTCCAACTTTTCTTAGCTAGTTTGAAGTTTTTTGGAAAAATTATTCTACTATGCCCGAATGAAGTCTAAAATTTTGCTTTGAATATAATTATTGCGTTTTTGACAATGAGCAGTCTAGCTTTCATCTTCAAATTGTTTCATATCATTTGAAGATTCATGACAGACAATGGATTTCATTATAAAAACAACCTCTCCATTCATAATTCTCACTAAATGCCAATGAAGTAATTCTTTTGTTTTGACATCAAAATTATTTTTTGATGGTAGATGGTCAACTACTAGATTGGTATTTAACTCAATGGATTGTTAATGGATTTTGAGATTTTTGACAAACCGTCTTTATATTTATTTATAGATTTTGAGATTTGGTCCCATAATGAGCTAAATATTTTGGTGCTTTTAAAAGAAAATTAACTTAGCCAAATGTGCTATCCAAACACAATAGTGTGCAAATTACCTTGAATTGATGAATTGCCTTCAATTTCATATATTTGAACCAAGTTGTAATTTATTTATTTAACCGATCGCTTTTGCAAACTTAAAGAAAACTACCAGAATGCCCCAAACAATATTATTTTTTACTAAATTCAACGACTAACAACCAAATGAATACGGAAAAACACTAGATGACATATGAAGAGAAGGACAAAAAGTTGAGTTATCCCATAATAAAACCCGTTCACTGTTTGTTCAATAGGCAAATCTACCTTAGCTTATATATTGAAGTATTATTTGTGACTATTTATCAAATTTATTATGAGAATTTAAATACACTTGCTATGTTTGGCTTTACAATATTGTGTACTGCTTAGGGCATGGCCACCGTAACTCGCCCAACTTGGCCAAGCCAGGTTTGGGCGGGTCCATGAAACAAATCAGACCCCACCGTGGCTCGGGATATGCCCTTCTAAGCACCAGGCACGTTCAGTTTTGCCCAAGGTACCTTAGGTTGGCGTGCATAGTAAGATTCCAGCCCAGGCCCGGGGTCAACGAATTTGGCATTAGTTGATGACACAATCCAACTTTATGCTCCTCGAATATAGAACTCACACCACAACAACGTCATTGCTCTTGTTAGTTGTACTATAAATTATTTTTTAAACAATTAAAAAATTCTAATGTCATCATTGCATGCGCAATGGGACAGGTTTTCCATTAATGGAGTTGGGGATTGGGTTCACCGTATCCGCGTCACAGTGGGAGAGCTTGGCAAGACCGGGCCCGGGAGCAACAAAGGACTCGCCAACGATAGCCTGCCGTCCAGGGATTTGGCCATCCCACGGTGGACATGCTCTTCTAGCAATACCACATTTGTAAACGGCTCCAATCAATAAATTAATACCAGCCATGTCCACTGCCCAGTGGTCCAAAATTGTATTCTTCATTAATCAGCTTACCTGAATTTGCTGAAACACAGCCGGCCACTCCGTGAGCCATAGTGCCGTACTGAATGTGCATAAAGGTCCATTCTCACCTGGCCTTACGGGGGGTGGAACACCGGTGGTAGGTGGCAGCTCGAGCGTGCCAGTTCAGACCAGTTCAGACCAAGCGTTGGTGTTACACCCGAACCTACGTGGATGCCTCGGTGGCACATCCATAAACACGATGTTAGCTGAAAAGCACTGTCATGACTTCCGTTAATTTCGGTTTAGCGAGGCGGTTTTACTTAAATTCACAATCTACAGAAAATGAAGATTTCAGAAGATTTCGGAGAGATACTGACGCTGTTTTGTAGTCCATGCAATTACTGTCCACTACAAAAGAGCGGTGTCGCAAATTTTGGCTGAAGTTTCGCTTCGGCGACTTCATTTCACGAAACTTCATTTCGACAAACATAGACATGAACTCGGAAGGAATGTGCAGGAGGAGAGTGTATAAAAACATGGAAGTCAGTTCACGTACCCCACCTGCGCGGTTGTCGAAAACTTTTGAAGATCCAAAGGTATGTTATGATTTCGCTCTCTGCAATTCTTTGACGCTATGAAGGTTTAAATGCATGGTAGTCTACGCCTCTACAGGTTCATTGTAACAGAATGTCGACGTCCATTTCCTGCAAGGCACCAACCTGCCGCCTTGTTTTTCATTTCAAACTTCTTTGTGTGCAGGACCGCAAGCAAATTTTCTCATGGAGAATCGACTGGATGCCCAAAACTACAACACCCCGCTCCGTCCTACAGCTATGCCTGTCAACGGTTAGTACCTTCTAACTTCAAAATCCAGTATTTGCAAATGTAATGCACTAGCTAGAAAAGGTGCTCACCCAATTCGACCGTCTGCTTCACAATTACATTTTCATACATTTCCACTCCCGCGTCACTCTTTCCCTTGCTGTCCATGACAATGTAGTGAACTAGACCTGCAAAACAAACAAACACACTCCGATGCCAAAGTAAGTCAATGTCCACGTAGAAGTTGACATCAAAGTTCTAGATGTGCTACTTACCTTCATCGTCCTAGACAATTCTACTACGCCCGTGTTGTTTGTCGTCCATAGGATTCCATCTGCACAACTGAAACTGTGCTTTAATGTTGTCTTGCTCTTCTGGATCTCTCACTTTCGTTCATGCACAGGGGGCATTGCACTTCCAAGGCTTCCGATGCATCGAAGCGGGCCAACTTCACGGCCCAGTACTGCAACCGCAAGACCAGCGTCCACCGCCGCACCTCCGACCAACACCAGCCAATCCAAGCGCCAGAGAAAAGACAGAGGGCCAAATTGGATGACGCAAGAAATTCTTGCTCTCATATCTGCAAAGCGGGATATGTTTCTGCAAGATCTCGACACCATCGACGGGAGAGATTTGATGACCCCCGAGAATACGAAGTGGACCAAAATTTCTGAAGAAGTCATGCAATCCGGTTTCTCCCCTTGTCTACGTGATGGACCTGCATGCAAGACGAAGTGGAATCAGCTAATACCTGATTACAAACGCATTGCAGATTACTTCAGTCGAACAGGAAGGAATGTACCTGACTATTGGGAATTGTCTGCTGAAGAGCGGAAGGCAGAGAAGCTGCCTAAATTTTTTGCTGAAGAAATTTTTCATGCGATTCATGAATGGTACGGTTCTCGTCCACAAATCCAACCTCCACATGTGCGGGACCTCCTCGCTGCCAACGATCGGAACTACCAGCCGCATGACAATGGGCAACAGGACGTTCATGAAGATCACAGCGAACCTGAAACGGACGATCCAATGGACATGCGCCCGCAAGATGCACCAGATGCTACCGACGACAACACTCCACCATGTTCACCGCACATGGTGTCTACACCATCACGCCCTACACTGCCGTCAGCATCCACCGGCACGCCCATTTCTCGACCATTACGCGGTCTGCCCTTTGGTGTGACTCTGCACCTCATTAGCTCTTCTGAGACATCACAAAGTGCAGGGAGACTACGTACAGGGAACACTGCTGTGCGAAGGAAGAACATATCGGGACATAATGTCATGGCTGAGGCCACGAAGGCCACAGGTATTGTCATGGCGCAGCACATGCAGGATATTGCTGAATCAAGCAGAGATTTGGAGCGCTCCAAGATTGAAGTCCAACTCAAGCTCTTCAGTGAGCAAATGTCTTATCAGAGAGAGAAAGACCTCAGGCTTTATGAAAATGCATTGGCGGCCAATGAGAATGCTAGACTTTCAATTGTGAAGCAAGGAGAGATGGTATCATGCTTGGCAAACTTGTCAAACGTGTTAAGTAGGAGCCTAATCGTGAACAACGGCCAAGCAGTTCCCATTGTGCCACATACGGCAACAAGGAACGAAACCAGCAGTATCCCCTTAGACTCCCCTGCCTCTATGCAAACCTCAGCGGACACATTGAACCCCGGCAATGATCCTCATGATCATGTAAACCAGAGCAAGGTAACCTTCAACGACACCAACCCCAACCCCTTCTACTCTGCTGCCCCTATGCACACTTCAGCTGACACAGTCATCCCCAGCAGTGACACTCGTGACCACAGAAGCCAGAGCGCCGTGCCTGCAGATAACAAGCAGCATGAAGAAACCTGAAATGAAGATTGAACTACACTGACTATAGGCAGCACCACCCTACAGCGGCAATGCTTCGAGCCCCACCCGTAGACGGACCTGCGTGCATGTACTAGAAGGCATCTTCTTCGAAGTAAGTGCAGCAGACATTCTTCTTCGGACCTCAGTCTCCAGTGTAGTTACAGCTCCTTTTTTGTCCTGCATGTCATGCAACAATACGTGTTAGTATTTTAGTTTAGGCAATCACTAGCAATCAGCATAGACTTTCACTACCGCCGTTTGTCAGTATCATTCATATGTAAAAGAAAAAAAAAATTGGAAAAAAATTGGAAATAAAAAAAAAATTAGTTTAGGAAACCTATGGATGCAAAAAAGTTCTTGGGAGTTTGACGTCAGTGCTTGAATGCAACCATCTACTATGGTTTGCTGTACAAATTGCACCAATTCCATCATGCGAACTTGGAAGCAAAGAAAGAAACTTACCAATTCCTCTACTGTGGATGCACGCGTTGCATACTCAAGAAAACGCCCAAGCTGTTACGTTTTTCGGTGGCAACAACAGCTTCTACAGGCTCCGCCATTTCATCGGCACCTTCTTCGTGCCCAGTATTGTCATCGACATCTCCGTATAGTCCCTCTGTGCGTAGAACTTGTAACAAATTCTGGACATCCTCGTGTGATTGACCGAGTAAGACATTGTGCAGAATGGCACATGTGAGAATCACGTCAGGTAAAAATGCAACATGTAAATCTGACTTTGTCAATAATTCACGAAAGGTTTGTTTCAGAATCCCGAAGGCATTTTCCACCACACATCGACCTTTTCGGAGTTTCTTGTTGAAAAGAGTCTCAGCCAAAGACAAATGTACCCCAGATCGGTGTGGAACCATTAACCAAGGCAGTAGTGGGTACCCCAAATCCCCGATCAAGTATGGAGAGAAACCTTCAACAGTATGGTCACTTTGCAGCAAGTTGTTATGCATACATAGATCATACAAGGAAGATCGTCGGAGCATGCGAGAATCATTTGTCGAACCAGGCATTCCTAGGTAAAGGTCCAAGAAACGTTTCTGACTGTCTACAACTGCTTGGCAGTTTAGGGTATAACCACCGGACTTGAAGTAAAAGTAGTCGACAGGTACATGTTGCGGCTTCGAAATAGAGATATGCGTACCGTCAATTGCTCCTACTATGCCTGGTAAACCACAGAGCTCATAGAACTCTTGTTGAGTATGTCGCATGCGCTCACCCGTTGGCCATGTAAGTTCGTGCCGCAAGATATCATTGATTGCGTGGACCACATCCCTTAGTATGGACGAGACAGTACTCTTTCCAACAGCGAACATTTCGCTGCAAATAAACAGAGAAGCACCGTGAGTCAATTTGAAAAGGCAACAAGCAACACGGATGAGTACAGGAATCGCGAGTCGATAGTTCGTGTTTTTCTTCATCACATGTGGCCGAAGGAGATCTGCCAATGCAAAGACAGCCTTTTTGGTCATTCTGAACATTTGAATCCACCTGGTGTCATCGTACTCTGTGAGCAAGAACCTGGAGAACCATGTCGTAGATCGAGGCTTAACCCAATACCCCAAGTCATCATCAGAAAGAGTGAAAGAAGTGCACAAGCGAAAATTATGCAAGGCAGCTTGCATTTCTTGTAGCGGATCATGACTAGGTTGCCCAAGACACTGCACAATGGCTAGAAGAGCGTCGGTGTCATCATCCTCCTCCGACGAAGGTAACTGTAGAAGTTGTGGAGCACATAGAAGCTGCAGAAGCATCCAGGCCATGTAAGCAACGGCCAATTCTGTGTTCATGTCCCCGGGCATGGTACCGAAGTTGTTTCTGATCCCTACAAAAACACAGAAGAAGAGGCTTTCAGAAAATTGATGGCATTGCATCTATTGAAGCATGACATTGAAGCAGCAATAGAGTTGGGGCAAGTGTTGAAACCCTAGAAGAACATCAACCGTACTGTAGACCACAACAAATTTTGACAGAAGCTGATGGGTAGAATTTGAAGGTGTCACAGGCACAAGCAATGAGAAGAAGCCGTATGTCTAAAAGAGAACTGATTGTGCAAGAGACGGAGCTTCCGCATTCGGTATTCATCATTTACATAGCATTGGATGACGTAGACGACGGAATGGCTAATAAAAAAATGAAGCAAACGTGACTGATAAACAGAAAATCAGAAAGCGCAGCGAAGACGCACCTGTGATTTCGAAGAAGAATTCGGAATGGAAATGGTGAATTCCAAAGGCAGCGGGAAGGAATGGCAAAACAGTTTTTTGCACCGAAAACTCTGTCGTGTCAACTGTATCGGCAAGTAGTCTGTGTATCTTTGAGAACGCACAATTTCTCAACGTAGAGAAAAAAACAGTGATCACAATTATCAAAGCAGAGTCCGTAGATGTAGAAGAAGAGCGGAACTATGTCGCGTGGAAGCCAAAATTCGAAAGCAGCAATTGCCACAGCAGTAGTCGGAGCATGCTCCAAACCCCGAAACCAACGCTTCTGTAGAATGTGAAACCAAGAACAAAATTACAAAGCTCTAAACATTCGAACTGGTTGATAACAAAATGCAGGTGGAATGAAACTACATCGAGGAACTTCGGTGTTTGTCTTCAAAAAGCAGGAGGTGATTCGAAGGATGTGACGGAGAGCAGTGAAAGAGAAATTCTCGTAAAAGCTTTTTCGGTGTGACCACCCACAAAGACATGGTTGTCTTATCGGCCGACCTGGCAGATTATGCGAATCCCACCAATCACGTAGTGCGCTGATGTGAACGGCCCAGTCCTACGTACATCCATCCAAATCGCTTTTTCACAGAAAATAAAAAACCCTAATAATCCACTTTTCCCGGAAAGAACGCAGGACTCTTAGCCCTTACCACCGAAGCTCCGTAAAGCCAGGTGAGAATGGACTATAAGAAAATTTAAATTTAACACCGTGGTAAGGGCATTTATTGTGCCTTTTAAAAGAAATTTGGTAGTAGCCAGAAGCTCTGCTAAATTTACCCACATTTGTTCGTGATCAGTTGATAACAAACTTATCATAACATTCAAGAGCCTTCAGAGAGTCTGCCTTTGCCTCTCTGAAGTCTTCATCCACGAAATGCATCCACATATTATTAATGTAAGCTTCAGGACCAAGACAATGGCAGTACATTTATGGTGCGATCTATTTTCTTGGCTAATTTTAGGACAAAATATACAAACAAATAATTATAGAGATAGATGGTCTGTCAAAATCCAAAGAATTCATGAGTATTATACCAATGAAATCTAACCATTTGCCATCAACAACTTACTTTGAGTTTTTGTAGAGAAGAGAATCTCTTTATGTACACTTGGGGTGGTAGGAGATAGAACAACCCATGTGGGATAAGTAATTTAGAGTTTGTAATTTCTCAACCGCTCATAGTTAAGTCTAAAGTAGGAATTGTGTTAAAATTATAATTTCAGACCTCATTTAGGCATAGTGGAATACCTTTTTTCAAAAGAATTTGAACTAAAAAAAGTTGTGGAATCAAGCTAAGTTTCATCTCCAAAAATCCTTTTTAGATTTAGATCTTCCACTCAAAATTTATGGACAAATTTCAGAGAGGATGTATGAAAATGTCAAAAAAAAATCTTTTCAAACCCCTCTATGAAATTTGTCTATAACTTTTGAGTGGAAGATTAAAATCTCAAACGGATTTTTGGAGATGAAATTTAACTTCATTCTCCAACTTATTTTAGTTCAAAGTATTTTGGAAAAAGTTATTTTACTATGCCTAAATGAGGTCTGAAATTATAGTTTTAACACAATTCCTACTTTAGACTTAACTATGAGCAGTTGAGAAATTACAAACTCTAAATTACATATCCCACATGGGTTGTTCTACCTCTTACCACCCCATATGTACATAAAGAGTTTCTCTTTCTTAAAAAAAAATCAATATAAGTTATTGATGGCAAATGGTTAGATTTCATTGGTATAATACTTTGTGAATTCTTTGGGTTTTGACAGACCATCTATCTTTATAATTATTTGTTTGTATATTTTGTTTTACCTCCTACCACCCCAGTAACCCGACTTTGCAGTCATGACCTTGGTACTGAGCAGAAGTCTGACATTATTGACGCGTGGCTTATTAGCTAATGTTGGGTGTGGAATATTCCACATCATTCCGTCAGAGGGAAGGTAGCTGCTCTCACAGCTCTTGAATGTTATGATCTGTCAAGTCCTCAAGTAGTCAATTCTGTCTGTTTGATGCTTCTGATTAATTGATTGTGAAAGAGGATTGGTGGTTTCTGGCAACCATTTAATGACTTGGAGTCTCATGTAAACCACTCAGCCCAAGTGCCCAACAGCTACAGTCATTCTATTGTAATTAATAATTGGGCTATTCATTTCAGTGCAAATTATTGTGGACCAGTTTGTTATTTTAGTTATTTTGGACAAAACAGAATGGTAAGTACGATCTTCGACCGGGAGTGATGAAGGTTGAACTGAAGCTATTTACTAATTTTACATCCGCAGGTATGGATGAATTATGAAAAATAGAGATGAAAAACTCAATTATACATGCAGAAGAGGGGTAAGATCACAAGCTTTTGTTGTAGGTTTATCCCCTAAAGGACCAAACACTGTTTTTTGATAACATAGCGATTTTGGGCAGCTCACTACAACCAGAATTTATTTATTTTTTTCTTAAAAATTTTCACACAAGATGTGCCCGAGGAATAGCTTTAAGGCCTAGCAATTTTCATAACTTTTGAAAAGTGGTTAAAAAGTTGTTGCATGATATGTCATTTTCATTGGTCGGCAAGCAGACCGGACAATTGAAAAAAATTCTTCATAAATCACTTTTTTTTAAAATCAAAATTTGAAATTGGTTCTTTATATATATATATATATATATATATATATATATATATATATATATATATATATATATATATATATATATATATATGGGAAGCTTTGAATCATTCCATTTCAATTAATGAAATGAAAGTTATGAGGAGTTTTAGTTTGAGGAAAGTTATGGAATCTCTAGTCTAAGATGAATTTTGAAGTCCTTTATTTAACTCAATTTTCAATATTTTTGAAAAAAATTAAAGAGAGTAGGTGTAGATTGCTTATTACAACAGTACAACCGTTGGGATTGGCATTTTTCAATTTCAAATTTAAATTCTTTACAATTTAGTGTTTTGAACATTCTCTACTTCTTTCTACTTACTATTTCTTTCCTATATGTTTTACAATTCCCAATGATCTGAAATTTTTCAAGCATGTGGCCAACTTGCCTTGAAGAATGAATCCAAAGAGTAACCACCATTTGGTACATTTTTTCATACAAATTTGAACTTGTGAAGTGCAGCTGCCCGGATTTTCACAGGGATAAAAAAGGGATTTTTGTCAATTCAAATTCTATTAGCTTGCAATCCACACGGTGAAAGTTTTTGAAATTTTTTCAGCAACTTCTCAAACTAATTTAATACAAGATCCTATGGTTACATTTTTTCAATTTTTTTTTTTATAAAATTTGATACTTGTATTTGAAATAGCAATTTCAGAGCAGTTTTGGTGAAAACATAGTCTCTGACCTTTAGGATTAATTGCATAACATTCTTGAAGTGCCTACAAGAAGGTCTTTGCTTGTTGCACCTTGTGCTCCTAACTCTCAATAAGCTGTGTGGGCTTTGGAATCAAGGAAATGAAAACAATTGTTTAGGGAAGCCTTATCATTGAAGGAAAGGGAAAATCATACAAGTTTACAATATGTCACTCATTATTGACCAAATCATATAACATGTGGATCCATCTCATCATCCCTTCAAGCCCTCTCATGACAAAGTTCTTGAATGAAAAGGTTCTTCCCAAGTCATAGCATTGTAAGTTTATAACATGAATATATTTGTGTTACAGTGCTACTGCACAAAAGGCACCTAGTTCATCATATTCAATAATGTTATGCATCACATCCACTTGAAAGATAAGTATATTATTCAACCACAAGTAGAATGACCAATTTTAATCTTCAAAGGTTATTTCATGTCTGGGCTTGGTCAGACTTCATTAGATTTCTACACTAAAACACACATTTCACAAATTTGATATTTTCATAAAGTAATACATGTTTAAAATTTAATCTCATTTTTTCACAATTAAAAACATCAAATTAAATTTTATATGAGTTTTATAAAAAAAATCTTTATAAAAAACATAATAATTACAATTTTTTTTTATATAGTTTTAAATTATATTTTTTAAATGAAAACAATAGTGACAAACATCATGGTATAATTGATGTACTCCTTAAATTCACACCAAGAGAAATTCAATAGAAAAATAATTAAAAAAATGGAATATTTTGAGCTTTCAAGATGTTCTTATCAAAGTGTTACAAAAATTACAATTTTAACAACTTTGAAAAAAATAAAATGGGATAACAAGTAGATTACTTGGAAGCTATATTTTTAAAGTAAAGCTTTAAAACATTTAAAATCAAGAACTATGTAAATTTTCAAATTTTGACTATTAAAAGCAGACAATCCCATTCAGTAATTTATTAAGAAGTCACTCATGGAATGAACAGACTTGGATGTTGACTATTCTTGGAAGTCAACCTATGAAAACTATGACCTATTTTCAATCTCACCAAGCTCTCTTTCAACTCCACCAAGTCAACTTGAGAGATTTGTAGGCTAATGTTGCGAAATGTGGACTGATGCTAGGGGATTTTTTTGGAAATATACTATTACAAGCCACGATAGGTTTGACACTGTCTTCTTAAGAAATTCATCCATTTTGCAAGTCCGTCTTGAACAAGTAATTTGTTTTGCAAGATGCGTGGGAATGCTCAAAGAAGGGATAACCCTCCAAAGATTGGGATTGCAAATAAAATGTGTTGCAAAAGCCACATGATGGCCTTGTGGTCCTTTAGGAGTTAACAAGTCATAGCACCTGGTTGCCCAAGCATTGGCACCTAGTTCTAGAAGTTGTGTTGGGCACCCAATTAAAGTTGTATCAAATTGTGATAACTTAGCAACTATTTTTAAGTGATTATTGTTTTGAGACGGTTATTTTAGGTTGTCACCTGCTCATTGAGGTAACTACAACTAAAATTGCACAAATAGGCTTTATGGCATGATTAATATGCTCTAGAAAATGAACAACAATTTTTGCACATTGGTGAAGGCCTATGAATCAAAATGCTAGTGGTTTCATGATTTTTGGATATATTACAAATTAGTTAGAATTTTCCAAGATGCAAGGTGTAGGGTGCTAAATGTGTCATGTAGGTGTTGCTGAAATGCATTCGATGCACATGAAGAATGACACTAGAGAAGAAGTTAAAGCAACATAAAATGTATCCAAAATTGTCCACTTCTAAGGTTGCCACCTCCACAATATTATTAATAGAGTTGCATACTATTCAAAATTCACCTCACATTTGTCCTTGTCATGCACTTCATTTTGGGTATCCTCCCTAATCAATTTTCCTTCAAAAATAGGGGTCAAATTTATGGAGTGGTTTATTTTAGGTGAAGTTACATTATTGGAATTTTACTTGAATTTGATCAATAGATTGCACAAGGAAGCAATGTTGGCAATGAATTAATGCTATACTTGACCAAAAAAATCATTTAGAGCACTTGTAGAAAGGCTTGACTTCCCAGACTTGTCTTCACAATGACATATGGTAGAACCACCCATTACCAACACGCCATCAATAACCAACCTGTAGGGTGCAGCCACTACAACAAAAACAATGTTTTATGACTGCAAAATATGACTGCAACGAGTCGTAAAATCAAAAAATATGACTGGCCGCAGAAATCACTGTAGATGACTGCAACATGACTGACATGAGTCATTACCAACGAGTCACTTCGGACATCAGTCATATTGGCAGTCATATTTTTTGGGGGGTATAATTATCCATAATTAGCCGTATTTTGCCAACAAGGTGTATACTTTGACTATCTTTGAGGGCTTGATTTTTTTTGAGTTGCCCGGGCAAACAAAAATAAATCTTACGTGGCATGTGACTCTATGTAGTCATTTTTTTGGCTGACGTAGAATATGACTGCAGTCAATCATATTTTGGCTGACGTGGAATATGACTGCAGTCAGTCATATTTTGGCTAATGTGGCATATGACTGCGGTCAGTCATATTTTGGCTGATGTGGAATATGACTGCGGTTAGTCATATTTTGGCTGACGTGAAATATGACTGCAGTCATTCATATTTTGGCTAATGTGGCATATGACTTTGTACAGTCATATTTTTTGTAGATGTGGAATATGACTCTTGTTAGTCATATTTTTTAATGATGTAGAATATGACTCTTATAAGTCATATTTTACTAATGTGAAATATGACTCTTATGAGTCATATTTTGGTTGATGTGGTAGTTCATATGGATGTCATTGGTAGTTTATGACTAATTGCAGTCATATTTTGGAATTTACAAAGTCATATTTTGGAAAAGACTCCATGTAGTTAAAAATGAATATATACACTAGAAGAAAACGGGGGAGTTTGCCAACTACAATGCAACTACGTTTTTAGTCGCGAATGGGTTTATGCAACTGCGATGCAACTGGGTGATAGTGATAGAGGGATGGATGAGCCCGTAGTTCAACCGGACACTTTTTCAGTTGCATCGTAGTTGCATAAATCGTCACATTTTTGGATTGCCAGAGGACGATGATCGATGAATTCTTCCTACGTGGTTTCCTACGTGGTATTATTTGCGCGGGATATTGAGGAATATGTTCAACTTCATATACAAAGTGACATCTACAACTAGTATAGATTATAGAGATCTACAACATTCGTAGATTTCAAAAATCTATGACAAATTTAGATTTCAGACCATGTGATTTACAAAATATAGGAAATTTATAGATTTCAGATATCTAGGGAAGTTGTAGATTTCAAAAATCTAGGATCAACCTTCATTTCACGCCACATCGTTGGTCACAGAATGCTAATTTGCAACTTATATGCAACTGTTGTGCAACTACTGTGCAACTTATGTTCAACTGTTGTGCAGCTACTGTGCAACTTATATGCAACTGTTGTACAACTACTGTGCAACTTATGACCAACTTCTGCGCAACTATTTTGCAACTAATACGTGACTTATGATCAACTTCTATGCAACTATTGTGCAACTAATACGCAACTTATGATCAACTTCTATGCAACTATTTTGCAACTAATATGCAACTTAGGAACAACTTCTATGCAACTGTTGTGCAACTACTGTGCAACTTATGGCCAACTTCTATGCAACTATTTTGCAACTAATATGCAACTTAGAATCAACTTCTATGCAACTATTGTGCAACTATTGTGCAACTTATGGCCAACTTCTATGCAACTATTCTGCAACTAATATGCAACTTAGGATCAACTTCTATGCAACTGGTGTGCAACTACTGTGCAACTTATGGCCAACTTCTATGCAACTATTTTGCAACTAATATGCAACTTATGGCCAACTTCTATGCAACTATTTTGCAACTAATATGCAACTTACGATCAACTTCTATGCAACTATTTTGCAACTAATATGCAACGCACAACGACACGCATACAACTAGTTTGCAACTGATGAGCAACTTCTTTGCAACTGGTTTGCAACTTACTTGCAACTTATAGTCGACTTGAATACAACTAACAGATTTGCTGTATGAACTATAAAATATAGTGTGCTGCAGATCATATACAATTGGTCTACGCAATTCATGTGCAACTGTCTGGCTATGGCTTGCAACTCTAACTACTCCTATACAAGCATCAACAAAGTTGATTTTCTACAAAACAACTGCATCCACTACGACTACTATAGGAAGAACAAACTACTTGCACAATTAGGATAAACAGAATTGGTGATCATTTGCCTCCAACTTTCCCCTGGCAGTCTGAAGGAATCTCGTCTGCAACACGGGCAATGAAGACTACAAATTGCTCATTCCAAAGTGTACTACTTCCCACCACATCTTTCAACTTGTATTCATCTCCAGCTAGATTTGGATGCATTAAATCAACAAACCCTCCTGGTGCATGTGCAATGTCAAGTCTGTATCATCCCTTTGAAATTTGGGACCCATGATACATCTGTGGGCCACCTCCACCACCAATAGCAGTAATTGTTCCGGATGCCACCACTTGCTTTGGGGCTGATGGATTCAAAAGTGAAACTTGTTGTCCAACCTCAAACTGCCATCACATAAAACCAAAACATTCATGAGTAAAGGATAACATTTATTCAACAAAGTCTGTGATGAGTGAAGGAAACAATGTCAACAAGGACATTTGGAAGAGATTAGACATGTAGGTTACTCACTTTGAATTTTGGTGGAGGTTTCACCTTCCGATTTTGAATAGGTTGCTTCGTCCTCCTTAAGATCTCCTTCTTGGCAAATGGCTGCTGCACCTGTATACCACAATTATGCTCCATATTAGAGGCATGTAAAAACTTATAAGAACTTGGAAAAGTATAAAACACATATTACGTTATTTTCCCTCACCTCTCGATCCTTCCCTCTCCGGAGTTGCATAGAAAATTCTGTATGTTTGGTTGTGGCATTAGCTGTGCCTTGAACTTCGGGTTGAAGTGTGAAGGTGTCATTGTTCCCACCGCATTCTCCACTATCTTTTTTTTGTGGATCCCTCTCTTTCTTATTCTTGTTGTTGTCTTCAGAAGATGCCCGCTTGTGTTCTTCAACCTGCAGGTCAGGAGGAACAGTTGATTTCCACACCAGGTCAACAACAGGCTCTAAAGTAGGGGATCCATCGAAATCCCATGGATCACTGGAATCCTTGATGTCTTCAACAGGGTTGGTTAATACTTCGTGGGTGCCTTCAACAGTGTTTCCTTTCTGCAGAAACTTCAACAATGTCTCTTGCAACCCTTCCACAGCCTTCGTATTGCGATCTGTACTAGCTAGGACTTCAACCCTAAACTTCTCCATATCCAGTAATCTGTTTTCCATGGCGGTTAATTTTCCTTGCAAGCCTGAAGTCACCACCTATGACACACATAAGAACAATAATTAGACATGACAAATGCAAATGCATAATATAAGAGCCGCAACGTTGTGAACGTGGCTACCAGTTGCATGTTAGTTGCATACTAGTTGCATACTAGTTGCAATTCAGTTGCATACCAGTTGCATATTAGTTGCATGTCAATTGCATATTAGTTGCAATTAAGTTGCATACCAGTTGCATGTTAGTTGCATACCAGTTGCATGTTAGTTACATGTCAGTTGCATACTAATTGTATTCCAGTTGCATACCGGCTGCATACTAGTTGCAAGAGCTTCTAAAGACTACTCTACAACTACACGTACAACTTCCATGCGTCTCCAGGACTCCTATGACTTCTTCATCTTAAAATTCCAACTTCAGCGACCAATAACAAATTACCAAAACTTACCGATGATCCTGATGGTTCTGTGAGTCCTGGACTTCTTGCCCTTTTTCCTGACTGATATAACGTCAACAATGCCACACTGTTGTTAGAATGATTGGAAAAGATAGAACAAAGCAGTAACAAATTGATTGAAATGCAAGACTACAAAAATTCTTCGATTAGAGGCTCACCACATCAACGAGATCGCCTGCCTTTCCTCGTCTACCGTGCTTAGAGGGATTCTGCACTTGTTTTCTCATATTGGACATCTGCTCAGACTTCTTTACGTAGGCACCTCCCTCCCAGTATGCCTTCAGCCGCTTCCATTGCTCAGGAAAAATATGCACTAGGCATTCAGCATCTTCTCCTGAATCAAATAATTTCTTCAACCGGTGACGTTCCGCCTTCAAAAATCTTTGCACTGCAATGCGGAAACCCTTACCATTAAGGGGGTGCTCCAAATACTCAAAGTCCTCGTCCAAAATGGTGCGGAGTTTTTGCAAAGTTTGAGGTTTGTGGTCATTCCAGTTGATGACACTCATATCAAGTACCAAGGGAGCATACGCCCTCATGCCTTGATCCCACGCACTCTTCCCGGCAGAAGAGGTACTGATTTCACCGTTTGAGTTCACGTGGACTTCGTTCGGTTTGCGGGCACTCCCGCTTCTCTCTGCTGAAGTCTTCTCAGATTTCTGGGATTTGTTGCGCCTTGCTGAACGCTCTCTGCTGTCTGACTGACGTCTTTGACGTTTTCGACAGCTACCCAATGCTTCTTCAGTATCCTTTCCAAATAGGTCCTCTTCATTCCCTAGAAAAACAACAAAATTAGTAGAATGACACAAAATGTATAAAATAGTAAATACTATAGTCATTGAAAATTTGACTTTCCGTAAAGCAAACTCATTTCCATAAAATGTGTTTGACTCACCTTCTTTGCTGCTGTCACAATCACTTGGTTTGGAGTGCTCATACTCAGAAGTGATATCTTCAGAACTTCCATGAACAATGGTAGGTACTGTGTCTTTGCTAACAACTTCTACACTCTTACGAGTGGCCAATGGCAAACCAGTAGTTTGCCGTTCTTTCGTCTTCTTCTGCCCCGCTATTGAAGCTCCTCTGTCCATTTCACTCTATTGAAAGGAATGAACAATTAGAACGTTGAAATTGAATGACCAACTGCTCAGACTTTGCGACTGAAATTAACCTAAGCTGCAACTACACTGCAACTAATTTGCGACTTCATTGCAACTAGTGATATACAACTCAGGGTCAACCATTTTGCAACTAAGTCACAACTACAATGCAACCAACTTGCGACTGCAATGCAACCAACTTGCGACTGCAATGCAACCAACTTGCGATTGCAATGCAACCAACTTGCGACTACAATGCAACCAACTTGCGACTGCAATGCAACCAACTTGCCACTGCAATGCAACCAACTTGCAACTGCAATGCAACCAACTTGCAACTACAACTACAATGCAACCAATTTGCTACTTGCGACTACATGAACAACTTCAAGTGACTTCAGACTCAGCAAAACTTAAGTGGAACGTAGACAGGGAAAATTGAACTGTGAAAGTATCAATCTCTAAGATTCTCCATCCCTTACAAGAACCCTGCAGCAGATACTGGCAGCAAGAGGACATGGCGAGACACCAAAAGCGTCAGTCTCACCAACCAACCCTAAGATCCTAAGACCCGATTTCTACAGTCGAGGCTGAGCAGTGAAAGTCGCACTTTGCAACGGCGCTTTAGGATTCAGATAGTCTTTTTCAGGAGCCTCAAGATAACTGTTGTCCATGAAGGCAGATAGTTCGAATTTGAGAATCCAAGGATCCCTTGAGGCCTTGAGTGACACCAGAACTGGAAGTTCTAAAATCCACGAGCTAAGCAATCCTCTTTGCAAATGATTCACATGACGCTGTCACCGTAAGGCAATAATTACAGAGAGACCAAGAACCCAAGCCGTTGTTGCGGTGGTTACATCTAGGTCACTAAAGCAACCTTAAATCGCAAACTGGCTAAGTCCTACCCTATAGAATCAACCCAACTATATACGACAACGGAGATCAACAAATTGCATAACAACAGATCAAAACTTCTTGCCCCAATGTCAGGCACACTCAAACGAATCAATTGACCAAGACAGACGTCTCAATCCCAAGGTTCCATATCGACAAAGATGCAAATGCAGCCACCTGTACCTTGAGGTGAGAATTCGCACGGAGCTTGCACGCTTTTGTACCCTTCAATGGCTTCACGACTTTGCAAGAGAGAATATCACCATAGATTAGTATCCAAGATCGAGCATATCCACTTCCGCACACCAAAACTGAAACCCTAAACTCCCAGACCACCAAGACCGCGTGCCCAAAGCGTGATGCGTAACGCCAGACAAGGAAACCTGTTTCCCAAAGCCTGATGCGTAACGCCAAACGAGGAAACCTGTGACAAGTACCATGTGACAAGTACTGCAACAACTCACAATACAAGCTGCTCTTCTGCATGAATATATCTCAGAGAGGGCTTCAGTTTAACTTGTTGATAAGCCCAAGAGAGCGGAGACTTCACCACGATCGACAAGCATCTGTACAACCCACTAGTCGAAATTCGCAGGAGAGCTTGAATCCGGCCTTCCGCGAGCGGGGCAGCCTCCACTGCGTTCCTCAAGAATGCAGCGGCCCTTGCCGTGGAGTACCGACGTCGGAGAACAAGGAAAGGGTCTCTTGGCTCTCTCAAGAAGCTCGGCTCTCTCAAGAAGCTCGGCTCTCTCAAGAAGCTCGGTGTGCCCAGGACGACACCACCACTGCTACAGTACTATGTCTACAAACAGTCTTCCCTGTTCTCGTCCAAGAAAATTATGTACCCCACGAATCTGCAAGACGGGACATCGCCACACATAAAAAACTGCAAGTCGAGCATAATCACTTCTGCAATTCAAAACTAAAATACCAGACCAGACCTGAGCAAATGATTCACAAGACACTCTGTCATCCTAAAGCAATAATTATAGAGAGACCAAGAACCCAAGCCGTTGTTGTGGTGCACTAGATCACTTGCCCATGGCAAGGCAATCGTAAATCGCAAACTGGCTGAGCCTCCTGCCCTGTACTATCTACCCAACTAATTAAGACAACGGAAATCGACAAGATGCATGACAACCGATCAGAACTTGCTTGCCCCAATGTCAGGCAGACTTAGTTCTGAGCATTTGCTAAACTGAAAGGCAGGAAGAGAAATTCCAGTTTGGCTCACCAACCCCAACCTCAACATCAGCAACGTCCAATGAACACAATGAAACTCAACTTCAGTAGAGACAAAGAATCATGTATGACTGGTAATATCCTCAAGTCTGTCCAATTGCTTGTCTGATTTCATA
Organism: Antitrichia curtipendula; assembly: GCA_951230915.1. Taxonomy (NCBI): domain Eukaryota; kingdom Viridiplantae; phylum Streptophyta; class Bryopsida; order Hypnales; family Leucodontaceae; genus Antitrichia; species Antitrichia curtipendula. The sequence continues at coordinate 13,142,695 of OX579634.1, forward strand.
CCTCCTTCCCGGCCTTCAGCACCAATAATTCCAAGGTCTGTCGCTTCCAATTTTAGAGAGAAGAAGTTCAATTCAGTCCACACAAAAGTTCCACATATGTATCCCTGTCTTGAGATCTTCCGCTCCCCGTTAACTGAAAATGATCTCCTCCTGTTTTTCGGAAACCCCTCCAAATTGCCCAGCCCTCACGGTTCTGAGAGAAAAAAACACTCATTAGTTCCCTGCATCAACCACCGCCGACGTATGGAGCCTTAATATTTAGCTTCAGTCAAAAAAATAATGGCCTTCTGCTCCCTTGCATCTATGTCTACTCGATTCGTCACACTGCTCAACCCGGAACTCTCAAGCCACCAAGCACAAAGGAAAGAACAACTACAGCGCTTGACCTCAAGTTATTCAACAACTTCAAATGACTTCAGATTCAGAAAACTGGACTAGAACGGAGTCCTCTAAACCCTCAAATGTGAAAGTATCAATCTCTAAGATTTGCTAATCCCGTACACACTCTTCTAAAGGCAGTAAGAAAGCTGCAACAGATATTGCAACTGAAGAAAAATCCTAAACCTGAACCACAACATCGCACACCCTAAACCCCAATATCTGAGCTTCCCCTTCCAATCGAGTAAACCTCCAACTCCAGCAGAAACCCTAAACCCACAACGCCCACAACTTTCAACATATCCAAAGAACTTCCAAATTTAACTTCAATGTACAGAAAAATATATCATGCTGCAGTGAGGAATTGAAATGTGGAAGTTCGGCTTACTTGGCAGTGGAGACTCAGCGAGCGGACAGGTAAATCTGGGAGGGAGACGACATGGCGAGACCCAACCAACCAACCGTAAGCCCCGATTTCTACAGTCGAGGTTGAGTATTGCAGCCGCACTCTGCAACGGTGTTTCAGGGTTTTGATGATCTTCTCCAGGAGCACTCGGGCAGTACAGCTGCGGTACAATTCGCACAAAAACAACGGTGTTTTAAGAATCCAGGGTTTAGGTGAGGCCTTGAGTGACAATAGCAGAACTGGAAGTTCTAAAATCCACGGACCTAGGAATCCTCTGCGCCCCTCAAAATGGTGTCTGTCCTGCACCAAAACCACGAATCCCTGCTTATCCGAGAATCCCGGCAAAGGACAGCCTCGAATCGAACGAGAATTCACGACAACGAGAGATTAGAGTTCAGTTTAAACCGTTTGCACCACCAGTGGGCTGATCTATATTCTTCGTCGTAGGAGCGGCCAAATTCTCAAAGAAATTCCAAAAGTTAACAAGAAATTAACAAAAAACTGACGAATTCCCAGGAAACACAAGCATCCAAATTCCCAAGCGGATGATCGCTCCAGCAGCGGCGAAACAAGAAAAGGGAGTCTGACCTTGGCAGGCAGGCACTTGAGAGAGCTCGTTCCTTGCTAACTGAATTTAGATGGGCTCAAGTAGGGTTTGATTCATTTCATCTACGTTAGTGAAGGAAGAAAGCGCCGGATCTTTCACTGGTGTGATGAGCCAACTTTCATCCACGGGCATGAATGAAACATCATGGAAATATTGCTTCTACCCCTGAAGACTCCAGAGCACCGTCAGAGAAGGCAAGGCCGCCTCTTGGAGAGAAGTTCGCTCGAGGCGTTGCTGTAGGCAACCTCCGAAAGCGACTCATATCTTTCACAGCAGAAGAAGTAACATTATGCGCTTTGTTCTCATTTTGTGTCATGATTTTCTGTGTTCTTCTAAAGATTCAAGGCTATTTGAGAAGGTTTAGGGTTTCTAATAGAAGGCTACCTTACTTGGGGGTCTTCTTACGTTAGTTTAGTACTCCATCTCTAGGGTACTTCTGCATTCTTGAAGCAACTGTAGTCACTGCGCAAGATTGGAGGTCTATCAAGGGGGATGGATACAGGAAATGACCACGTACTAGTCGGACAGGAGCGGCGACAGAAATTACGTGATGATAGACTCTGGGTGAGAGAGTATCGCCGAGCTACGTTGTTAAATTTGCAAAGATTGAATTGCCCGTGTTGTAAATGTAAGGGCGCCAGGAAGTTCAGTGTTTCCAAAGTGGGGCAGCATCTACTTCGATATAGGAGGAATTCAAATTTTAGGGTGTGGCGAGGACCTGGGAGTAGGGAGACATCAGATGAAGAATGGGAGGCTGATTTCTGGAATTCAACAGGAAGTCAAGAAGTACAAATTGATAATGAAGTGGACACTAGAAACATGCTCTCCAATGTGTTCCAAGACTTCAGAGACTCAGAGACCATGGAAGAACAGGTACATGACACAGAGGCTATGGAAGAACGACTACATGACACAGTAGTGGAGGCCTTTACAGTAGCAGACCGCGTAAACAACGAATGCATTTGTAGAGCAAGTGGGGGTACGGCAAATTCTACTGAAAATGAAGGAGCTGAAGCGGAGGTCGAAAATGCGTTGCCACAGGAAGAACCCATAGGTGATACCAATGAGCAGCCAGAGCTTCAAGGTCAAATCAATTTTGATGCTCACATCTTGGAAGAGGCTTTGCATCCACTATATGAAGGTGCTCAATGTACTAAATTGGCAGCCACCATTCTTATCATGAATGTGTGTACTGTCCATGGGGTGAGTAACAACTTTGCTGATGAATTGTTTACTCTTTTGGAAGGACACATCCTGCCACAAGGCAATACGTTGCCTAAGAATTACTACGCAGCTCAAAGACTAACAGGGAAATTAGGATTGGGTTATAATAGCATCCATGCATGTGAGAAAGGATGTGTACTCTTCAGAGGCGATTTTAGAGAGCTTACACGTTGTCCAAAGTGTAATGGTCCAAGATACAGGGATGAGATTAGGAAGAAGTTCCCAGTGAAAGTGTTGAGGCACTTCCCTATCATCCCAAGATTGCAGCGCATGTTTCGTAGCCCAGAACTCTCGAAATTGTTACTGTGGCATTCAGAGAATGGAAGTAATCGTCCAGGGGGAGACAATTTAGTGCGACATCCATGCGATTCAAAAGCATGGCGCCACTTTCACGACAATGTGGATCCAAGCTTTGATGAAGACTCTCGAAATGTCCATTTTGCTCTGGCCGCAGATGGAGTGAATCCATTCAAGCAGACCAAGTCAAGTTGGTCTACTTGGCCAGTAACCTTGCTAAATTATAATTTGCCCCCTTGGTTGTGCACCAAAAAATTCTTCATGATGTTAGCTTTGTTGATTCCTGGAAAGCAATCTGTAACAGCAGAAGTATTTGATGTGTATCTAGAACCCTTGGTGGATGAATTGTTGGAATTGTGGAAAGGAGTGCCAGCATATGATGTTGTACAAGAAGTTGATGCTCGTTCTTTCAACCTTAGAGCAGTTCTTATGTGGACAATACATGACTATCCTAGATACGGCACTGTAGGAGGATTTGCACACCAAGGATATGCAGGGTGTGCATGGTGTGGTGTTGACTTAGGAGCAGAGCATTCAACGGAGCTATGTAAAGAAATTTATCAAGGGACTCGTAGATGGTTACCTGCTGATCATCCTTATCGCTCGGAGCATATGAAAGATCACTTTGATGGGCGATTGGAAACACGAGGAAAACCCAAAGTTGTATCTGTGGAGGAACAACTGGAATATGCGGAGCAGTATAAGTCATGGAAGGCAGCAGGGAACAGAGAAGGTGCTCCAGGGGATCCGTCCAAATTGCATGGAGTAAAGCGGACTAGCATTCTTTTCAAATTGTCTTATTGGAAGGTGAGATCCTCAAGTCTTTCAAGTAAAAGGACTAAAAGGCAACCGTGGGTTACTTGCAACCTAAGTTCTCGAAGTGAAAGTGTTCAGTAGAATAGTGGGATGTCAAGTGTTCTGTAGTTGCATATTAGTTGTAATGCAGTTGCATATTAGTTGTGTCATAGTCGCATATTAGTTGTGCTGTAGTTGCATATCAGGTGTGCCGTAGTTGCATATCAGTTGTTCCGTAGTTGCATATCAGTTGTGCCGTAGTTGCATATCAGTTGTGCCGTAGTTGCATATCAGTTGTGCCGTAGTTGCATATCAGTTGTGCGGTAGTTGCATATCAGTTGTGCCGTAGTTGCATATCAGTTGTGCCGTAGTTACATATTAGTTGTGTCATAGTCACATATTAGTTGTGTTGTAGTCGCATAGCAGCCGTGCAATATTCGCATAGAAATTGTGCTGCATTGGTTTTGAGCAGTGGTAGCACAGTGTTTGTCATGAGCGTCTGTAGTCGCCATTGAAGCATCTACAATCAGCTTTCAATAAATGTGATATCCTACCAAAGTAGCAAAGCATTTTTTTGGGAAGATTTAAAGTGATTAGAAAAACATCTGGGATGCAGATATGTCTACATACTGTTTGTCTTTGTCTTCTGTCAATCCAAAACTAACTGCAGAGTACTATTCATGTGTCCAAAGGCTTCTTATCCGCTACACGCTGGATGTCATGTATTGCGAGATGAATCTTGCAAATAATTTCTTAAAAATAATAAGCGGGAAAAAGGATACTGTGAAGGTGCGACGAGATCTTCAAAGAAGAGGTATACGAAGGCATTTGTGGTTGACACCAAACCCTCGCAGAGCTGATAAGATGTTGAAACCAAGTGCAGGGTATGTGCTATCAGAGAAAGAGTATGAGCAGTTTGCAGACATTATTGCATTTGTGAAGCTTCCTTCAGGATACTCCTTGGCATTTGGTAAGCATATGAAGGCTAAAAAATTTGGAAGCCTCAAATCGCATGACTATCACGTGTTAATGCAACAATTGATGCCATTGGCTATGAGGGGTTTATTGAAACCTGGGCCACGTATGGCCATCATGCGGATGTGCAAGGTGTTTAGGAGAATATGCACAAAAGCTTATAATCCAGCAGATTTTGAGTCCCTTCAATTAGATGTGGCTGAGACTATGGCACTATTAGAGATGGAATTCCCACCGTCTTTTTTTGACATGATGACACACCTTCCATATCACTTGGTTCAAGAACTTGACTTGTGTGGGCCTGTCAGTACAAGGTGGATGTACCCAGTTGAAAGGTATATGAAAACATTGAAGAATTATGTTCGGAGCATGGCTAGACCAGAGGCTTGCATGGCAGAAGAATACGTGAAGGAAGAAGGTCTGGGCTTTGTGACAGAGTATTTGCAAAGATTTGATTTGGTCAAGAGACGTGTGTGGGATGCAGAAGAAGAGTTTGGCGATGCTGAAGAAGTTCTAGAAGGTGCAGGTCGGCAGTTCGTGATGCCTACTACGCTACGGGATACAACGCACAATTATGTGTTGAACAACGTTGCCGTTTTGGAGCCACTCATCAAGTAAGTTGCAGTAGTATCATCATCTTATACAACCCAATTAGTGGAACAAAGTTATGTAAGTGTTTGCCACAACTGCTTTCAGTAGCACAGAGGCAAGTAGAATGCAACTAACATGCAACTACAATGCAACTAGAACGCAATTACATTGCAACTAGAATACAACTAACATGCAACTACAATGCAACTAGAACGCAACTACAATGCAACTAGAATACAACTAACATGCAACTACAATGCAACTATAATGCAACTACAGTGGAACTAGAAAGCGAGTACTGTGCAACTAAAACCGCAACAAGGACACTCCGACTCTTTTGTGCAACTATTGTAACTACACAATATCTGAGGTAGTCATAATTTATCACAGCCGACCAAAATGTCTGAGGTAATGAAAGGTAACTTGAACAAAATGCTTGAAGAGTTGTAGTAGTTCCTACATGTCAAATTTTGATAGTGTTGGCTTTAACTTCTTTCATACGCGTACAGGAAGTGGAAGGAAGAATGTCAGATAAATCCACACACAGCACCCCTTGAGGTGTGGATACAAACGGTTGTTTGCAACAATGACAGCGGTGCACAGACTCCTGAGGACAGAGATAGGATGTTACTGGCCAGGAAACCATCACAGAAGGCACTTCGATATTCTCGTATGAAAGCTTTTGGAAACCATTTCAGAGTGGAAGACAACGCCTCCAACCAATTGCAGACATATGATTGTGGTGTTGCATCTGTGTTCCAAATTCCAGCCTCTGATCTTAGAGATGTCTCTAGTGACTCTTATGTTGGAGTGGTGAAAGATATATTGAAACTAAATTATGGGCCTGTCAGCAACCCTGTGATATTAATGCGATGTGAATGGGTGAAGAAAACAGACAATCGAGGAAATTCGACATACATTAGAGATGAGGCTGGATTTCTTGTAGTAAACTTCCGCCACAAAATGAGCAGGATGCTGGATCCTTTTATATTTTCAAGCCAGGCAACCCAAGTTTTTTTTGCTGATGATGTAAAGAAAGAAGGTTGGAAAGTAGTACTACATAAAGAAGCCCGTGCTCAACGAGAATTTGTGGACACATCAGATGTGTTCGTCAACACCACTGTACAAGCTTCTGGTTTAGCTACTCCAGAGGATGTGCCTCCTCTACCTGCTATCTCGTCTTTAGTCGGAGCCATAGAGTTATCTGAGGAGGACAATCTCTTAGCATCAGCTGGATATTGAAATTATTAGTAGAAAATATTTCCTACTTTGAAACTAGCTTTGCAGTGTTTTTCAATTCAAATACAGTTAGTGCACAACTACATGCATATGTGCATACTCTCCATTAAAGGGTTTAGGCAACTAGAAATGAAACAGACCATTACAGATTGTAGAACTTCTAATATTATAAAGCCATACTTCTTTGGTCTATTCAAGTGTATGCAGTAACTAGTTGTGGATGATCTTCATGCATGCACATGTTAGGTTGCATCCCACAATGAACTTATGGTGAACATTTGGTCACAACTATATGGCAAAACGAGGTTGTGACTACAATTTATAAACAGCAAGTTCCACAGCATTTCGACTGAACTCAGACTACTACGTTTGTCTTGGAGTCAAATTTTAGTGATTTTGTAGTTGAATTCTAGTCATTCTGCAGTTGCATTCTTGTTGTTTCCTAGTTGCATTTCAGAGATTTTGTAATTGAAGTCTAGTCATTCTGCAGTTGCATTCTTGTTGTTTCCTAGTTGCATTTCAGTGAACTTCTAATTGCATTCTAGTTGACATGGCAATTGCAATACAGTTGTTTTCTAGTTGCATCCCAGTCGCTTCGTAGTTGTAGTCTATTGCAGTCCAGTCGTTTGTTAGTTGCAGCCCAGAAGTTTTTTAGTTGTAGTGCAGTCGTTTGTTAGTTGCAGTGCAGTCGTTTGTTAGTTGCAGTCCAGTCGTTTGTTAGTTGCAGTCCAGTCGTTTGTTAGTTGCAGTCCAGTCATTTGTTAGTTGCAGTGCAGTCGTTTGTTAGTTGCAGTGCAGTTGTTTGTTAGTTGCAGTCCAGTCGTTTGTTAGTTGCATTTCAGTCATTTGTTAGTTGCAGTGCAGTCGTTTGTTAGTTCAGGTGTAATTGGCGCGATTGCCGTTTGACAGCATGGAGTCCACGTAAAAAGTAGTTGTCCACGTAGAGAACTAGCGGATGTAGAATACCTTCTGTTACTTCTTCGTAACCCCATTGTTCGTTATGCAACTACTTCGCGACTAATACTGCAACTAGGTGCAAATACAGAGGGACGCAGTTGCATATTAGTTGCATGTTAGTTGAAATTCAGTTGCATAGGCCCGTAGTTGCATCACAGCGGGTTACGAAACCCCCCTTTTCCTTCTAGTGATATGATTTTAGAGATATACAAGAGATAATCATATTGAAAAGGGAGAATGTAAGAAGGAAAGCAACTCTCTTCATTGACATTTATTAGTCACCAATACAAAACATATATATCACAATGAATCATTTACAAAATTCAATAAGGCCTATATTCCTTACAATAATGTGAAGATGGCTCTATTGGATTGCAAGTAGCCTCCAATGTCTTTGTTTCAACTTTTGGTACTTACATAAACAATTAAAGAAATGGAAGGTTAATTTTTAGTGAATGAACAACAAAGCTCAACCTTCAAAGGCTTACAACAACAGAAAATATGTAGCTCAAGTTTAGGGTAGGAATAATAAGAATGGTGATGGAGAAAACAAGAAAAAAAAATAAACAAGTACTAAGAGATAGCAACAAGCAAGAATTAAGATGCAACAAGAAACAAGAAGTAACAACTAAGACACAATAAGAAACAAGAAGCAACAACTAGGATACAATAAGAAACAATAAGCAACAATAAGCAACAACTTAGACACAACAAGAAACAAAAAACAACAATTAAGACACAACAAGAAACAAGAAACAACAACTAAGACACAACAAGAAACAAGAAACAACAACTAAGACACAACAAGAAACAACTAAGAAACAACAAGAAACAAGAGTTAAGATGTAACAAAAAGAAACAAGAAACAACAACTAAGACACAACAAGAAACAACTAAGAAACAACAAGAAACAAGAGTTAAGATGTAACAAAAAGAAACAAGAAACAACAACTAAGACACAACAAGAAACAACTAAGAAACAACAAGAAACAAGAGTTAAGATGTAACAAAAAGAAACAAGAAACAACAACTAAGACACAACAAGAAACAAGAGTTAAGATGCAACAAAAAGAAACAAGAAACAACAACTAAGACACAACAAGAAACAACAAGAAACAACAAGAAACAAGAGTTAAGATGCAACAAAAAGAAACAAGAAGCAAGAATTAAAAAGCAACAAGAAGAAACAAAAAACAAAAACTAAGGAAAAAAAAAGTTAAAATGCTAGAAAAAGAAAGAGTTTAGATGCAACAACAAGAAACAAGAAGCATGATTAAAACTAAGAAGCAACAAGAAACAAGAAGCATGATTAAAACTAAGAAGCAACAAGAAACAAGAAGCATGATTAAAACTAAGAAGCAACAAGAAAGAAGAGTTAAGATGCAACAAAAGACAACAACTAAGAAGCAAAAAATAAGAAGCAATAAAAAGTATGAGCTAAGAGACAATAAAAGGCAAAGAAGAAGGGCCAAAAGAAGTGGCGGCTAGGGTTTCAAGACCCTAAAAAGTAGCGGCTAGGGTTTCAAAACCCTAAAAAGTGGCGGCTAGGGTTTCAAAATCCTAAAACATAGATGAGTAGGATTTCAAAATCTTAAACAATGGCTTGTTCAATTTTTTTTAATTGCCCGTATTTTTCTTGGGTTGCCCAAAATAAATAAAATGTCACTACCATGGAAATATGACTGACAACATGACTTAGCGTTCCCCAAACATGTTCCCTACGTTCCCTATGAAGTATTTTGGTGTTCCTAATGGTCATATATTTTATACTTGTGAAGTAGAAGGCCCAAAAATGACTGACAGTCATATTTTGCAGTCATATTTTTCCTTAAGGTGTTGGCCTTCAAGAATATGACTGCAACCAGTCGTTAGTCATCCTTAGTTATATTTTTGCAGTCATAAAATACCCGTTTTCTTGTAGTGAGCTATTTCCAACCAAAGCTGATACAAATTTCAACCATAGTTTGGAATGTGGTTTTCTTTCTTTTGCAAGGTTGGCACTATAAAGCCATGACACATGCCTTGATTTAGTGAGCAAGAAAGTAGGAAGCAGTGAGTGGAAAAATAGTTATAGAATGGTCAAAATTGGAACTCTATATCTTGGGTATAGGTTGAAGCCAAATTTTGGCTTCTAAATTAATAATAAATTCAATTTAAGGAAAAAAATCATGAAAACTTGGCAATGCCCATCATTTCTATCTTCCTACAGGGCTCTAATTTCACATTGCCTTCTACTGCTCCTGAAAATATATGCGGAATTACTTAAGTAGTTGACTTTGGGTGGTTCTACCATACTTGTTGCAATCCAAATCTTGTAAACATTCTTTTGCTCTCATTGTTATTGCTCATCAAAACAAAATACAAGAACATAGCACACAAAATAATCAGAATCCACCAATAGGAGTAGTCACACCTTTGAGAATCATCCACTTTTCGGAGATTGGACGTATAAATAATCGATTAGGAGTTTTCTTTTGTAAATTTTGGCCTAATTGGGGGGTATTGTTATTGGCAAGATATTTGTGGGTATTTGTGTCGAATTTGGTTGTTTTGATGGGTTGATTGATTCTAATTTGGAATAATTGGATGTGATAGATGAATGAATGGATGTTGGCTTTCTAATTGGAACAATCAGGTTGTCTAACCGAGTTGTCAATATTCCAATTTTTTGATGATGTTCTATTCAAGTCAGGCTCTGAGACAAGTTTGGATGTCAAGTCTAAATTGGAAGTGACACTAGAAGAAAAATGTGTCTCAAGTCCAAATTGGAAGTGATACTAAGAAGAAAAATGTGTCTACCACAACCGACTACAATGCAACTATATGTCCTATACAACTATCATGCAATTGTAGCCCTTTATATTTGTACCAGATTTGACATGAACAAAGTTATACATTCTTGTAGTTGCAAAGTAGTCACAAAGTGAAGTTTAGGATTACAAGGATGTATCAAAAAGAATTGATGTGAAGTATTCTATATCCAATATTCCTTATAATTGTTGATGTGAACAAATTTCTATTCTGTAGAGTCTAGTGAGTTAAACTATAGTTGCATAGAATCTAAATTCAACTTGAAAGCAACTCAACAACAACTAGAGTTCAACTAAAAGAATTACAATTGTCCCATATCAATTGTCGAAAATACCATTAGATTGGACATATAAGAATTGTAAGTTATAGCATTCCTACATAATGAATTCTAATTGGATATAATCAAGATGCAAAAGAGCCTAAAAAAATTGGATCTAATCAAGATGCAAAAGAACCTACAAATGTTAGGTCTTCCATGAAACATTACTAGCCATATAGGTTGTAACTACTACCGGTGTGCAACTTCACATGAGTCTTTCCAATGAAGATTACAACATATCTAACCTAAAAAAAACATCATTTTACTTTACAATTTTCAAATACTCTATTTTTTCCAAACATCGCATTCCTCTCCTTTATCTAAGAGTTGTCTTGGTTCCTTAACGTCAAAATTTCTCGCTTAAGAGTCAATTCTTCGCACAAATTGAATTTTCTGCAATTGACTTCTTCGGGCCATCCATGCATTTGTCACCACTGGTTGATACCAAATTACCAAATTGCCCACAAGAAGCCCCCTTCCTTCTTTCCACTGATCTTCCATCACTGCTCATTTTAAAACCAAGAAACCTAAAAATCAAGACAATATAAGCAAAGACGTCTGGGTAACAAGAGTAATTCCCCGGTTGTATGATTCTACAGTACCAAGCATCATTCGAGGCGTAAGATCTTGAATCCTGCACTTCTGGATCAAAAAGTTGCCTCACAAGATTTAAACGACGAAGCAAAGCATATTTCAGCATTTATCAATTTCACCCAAATTTAAGAACAAGAGAATATGATCATTCTTATTTCTGCAAACCCACTACTCTCGTTTTCTGGACAGGCGACAACGCTCTTTGGTATTCAAAGTTGTATCATCACTCTACAAAGGACAATTACTCGAGCGACTGTCTGCGATCAGAAACCACCTTGCTTCTTCATTTGGAAGTGCACCGCCCAGATGGGCACAAAGGTGCCCAAGGCCAAGGAGCCAAACACGCCAATGGCCATCTTCACCTTCCGGTTCTTTATGGCAGTGATGTCGTACATGTGCTCTGCATGGATGTAGTCGTTGCTGTACCTCTTGGCTCCCGTTGCGTAAAACTGCCGGGTGCCTGCAAGGATTAAGCGCACCATTGTCAAGACTAGCAGCAATACTAGCATCATTTCTGAATCATACTGGCATGGAAACGATCTGATGACAAGATATTGACGAGCTTCAACAAAAAACCTAGGTTGCCCACCACAACCGCAAGATATAAAAGAAAATTCCATGCATTGAAGCCTCACAGGTGCGAAATGCAAAAGGCAAATGACCTAAAAGCCCAAACGACGCATCAACCAAGTGGTGACTGAATCACGCACCATATATTGATTAATTAGGTTATTCATGCAGACAAACACGCCACAAAAATGATATAACCAACACAAAACAACTAGAAGAACGAACGGAATCCCAGAATCATAAATCACTAGCACACGTCTAAAACCTAAGTGCCAAAGAAACCTACTACAAATTATCTAGATGTCGATCAAGCCAAGCGTAACTTTCCGACATTCTGCAAAATCATCGGATTTTCAAAAGCCCCACATCAAAATTACAGCATCGGTTCCCGCTGAACGGCGAAAAGGAAAGAAGCTCTCACCGATGGGATTTTATGCTAAACCTTCAAACTTGAGAAATGCAATAAAACCTAGAAATTAATGAGTACCCAGAAACTCAAACACTCACACGGCACTGGAGTTTCCCGAACTAGGTCAGAAACACGGTAAGAGCAATTGGGACAGAAAGAGTACCCGATACAGCAGGGGTGGTGGCAGCGACCTTGCAAACCACGCGGCGCACGGCTGAAGCAGCAGCGGAGCTCGCCATGGCTGAAGAATGAATTACTGGAAGGCGAATCTGGCAGAATTTGCACGCAATTTGCAGTGAATTACTAGTGCAGGAGAAAGAATTCTAAGTTAGTTCGTAGAATTGGGGGAGTCGCAGAGCTTCTAGGGCTTCTCACTGATGGTGTTGCGCGGAACCTACCCGTAATTGTTCCGGGTACAAGGCAACTTGCGACCCTCCGGTTCTCTGCCGGATATTATAGCCTAGGGTTTGGACGAAGTAGAACATAAGCTAACAGCAGGTTGTGGAGTTTTGAAATACAAAAACTTGAACTGCTAATAATGCGTTTGAAAATTCATTAATAAATTTATTGAAACTCCTTCGACATATCTCTATCATTCATTCATGTAGATCATTTTTTTCTTTCCATTGATATATTACATGAATTTTCTTAAACTTCCTCAATAAAAATGAATTGAGTGAAGAGCATAAATTGTTCACGACATTTATCATCCACCAAGTGGAGAGTTGAGTGCTCAGGGGTTAAGAAAAATAATAATTTTATATGATGAAATTTGACTTTGTGGTTGATATATAGGTGATATTAATAATAATATGTACACATGGTTCATTGAATTTATCATTGTGCTAATGTTAAAATCATATGTTTTGAATTGGATTTTAAACTGTCTAGTGCTTTTGACAAAATACATAAGTTTTTGCAAAATCTTTTTCCAAAAAGTGGTACATTGTACAATGCATTTGTCCTATTTATCAAATTGTTTTTAAATAGAATATTATTTTATAAAAATATGAGAAATTTATAAAAAAAAAGGGTAGAATAATTTTATGTACCTTGTCTAGAATCATTTGGAGGAATATTACAAATTTTATGACTAGAAACCACTTCTCCTTGAAGTTAGGGACGAAAAAGAGTACATATTTCTTGCATTTTTCATTGTTGGACAATCTAATAGGCCTAACAAAGATCTCATGGTGTAGTGATTCATTGATACAATGGACAAGGCAATAAACATGGAAGATAGGAAATCCATTGGCTTCTACAAGAGTGGTTATGAAAAAATTTCAAGCTTCATTTTTTTCTAAAGCACAAAATCATATGCATATTATTATTAATTTAAATAAGAGACTACAATAGAAATTTCTTTTCTATAATACAAGTTAATGAAATAAATATTAAATGTTGAGTGATACTAATGTTGAAATGGAAGGAGGGACAAAATGAGTGAAGGATTGAAACATTTGATAACTTGAGGAAGATGAGTTACACACTTCAACCTCTTCAATCACAGAGCTCAATATCTAAATGCATAAGGCCTTTTCTGAGCTTTTTAGAATTTTCTTTAAATTGAACAAAAAATCAACATTTTAGTAGGTTTTATCATTTAAAAAAAAATTGTAACCATACAAATTCAAAATAGACATATTAGAGAGTACATGGAAAAATAAATACAACAATATCACATATAGCTTGAAAGAATATAATATTTTATCATAAAGGTGTAAAAAATTGCGAAAGTGGTTTGAAGACTTTCAATCCTCTTTTCACATGTCAACCTAAAAAACTAGTCATTAAAAAACATATGAGCTTTAAGGACATAATATGCATAATTCCAATCAATTTACAGCTTCTCCAAGATTTAGTACATTTTAGGCTCATTTTCAAGAGCCCTCAACCCTAAAAAATCAAGATTTGCAATGGACACCCATGCAGAAAATCTTGAATACAAAAATCATAATCATTCATTTTCAAAATTGGATTTTTTATTCTAAAATTTGACTTCAAAATTTTTTTTTGAAAAATATAGACTACTAAAAATAGTAACTTGATAAGGTTATATTTTACTTCAAAAGTTTTGTTGACACCAAAATTTGGTGCCTCGAGCATTCAGGGGTTAAAGCTGAATTTCCAACTTTGAAAACCATTTTTAAATTTCCAATGTGGGTGATAACTTGCAACCTTGAAAGAGATGTTGAAAATGCAAGCTCTCCACATGGCAGGTTCTATGACCTTGCATAGTATGTATCACTTTGATCAATTGACAATTCTTATGATGTTGACATGATAGACTTGTACATCGAAATTAAATGACTATCAATTATCACCAATTGATAGAGTTTCATCACCAGTAGAAAGAAGTTTTGGAGCAACAAGCTATTAAGGTAACTCAGTCTATGACAAGCATAATTATGGACCAGCCTAATTCAGGCCCAAAAATTCTTGTGAAGTACATTTCACAAGACACATGTACTGTTCATGAATTTCTAGAGCTTCATTAGGTAAGTCCAAAGTTGGCCTGTGATAGTCCTATTACTAGTAGAATCACATTCTAGTGCCCAAAGCACTAAGTGCACATATTGTCCTTTGCATCAACTGAAGCTTGACACTTCGCATGGTGCTTAACTTCAAATTTTTTTTCTCTTCATTTGCACTTGCTTTTACCTTCACCAAACAGTGACCGTCATTGTTGACCTTATATATATGATCTGACTATGCAATGACCTGCATGAGCTTTCAAAACAAAGTGTGCCGAAATGAACTACAAACATAACAGCAGATGAAAATGGACGCTAATATTACCTCAAAATCTGTGAGCTGGGGCAAGCTTTTACACCAGGGCAAGTACTGTACATCGCCAGCGTTGCGAAGAAGCTCAAGCTTGGCTAGGTCTCTGGATGTCGGACTTCGATTCATCGTCACAGCTGCAGGATATCCGCAAGTATCATGTCAGCGCAATTGCTTCCATTTTGAGAGAGAGACTGAAGGTACTCTAGAGACTGTTTCCATCTGACATCAAGTTTTCTTACGACAAGTATCGTAAGACGGAACAAATTGAGCTTGAAGTACGTAGTGGCTACTCACAAAGGTAATAAAAGCTTTCTTTCTGTCCAGTTTTGGATCTGCATATATCATAACCATCGTATGTGACTGGTAAACAACAAGGTGATCAAATGGACAAGTCAAGTGCCATCATTTGTCCATTTGATCGCCTTCAGAGTATTGATATGACTCATCCAAAGAGGAATTCCACTAAAATTTCAAAGGGAAGATAAACTAGAATAGTCGTAAAGAAGGCAAAGGCAAAGAAAGGCGAGGAAGGCAACAAGATGGATGCGGAATTGTCACGACGCATAATTGTCACGATAACAAAATGAAAAAGAGCCTTGACGTTGTACTTACAATGCACATAAGCAACGGATCCAGTACCATGCCCACTATACTGAAGCAATTTCACATATGTCGAGCCCTAAACTACTAATCAAGCTACTTGCAGATTCCAAAAATGTCCATTTGGTTAAGACTTGAAAGAAGGGTGTACTAGCATTCAAATCAAAACATCCAACTCATATAGATATGCACTGAATCCCAAAGCGTAAACTCCAAATCCGTTCAGTTTAGATATTCATATTGATGGGCCCCATGGAGGGCAGTCCAAAAACTAGCATAATTAGAGCTCTCACTTTCGTTTTTCCTGGTGATTCAATCTGTCATAAGGTAGGTGGCTTGAAATGCAACCCTCTTCTTCAGACAGTCTTGTAGGGGCTTTGAAATAGAAACCAGATGGTTCTAAAATGGACTGCCAACCTCTCTTAGTGCATTTTGTTGCATAATTAAGGGTTGTCAATGGATGGAATAAGAGTCAGGGAGAGTCCATTTCAAAGCCAAAGTATGTCCATTTAATTTTTCAAAATGGGAATTGATTGCCCAATTGCCTTCTTACAAATGTTAAAAGAATGTAGGATCCGTTTAAGTTTAGTAAGGGTTGCATTTGGTAACCTTGTGTATTACTTTTTGAATGCCGCAATGTTTGTTTTCGGTCAAGCCATATCTTTTTTCAGACTGCACGTGAGTTTTGCAAGACATAGGATCACAAATAGGTGCCTATGGCAGAATTCTTTGAAAATTCATAAGTAATTCATAAATGCTCAGAAAAATATGAAACCACTTGTGTTAGATTCCGCATCAATTTTTCTTCAAGTAAAGGATAAGGGAAAATATTTTTGAGAATCTGAAAACCATCAACAAAGGTCCAAACAGCCCTTAAAAAGTCGCTTTTTGAGCCACCTACCTTAAGATGGTGGAAAGCGCTGATGAAAGTGGTGACGATGATTGTTACGTACATTGAGACTGATTTCTAACAACATCCAAGAATCATCGAAGGCAACGTCTCTCAGATTGAATCGAACACGTCCCATTGATTGCAATGCAGAAGCTACAGATCCGCCATGCCACCAGTTCATCACCGTGTCAAGCAGTCTGCAAATTCACATATATGTGTTGCCCAACAACTAATCATGCCACTAAGAGAACAGCATGCAAATCAAATGATCAACTCCTTCGGACACGTTTCAGACAATATAAGACTAACGTAACAACTCTGCATCCGTTCAGTTTCGCTATTGAAATTGATTGGCCCTGCGAGGGGTAGTCCAAAATGTGGATACCCAGCGCACGGTATTCTTTAGTAAAAGGCGAAAGAATAGTTCGCTCTGTGTTGCGCACCCGGCAATGTGCAGGGACACAGGGAGAATGGTGAACCACGAAGCTGCGGTCAGTGGCTGACGTTCAGTTGCTTGGTGCTCCAAACCTGCTTTCTTCAACTGCGCGTTAACTAGATATTCATCTCCCCGTTTAAAAGCGTATGAATATATGATGTATGACATATGGAGAAGGAAGTAACATGATCAACAGCTTCTGAGCTACTTCACTGACGAGTGTCCTCATTCATGCAATGAACGTCAATTTCGTTAAAATGGCATATGAAATCCGCCACTTTGTCTGAACATGTAGGACAGGTATAGATGTAAAACCGCCAAAGTTCTGGAATGCCGCCATTTTAATGAAATTCACGTTAATGGTGCTAACTCCTGGTTTACAAGATTTTACATTCCCGAACTTGTGCCAGTCAAGGAACCCAACCAGAGGAAATAAAGAACAGGCAATGAAGATTGCCCTATCGTCAGCCGTCTTGCCATTTGAAGAGTATCTAAGTAAATTCATTGGCAGTTTCCTAATACATAAAGACAACAATCCATACATCAAAAAGTTGCGCCAGTCGGACAACCCGACCAGAGGAAACACTGACAGATAGACGATGAAGATAGGCCTATCATCACCGCTCATACTATTTGCAAAGTATGTATGTGAATTCGTTGGCAATTTTGTGATACATAAGATTGCACTCGATGCAACAGAAACTACTTTGCAATATTAAATGTTGTTCTGTAACGTCTTTTGGAACAAAAAGCTACGAAAATTTTCAGCGTTTGTTACTAGTGGCTTTCTCCTGCCATAGTATATTCGAGATAAAGTTTTGTTCATATTATCTTGGGAATAATATTTCTTAAGAAAGGGAATAGATTACCAAACAAGCTTACATGTCGTTTCAGCTCGAATCGAGCTGAATACTATTGAATGAACAGTACATTCTAATGACGACAATTGCAATCCACCCAGGAGAAATGTCAGATTGCATGTAACTGGGATATCTGAATATCCCTCACGTAAAATATACTCCAGGGAGATTCAGCTCGAATCGAGCTGAATTACATTCGTTGAGAAGAAGTCCCCGCAGGAGAAAATTCAGCTCAAATCGAGCTGAATTATCCCGGAATTTACGAATCACGACACTCTCGATACCGTACTCAAGTGACAAACTTGCTACTACTTCCAAGCACGTAAATCAATTTCACAACAATCGAGTAATCCGGATTCAGTGAAGCACAAAAGAATTTTATTACATATATGTACCGACAACCCATAATTGAATTACCAAAAATCGTACAAATGGAGACCAAGACAGAAAACACCAACACGAACTAAATTACATCCACCACTAACATTCTCAAACCTCAGAAGAACCACAATAAAAAAAATCCCACTGCTGCAAAACAGAAGGGATCCAATGTCTACACCCTCATGATCACAGAGACCATTAGAAAGTGAGATCATTGCATCAACCAGTCCACCGAAAGCGCAAATCCTCAACCACATCTCCTTTTCGAAATCACTCGAAGATTTACATCATGAGAGCCGCAGCAACGGCACCAGTGAGGCCCAGGAACAAAGAACCGGCTCTAAGTGAGGCAGCACCAGACCCGCCGGGAGAGGCCGAAGGGGCAGACCCTGCATAACAAAACCATAAATGAGTCAAACTGAAAACAAAACCATGAATCAAAAACAAAGTTTGTGGTAATGCAAAGTCTCCATTGACCTTACAGTAAGGAAGAGGTTTCACTCACCATACATGTGACCTTTATTTTGAACCTTTCCCTACAACAATCTAGAAAGTTGCACCATGTAAAATTTTGCACATTTATTTTGTGCTAAACTACCAAACAAATGCAAGAAAACGAATTTAAATAGATCAAGTACAATTGGCACAATTAGCACAATTCAAAGCTCACCTATATGGTCAATGGAGCCTCTAATGGATTGTACTGTTTAAGTAATGGTGGTTCTACCTTCACCAAGCAATGGAGATTACAAGGGTAAGGAAAGCTCCGGACCTGGGGCTTCCGTGGAATTGGAGACAGGGATGGCGCTCAGATTCGCAGCAGGCAGCAACACGCGGTTGACGACGTGCACCACAGAGTTGCACACCTGAATGTTGGCGGTAACGACCGTGGCATTGTTTGCCGCTCCGACAAAGGTGACGCCTCCGGTGGTGGAAACCGTGAGGTTGTAGCCCTTTCCCAGAAGCGTGGACACCTTCAGGCCGTTGGTGAGGTTGGCGGCGGAGTAAGGCGCTGGCAGGATGTGATACAACAGAATGCTGGCAGCGCGGTTTTCTCCTCTGAAACAATCAAAAAACACTCACCCAATCTCAGGTACAGTCGGGAAATATGAAAATGATCTACAATTTTACTCTGAGTTGCCAATTTCAATGTTAAGTTACGTATAGAATATCAGATTTTGGGTATGATTGGAATATCAGATTTTGGGTCGCGACTTACGGAGCGGTGACATTATCCAGAGTGAGGTTTTGGGAGGCGAGGAAAGGAAGCAATCCAGTGGTACCGTTGAAGGCATTGTTGTCAGGCGCGAGGACGGTGACGTTATCGGTCGTGTTCACAGTCGTTGCCAGACCTGAAGCTTCGATGACGGCATACAAAAGCGAGAGCTCGGGAGTTGCTTGCACGGCTTCCAGCAGAGTGGTATTACACTGCACAGTCAGGTGGCATTCAACCAGTCAACCACTACCTAGCTTCGTTCCAACACACATTCACGCAGGTCACACTGAAGGCGTGCAATACACATTCACGTGAAATGGAGAAGGAAAAAGCACCACAATATTGAGGCATCAATGCAACATATCTTACTTGAAAATTTATGAAACATCCAGCACAACTCAAACCAATTCTACAGTTGCAGCGAGACATGCATTCTCAGGTTACGCATTTGTACTCAGTATTGAATACATAGCGGGGATTATCATCGCATTACAGCATCACATCAAAATGCTCAAATTAATGGCAATGTTGTGTCCTGTACATAACATAACACTCCTGCATGCCTCCTCCAGACAAGAGTAGGAATTAAAACGAAACTTCATTCATGAGTCATTTGTTGCTTCCCCAATAGGATGGGACTATCACGAAATTTCAGACCTGGGCATAGGATTGAGATGCTGTAGCCAGCACCACCACCAGCACGAACAAGCTCCGGACGACCATCGAGGAAGCCATTGACGTAAACCGAACAAGTGAAGAAGAGAATCCAGAAAAGAGCTTCAGCTAGAAGTAAAAAACAGAGCTCGTTCAGAGACTAATTCATTCGAATCGATAGAACGCCAGGGAGCTTCAGTTCCGAATTGATATAGCGACGTCGTGTGCCCAACCTGAGCCTGTGCCATTTGCATGGAAACGGGGAAAGCGAGGTCGGAGTAGGTGGAACGTGAGACACACGACGTGGGTCGCCTCAATCCACAAAGTGCCCTGCCACACTTGGCGCAATCGGAATGGTTCTAGACTGAAAGTGCATCAATGTTGGGGAAACAACTGAGAAGCCTGACTGCAGTGACCTACACCCCCGGCAATCCTAAATTTCCCAAGGAGCTGGCTCGTGGGCGTCGCCTGGATTACCGCCTGGACTGACTGCTTCTTGACTGTTTCAGTTCACCTCCTGTGCGGTGCGGTTTTCTGTTCATCTTACCTTACTGCACGATTCATCATTCAGGAGAAAAGCAAAAAGCTTCACATACTTCCTGCCAGGCTACTCACACCAGGCGTCCCGGCACTAACTTTTAGTGATTTTCAGTGCCAAACGGCTCTCGGGATGAAAAGGTATTACACATGGAGTACACATGGGAATCTGTACAGAGATTCTCGAAACCGCAAGTGCGCAACTGAAGTTGTGCCAAAGGTTGGGGTTTCAGGATTGTCGTCTTTGGTGACTTGGGGGAAGATAGAAGATGGTGGGCTCAACCTTCATGGAATTCAAAATGTTTGATAACATGAGGGAGGAAATGGAGATTTGAACACCTTGGTGGTAGGACTTTCGGGTATTTCTTGGTGTTTGGGAGTCATATGGGCAGTATCTCAGAATTCGTAGCTTGATTTTAGACGGAGTGATCATGGGATCTAGTAATTATGTCAATTTCGCACCAAATGTAAAAAAAGTGTCTCGATTGGATTGGTAGATCAAAAGAGTGGAGTTGCAAAATGCTTTTGGCAACGCTTTGTTACGTGAAGGCAACATGGGTATTCATTTCATAACTCCCAATTCTCACACAATTGATGTAAAGGTAAAAATGTGCAATTTCGTTAGCTGATTGGCACCATTCCACTGATTTGACAGTTTTTATGGTTTAGACTGCGTGGTCTGAAATGTACAATTGTCTTAGATGTTTGAAATTATAACATTCCTAGATGTTTGAAATCTACATCTGCCCTACATGTCATTTTTATGATTCAGATCGCACAATCTGAAATATCTATACTTGCCCTATACAAGTACAAGATTTTTGAAATCTATACCTATTCTAAATGGCACTTCTACAGTTCAGATTGGGTGGTCTGAAAATGGCACACACAGAATACCGTCATTTTAATGAAATTGCCCATAAAAGTAGACAAAAAAATTCAATTCAAAACTGAAAATATCTCTACTGGAAAAAGTTTTGTACATAAATAAATAAATACAATTAAAAATATAAATAAGTTAGGAGTCAAGCCTTCAAGTTGTGTTGCCCATCATTGTTCAATGAACCACGTACATGGGATGACTTTTCTTTGAAATCAGTCCACACAAACTCCTGTTCAGTATCCTTGACAGTACTTTCAGTAAACTGGTACTGTAGATAGAATCCGGAGGTGCAGGAGATAGAAATGATGAGGATTGTCAAAAATTTGGTAATTTTATTGCTTGAATTGAAATTACTACAAATTTTGGAAGCCAAAAGTTGGTCCTCCAACATGTAGAGTTTTCCAATTCCGACCATTTAAGAACTACTTTCCCGCTCACTACTTCCTACTTTCTTGCTCACTACTTTAGGACATGTGTCATGACCTTACTAGTCCCAACCTTGAAAAGGAGAAAAAAAACCCTCCAAGCTTCAGTTGGAAATCTGTTCCCTGCCTTGGTTGGAAATAACTACAGACTGGGCATGGGGCTCTGGTCGATCAGGAAAATGGGTGGTTCGTGGTCCTACCTTATCACTCCATACCCATACATTTCTGAAGGTGGGGAAATCGAGGAAGCCAGGAACACGCACGCAACTGTGACTGTCCTAATGCGGCATACATTTCCACAGAGAGAACGGAAGTTACAGATAGCTACTACGTACCGAGGATTACTAGGGATGGATTACTGAGGACACCGACAGTACGTACAACACTGACGAAGTAGGTTAGTCTTGGATGTGACTTCAATTCCTGTTTATGTACGTTATCTGAGTGAGCTTGCCTTGAGCTTCAGTCGGCGCGTGCATGCCATCCGGCCTTTCTGATCGAACTGAAATTTCCCAGGCGCTACTGCAGTAAGCTAACAGTTTCAATTCGAAAGTAAGTGTGAGGCATGGCGCAACCCCTTCGTCTCCTTGTCGAACTTGAATTTGGCGATGGAGTTGTGCCTCAGGTGTCGGTTGTGTGCGCCTGCAAAGGTTGCTTGTGCCTGGATATATAGGCATGGTCGCATAGATCGACCTCCGATCGTCATCGATCGGCTTTGAGGGTCGCTTTGCGTTCAGGACCCAACGTCGACGATAAGGCTGCCAGATTGCGTTCCGTTTCTCCGCGTCTGCTCCTCACCAGCCAAGTCCCCGCCCGCGCATCTGGTGCACAGAAAAAGGAATTTGCTGGAAAGCGTCTGAAAGGCTGAAGGATTGTGCCAACTGTCACTGTCCTCTTCGTGGGTTCGCCTCACCATCGAGAGAAAGGTGCAAGTGCCCAACAACCCCGGAAACGTAACATTCAGTAGCCTTTTCCCTCTGAATTCCTCATCCGCGAAATTCAACCTCACATCATTAATGTGAGCTACAATGTGTTGGGATAGTAGCAACACACTTATGGTGCGCTTCCCTTTTTTTTTTGCTAATTCTAGGGACCATACTTGCAGATTAATAAATAATTGTATAGGTGAAAGATGGTTTGTCAAAACTCCAAGTAAGGTAGTGTGCTCTAAAAGTGCCCATCTTCTTGAAATCGCCCCTATTTTCAGGTGAAGAATGGAAATGGGGCGATCTTTAAATGGACCAGTTTAGCAATTGAATGCATTGAGGAAAAATTGTTTTTCTATTGCAAGAGTCAATCATTGTCTTTGATTTCTGCACATCTCTTTACAAGTTGCAAGTGGACAAATTTTGGAAGACCTATAGTCACAAATAGGTGCTTATGCCCTGAATCTTTGAAAATTCATAAGTAATTCAAAAATGCTTGGAAAAAATACAAAACCACTTGTATTAGGTACCACATCTATTTTTCTTTCTCTGAAAAATGATCTAAAAATATTTTCGTCCACGAATGCCTGTGAAAAAGCCGGACCAGCCCTTAAATGGTTGCTTTAAGAGCATACTACCTTAATACATTTGAGTTGTGTACCACTGCAATTAATCCAATGGCCACCAACATCTTCTTTTGAATTCACATCTTAGAAGAGAAGCTATTTATATACTTATGGGGTGTTAGGTGGTAGAACAACCCGTGTGGGATAAGTAAATTAGAATTTGTAGTTTCTCAACCACTCATAGTTAAGTCAAAAGTAGGAATTGTATTCAAAGTAGAAATTGAGACCTCACTTAGGCATAGTAGAATAACTTTTTTCAAAAACCTTTGAACTAAGAAAAGTTGTTAAATTAAGTTAAATTTCTTGCCCAAAAATCCATTTGGGATTTTAAATCTCCAATCAAAAGTTATGGACAAATTTTAGAAAGGGTTTGAAAAGGAAGAACACGCAATTAGCACTTAAGATGAGCTCTTCATGAGTCCCAATTGTATATAAGGTAAAACAGCCCATTACGGACCTTTTACCCAGTACGGACTCCTAGGAATGATCCCATTATGGTTTTCTTTTAATGAATAATGGGTTTTTTCCAATGAATCAAATCTGCACCACAATCAATGGATTAGGTATCCGAAATGGAATAATTAGCAACCACAATAGGAACTTCCAGCTTTTTAATGTTAACTCATTATAGGAAGTGATTTTTTCAGGCCTTCTATTTTAGAAAATATTGTGACCGCAATAGGTGAGTTAGATGAGTGTTATGAATATAACTTTTGTTGGTTTTGGAGTAATCTACAAGCTCTTTTAGCCATGATGGACAGAACACTTCAGAAATTTATAACAAATTCACACTTTATCAAAAAAATATAATTTCAATTGCTCTCACCATTTCTATCACTTGTCTTTGTATGAGAAAAAATTAAAAAAATTTCAGTAATGACATGAGGGCAAACCCCCCATTTGGTCCGTAATGGGCTGTTTTACTTTAAGGGTAAAAAAAAGACCTCTAGAGAAGCATGCCACTATTCTTATGGTTTACCTTTAAGCTGTTGAAACTAACCACCTCCAACATTAGACTAAGGTAACTACACATAAAATTGCACAAATAAGCTATGTGGCATGACAAGATGCTCTAAAAAGTGAACAACAATATTTGCACACTGTCTAGTGAAGGACAATGAATCAAAATGCAAGTCACTAATCCAAAGTAAGGCTAAATCTTCATCTATATTTAGTCATTAACAAATCCAATTGTAGGATCCTTTGATTTAATTTGTTAAAAATTAGCCTCCCTTCTAAAATTTTAAAATAAAAAACTTTACCAATTGCAAGATCAAGTCACTTAAATTCAAAAAAGAAGCATTTTCAACTTTTTCCAATTAATTAGATGTCATCTTTCAAAAAATTTACACAAATGTGTAGATCCTATAACTTATTACTCTCCATAATATGTTGAAGAAATAAGTTGAAAATACCTATAAAAAATTTCAAACAAAAAATATTTCATATTCATATTTGAAAAAAATAGTAAGTAGAAAGAAGTAGAGTATGGTTTAAAATTCAAAATTGTTAAGAATTTAATTATGGAATTGAAAAATGCCAATTCCAATAGTTGTAATGTTGTAATAAACAATCTACATCCTATGCTTTTACTTATTTTCAAAAATATTTAAAATTGGGTTAAAGAAAACAATAGATAAAATTCAGCTAGTCTTAAGGTCTTTGGGTTCCCCTAAATTCCTGGATTGTGGGCACTTGGCCACAACAATAGGCTGATGTGGCTTAGAGACTTTCAAATCAGATAATAATAATAAATCAATTTTAAAATATTCTTTTCTAATTTTTAATAAAATTTTAATATTATTATTTATTTTGACCAGCATTGGTTGATTTATAGCATTGGAGATGAACCTAAAACAACCTTCCAATGCCTCAAAAAAACATCTAATGACTTCAAAGTTTATTGTAGAATAAAGTTTCTATAACTACCCACAACCTAAAACTCCTCATAACTTTCATTTCATTAATCAAAATGGAATGATTCAAAGCTTTCTACGTATATACAATTATACAAATCTAGAAAAGCAGTTTCAAATTTTTATTTTCTTAAAATGATTTAAAAAAAAAACATTTTGAGTTGCTCAAACTACCCACCAAAGTGACCAAACAATGAAAATTACATATCATACAATGACTTTTTAACTATGTAGTCAAAAGTTTAAGAAAAAATTGTGCCTTAAAGCTACTCCTTAGGCACATGTTGTGTGAAAATTTCAAACAAAAAAATAAAAATTACATTTGTGGTGAGCTACCTAAAATCGCTATGTTGCCAAAAAATGCCGTTTGGTATTTTAGGGGTTAAAATATTTGTAAATCTGCTTGATTTAATATCTTTTCTAATATTTTTTTCAAAAAAATTTCACCACTCATTTCAAATATGTAAATTTTGGTATTGTTTTTATACTATTTGTAGTTTTAAATATTAAGTTTTTTTGCGATTTTTTTTGACACTATAAAGTTAACCCCTAAAGGACCAAACACCATTTTTTGACAACATAGCGATTTTGGGCAGCTCACTATGACCGGAATTTTTCTTTTTTTTCTTTGAAATTTTCACATAAGATGTGTCCGAGGAGTAGCTTTAAGGTCCAACAATTTTCGTAACTTTTGACTACATGGTTAAAAATTTATTGCATGATATGTCATTTTCATTATTCGGCGGGCAGCCGGGGCAGCAAAAAAAACTTCTTTAAAAATCACTTTTAAGAAAAACTAAAATTTGAAATTGGTTCTTTAGATTTATATGTACGTGGGAGGCTTTGAATCATTCCATTCCGATCAATGAGTCAAAAGTTATGAGGATTCTTAGTTTGAGGGTAGTTATGGAATCTCTACTCTAAAATAAACTTTGAAGTCCTTTATTTAACTCGATTTTCAATATTTTTGAAAAAAAATAAAAAAATTGGGTGTAGATTGTTTATTACAACATTACAATCGTTGGGATTGGCATTTTTCAATTTCATAAATAAATTCTTGACAATTTAGTGTTTTGAATCATTCTCTACTTCTTCCTACTTACTATTTTTTTCCTATATGTTGTACAATTCCCAATGATCTGAATTTTTTCAAGCATGTAGCCAACTTGCCTTGAAGAATAAATCCAAAGAGTAACCATCATTTTGGACATTTTTTCATACAAATGTGACCTTGTGAAGGGCAGCTGCCCATTTTTTCGCAGGGACAAAAAAAGGATTTTTGTCAATTCAAACGCTATTATCTTGCAATCCACTTGGTGGAAAATTCTGAAATTTTTTTCCACATCTTCTTAAACAAGTTTACTACAAGATTCTATGGCTACAAGTGTCCAAAAATGTTTTTTTTCTAATATTTGGCACTAGTATTAGAAATGGCAGTTTTGGAGTGGTTTTGGTGAAAACATAGTCAAAAACCTTTAGGGGTTAAAATGTTGCTAAAAAGATTGGAAGACCATTTATGCAAGAAACACTAGATTATATATATATATATATATATATATATATATATATATATGTGTGTGTGTGTGTGCGCGCGCGCGCGCGAGCGCGCGCGTTAACAGTAACCTCCCAAAACATATTTCTAAAGTTTCAAATCTATATCCAATTTTCATACAAAAAGGTTGGTTGAAAAATTCATAAAAATATATATATGATGATGCTTTAATTTATTAAATGATAAATAAAATAGAAAAAATTGGAAAGAAAACAGAAACTATTCACAATTGTATTGGAATGGTTATGCCCTAGACAATCAACCATACACAATTCTTCCATATTTTCATTTGCATACAAAAGGGGGCTTACTTTGTAACTTTTTATATGTCTAGAATACAAAGAATTGTTCATTATTAGATCATTTGCATGTAAAAAAGCACAAATTTTTTAAAACAAAAAAAAAACTAGTTTCTAATTTCAAATTCAAAATTCAAAATAGTCTCACAAACCATAAAAATTGTAATGAAAGGATTGTTTGTAAATAAAAAAACATTTTAGAATTTACAAGTTCTCATTATTTTGCATTTTGCATAAAAATTTTCCACAAGGGACAGAGTAGTTAAATGTATTGTAGATATGAATCTTGAGGCCATTAAAGGTATGTGCAAATGTTGTTATCAAGAAAAATTCTTCCAAAGGATATATATAAACATATTTGAAATTTAGAATAGTGTAAGGTTTTTGCAAGTACCATATGATATGCCAAAAGTATGATGAAAAGGGTAGTAAAGGAGATGATGAAATTATGCAATGATTGAAAAAAACGGAGAAAACTTTGTATACATCCAAAAAACAAATTTATTCTTGATTTTCAAGCACTTGAGTTCGAAACTACTGTACGTAATGTATCCTCATGCAAACAACCCTAAGTTAAACTTCCTTGTACCAAGGAAGTTGAAAAGGTCTAAAACAACTATGAAAGCCCATGTATCTTTGCCAACTTTAGCAATCAAAATAATGGGAGCTCAATTCTATGTATGTAGGGTAAACAAGTGAATGAATAGAATTGCTTTATTGTCAAAGTATTATTGACGGTGTAATGATTTTTACAATGTAATGTTATCAATTCTATAGCAAAGTTCCACATGCTCAATTATATTGAAAATTGGATGTGTGCTAAACCATTGGAAACCATTTTGAATGGGTTTGGTTTCGGATTGAAAGGAGATTATGGCTCCAAGTTTGGGACAAGGAAGCATGGTCTCTCACTGGGAAATCTGAGTGGAGTAGCCCCTTGGACTAAACAGTTGAGGGGGCCAAACCAAATCAAAGTACTCCCAAGCTATTTGTAGCTTGACTTCCTGTGTCTTCCTATCTGGACTGAACTTCAAATGTAGCTTTGGCTTTTGGCACAATTTAAGGGCTATATTTTTAGCCCCCCCTCTCTTTTATTAGTGCTAGAGGGGGCTACATTGAGGGCTAAAACACCCAAGTCTACCCCGGGCTAAATGCTTCAAATTTCCCAGTGTCTCCAATACTCCCAAAATTGTTCTTTTGACGTTATTTGCACTTTCCTACTTATTGTGATGCTATAAGCCTATAAAAGAGGAGCATTTGCAATACATCGAATGGACTTGTTCCTTTAGGTTGTTGGATAGGTGTCTACATCACAAAGTTTCCAACCCACAGTTTGTCAACAATTATTGTGTGGTAATTATTGTTTCATGGGTTTGCACATTAATTTAACAGTTATCGCATCGTTACGACCCATTACTGCACAATTTACCGCATCGTTACGATGCTGCAATTTTTGCAACTAATCATGCATCGTAACGGTGCTGTAAATTGTGCAGTAATGGGTCGTAACAATGCGATAATTGTTAAATTAACATGCGAACCCATGGAACAACAATTACCACACGATAATTGTTGACAAATTGTAGGTTGGAAACTTTGTGATGTACATCCAAAGGACTGCTAATAGGTTGATCGGAAAGAATCGCCTCAAAAACTTTGGACATTGTGAATAGTCGTTGAGGTGACATAGATGATTGCTCTTAGAACTAAAAGTTGACCTCTAGAAATAGAACTATTTCATAGCAACGAGCAAGTCAAATTGATACTTGTGAACACATTTCAAATGTTTAGTACTTGGGGATAGTCAATTACACAAGCACTTTTAGAGCCTTGAACACATTATTAAACACCATTTGGACAAAACAAATTATTTGTCACAATCCCCTTATTTTTCCCATATTGTTTCTTTATGCTGCGATATGTTGGACCGAGAATGCCTTTAGATCCCTTTGCAATTTGGGCAACTCAACGAATGTCTAATCTTCACTATTGGACGTGACATTTGTAGCTTGGCTTGTGGAATATTTTTGTACAATCACCTCCAATGCAATTGTGACATGTAATACTTGTCAAGAGTTAGCAAGCGGTTCTACTTGATGTGGATTAAGTCTTGACTTGTGGCTTAGAAAAGTTGACCTTGTCCAACCAATAGGACTCACCATTCAATTCAATGGAGATATCACAAAGTTTAGAACTTGCAAGTTTGTCAACAATTATCATGTGGATATTGTTGTTTCATGGGTTCGCACATTAATATACAATTTATCACATCATTATGATGCATCAAAGGTCCTATTTGTTATATTGAGACTTTTTGCAGTCTCATTTTTATCCTCAACTCGAGGATAAATCGCTTTATCTCTTTACTAGTGTTTTTTTATACATAGGTATCAATACCAAATTTAAAATTTTCATTATAGAATCATTATTTTAGCACTGTTTATTTTTGGTTTCAATTACAATTTTTTTAAATGAATTTTCAATAACTAGCATTCTGTCTCAAAATCTACAAAAAGTCTCAATATAACAAATATGGCCTTATTACTTGCAATTGAAAGTAATGCATCGTAACGATGCGATAAATTGTATATTAATGTGTGAACCCATGAAACAATGATAACCACATGATAACTGTTGACAAGCCGTAGGTTCTAAATTCTGTGATGGAGGTCAAGCTTGCATTTACTTTGAGATTATGATTGTAGGAATGTAGTGTTCATACACAGCTACAAACAAATATTCACCAATAAAAATCTTTAAATAAATAGTATTTTAGAAAAATGAAATAACTATACCTATACTTTTAGATTACAGGGACAACTAAATAGTTTACAAGTATAGAATAGCAATGTAAGTATCCTATAGTCTATAAAATATAAACTATGTAGCAATTACTTTTGTATGGAGCCTCTACCATGTTTTGTCCAATTAGAGAGGGCTTTATATCCAAAGGGTAGGTTTTAATTATAGAGTTCCTAAATCTACTCTATGAATTTGAAGTGACCGGTTGGTAATTGTTTGTATCCATACCCCTTGGTTTGTGGCTAAATGGTGAGTGGTGACCAACATTTTCACTTGGAATTTGTGAATCCTAAACCTTTAATTTGTCACCTAGTGCTTGCACTACAATCTCAAATCGAGACAAAGTAGACTTCTAATCACTTTGGCAACCTTTGCGACGCTTGTTGAGCTACTCATTTATATGTATTGAATACTAACTATGAATTTTTAAGAACAAATATGAGATTCATAGGGATTATTGTTGAGTATTTTCTACTTTGAATACTGTCCTCTTGCTTCTAGCCTTTGAGGGACTTGTTGGTGACAACACAAGGAATTAAAACTTATGTTGTTGTGTCTAGCTCAATTGGCAAGGAGTGAATTTCCACAAGAAATTTGGATTGAAGGTCAAATGAGTTTGTATGTTGCATGAACTCCCTCATTAATTTGATCTTGACCCTTTGGATTGAATGAACCTCTCGGGGCCAATTAAATAAGCCAGCCATGACTTGGCCAATTTTTAGTGTTTTTTTTCATGATTTTTTAATTATTATTAATAAACATTTAGTTGTATCTATTTTTTATGACAAACTATCTTTTTTTTCAAGTAGCACTTTTTCAGTATTTGCAAGTAGTCAGCGGTAATAGTAACCATCAATTTTTCAGATCAATGGCTAAGATTGTTCTATTTTATAGTACTCACAATACTTGTAGTATTGGACGCAAAAACTAGCAAAATGCTACCAAAATCATTCGGTCTTTCTTGCAACCACCCTTGTAGAGACTTGATAGTGATCACATTTCAGCAAAAAATGGAAGTTGAAACCATCTTTAATGTTCAAAAGCGCCCATGCAAGGGAGCCCTATTTTTACAAATACAGAGGCCATAAAATAATGTATTTTTAGATTTCCTTTAATAGACACATGCTTCCCTATTATAGGAATAGACCACAAAAATTTCAGCTCTAGATCATTAATTTTGAGGTACTCCCAAGTACTAAAAATCCCTCACCTCAAAATGTGACAAATTAGCAAAATTGACTTTTAAATATAAAATGATTTTTTTTAATTTCTAAAATAAAGGGACATAATTACAATCTAGTTAATCATTTCCAACTAAAATTTCAAGTTCACTGGGTTTTAGGTATCGTCAAAAGTTGCAAAAAACAACCATCACTTTGCAAGTGATGCAAAATAGGACCAATTTTTCTTGCAATCATTTAGAAATAATTGCTTCCATATTTATAGGAAATCAAAGAAATTATACAAGAAAATCCAAGGAAGAAAGCAGCATACATCATGGAAAAGGAAAAGCCATCATGAATTCATTGCATCATGGTGTTCTAATTAATTAGTGGAAGTCATACCCTAAACCACAATGACATCATCATTTGCAATGCAGAAGTCTCAAAATTTTCTATTAATTCAGTGAATGCTTACTTGTTGTAATTAGGAGCATAGGCAATTTAATCACCCAATATTTATTATTTTTTTGGGGACATTACATCATCTTCTCAAAGCTACATCCATTAATTAACAGTGTGGCTTATGGTAACATCCTAAAAAATATAACTATTTTGTGCCACCTTACAAAGTAAAGAGCAGTGACGAGTCACTCATTCCATAGTAGACCCACAATAAAACCCAAGTCGCTCGGAATGTTTCTTTCCATCATGTCTTTCATTGTGGCCTTTTCTTTCGGTATTAAGTCGGAACTTCCCAGAAGTTTGTTGCGGGGGTCCTAAGAGTCATTTTTAGTTACCTTAGAGTGAAGCGCAATCACAATATATGACAACGTTCTACTCATTTTAACTAGGGCCTCTACAATGGAATTCACAATATCTACATCAAAAGGTCAACAACATTGTGAACAAAATATAGCAGATGAAGTTTTGACCTTATGAACTCCTCATCCCGAAGTCGTGTCAACGATTGTAAGATGACTCCAATATTGTGAATAAAGCAACATTGATGCAATTAGAAAGCCCAAGTCATTCTATAGTCGTTTCGGACATCAATTTATTCTCTTGCAATCATATTTATGCCCATTTTCTTGTAGTGAAACATCTCTAATAACCTAACAATTGGATTGCCTTGTCTTGAAGCATTTGATTTGGAGTTTGAATAGAAATTTATCAACAAAACTTAAGTGAATTGAAATAATTGTTATGGTATAGATGCATAGTAAAGAACACGTGATTTTGGCTACATGCATTATGTCATGTTTTACTTTGTTGAGATAAAGTTGGCCTTTTAGAAATGGTTTTAAGGTAGTTTAGGGGGTGAAATTTTCAATGCTAAGGGCTGGAAAATTTGAAATGCAAGGGCTAATAAGAGGCAACAAAAGTTATAGGTGTTATTTAACTCCTAAAGGACCAAGACCATTTTCTACCAAAAACTACTCAAAACTGCCATTTCTGCTACGTTCAATCAAGAAAATAAAAAAAATACTTTTTTAAAAATCTTTACATGTTTGAAATCATGTGGTAAAAATTTCATGAAGTTTGACCATACACATTGAAAGATATTAGCATTCAAAATTGGGAATAAAAATTTCTTTTAAACACTAGCTTGCAATACCTAAGCATCTTTTTCTATCTTATCTTTTGAAGAACTATAATCTAAGCATCTTTTTGAAAAAATAACTTATAGGATTCATTTTAGAGATTTCAATTGGAGGCAATCTAAGCATCTTTTTGAGAAAGCCTCCAATTGAAATAAAAATTATATTTCTTCAAAACTATTAAATTTTTCTATCTTATTAAAAAGTTTCAAAAAGTTTCATCAAAAATTGAAGTCATAAAAACCTGCCCAAACTCCTTATAGTCCCCCAAGGGGACTCTTGGCCCTTTAGGGGTTAAACTTCTCCTTTTCTCAAATTTTAACCTTCAACTTTTGAGGAACTTCAATCCATTGAAAAATTGTTTAAAACATGTCTTAGCTAAATTTTACCTTTTAAATTGTGTTCAAATATCATCTTGTATTTTTGTTATATGGTAGTATAAATTTTTCTATCACTATGAAAATTTCAATTTACTATTTTATTTTTTACACCCAAACATTACTAGCAATGACCTTCAAGACAAATTTTACTATCATGCTAAATTTATCCTATTATACAATTGATATGTAAAAACCTTTATATTTTTTACTTGTAATTTTTTGGTTTTTTCTTGATATTATTTTTTCATAAATTTTGATGAAAAAATCAAATAGTTGTGATTTAAAAAAATAAAAGGTTGCAATAAAATTACATCAATTAGAATATATATTAGAATAATTTGGAATCTTTACTATAAATTAAGGTTAGAATAGAAAACACAAATTTGTAATTTCAATTAGAAAAAAATTTAAAAGAAAAATGAAAATGAACACACAATATTGTTTATATTAGATTTGACTCAATTGCAATAAATAAATTCTTTCAATATTTGGAGTTTTTCAAAGTTTTGAAATGCAGTAGAGTAATAATTTTTCAAGCTTCACGTTCTTAATTTAAAACTTTTACCAAAAATGAATACTTTGAAAGTTACAATCAAGGTTAACCAAAGCACATTTATTTTTGGATGTGTGGACCTTTAGGGATTAAAGAACATTTCATTTTTGGACGTCATCAAATTTCATTATTTTTTAATGTTAAAATATACATTTCAAAATTTTGATACATAGTGATAAACATCATGGTGTAATTGATGTACCCCTTGAGCTTGCATGAAGAATCTCCACCATTAGAAGGTTAGCATGACAATGAGTTTCAAATCACAAAGCACAAATTCATTCAAAGATGAGTTTTTAACATTTGAAAATCATTTTCTACTTCCTTGAGTGAATGAACTTCCATCGTTAGAAGAATAATTTCAAAAAAATGCAAGTGCACCACATAGATTAAGGTTCCATCCAATTCACAAGGGCACCTTCAAATGCACCATTGACCAAACCCGCCACATCACTTTGGATACATCTCTCAAATCAATATATACTTTTGTGGATAAAAAGTTTTAGAACCTTGCTAAAAAAACTTTGACCCTTCATAACTTTTGCATAGGGTATCCAAATGTCATGTTCTTTGATGCATTGCAAACTCCTTTCACTTCCCAATAGAAAAATATGAAAATTTGACTAGTCTAATAAAGTAATTGGGCATAACGGGAAAAAAAAGTGGCGGTTTGGAAATATCCACCTTATGCATAATCAAATTGGTAAAGCAATTGTGATGTGATCTCTTGACTTCCTGGAGTCCAATCAATGTCACCCAACTTGTGGACTAGGGCTTTTTTTTCATTTTTGAAGAAGTGTCAAAGAGGCGATATAAAATGTTATAGTGGTGCTCCAAATTTCAATATTCATCCACATAATAGATAGAAACTATCACATTAGCACAAATCACATGTCTATAACTTGGTTTTCATCCATAATTTGATGATTTCATCCAACTTTTTGGCATTTTTTAAACCTTTTTTTAGCCAGATTATTTTTTCTAGTGCAAAATGGCACCAAAAAGCCAGAAAAAAAAAGCCTTCTTGTGGACTAGAAGAGGCTTCCACAACAACAAAACTACATACCTGCTTTCCTGGATGGCAAACCTCACTTGGGTCAACATGGCAAGAATTATTAACATCTAAATTTGTTGTAAGGTAGGAGGTTGTTAAAGCAACCCTTTAAGAGTTGATTGCATTTTCAGGGAAGCTAAACTCCTTGAAATAATTTTCAGTAAATTTTACTAGGAAGAAAACTGGAATTGGCATCTGATCCAAGTTGTTTCATATTTTTTGGACCTTCGTGGAATTAGTTATAAATTTTTGAAGTTGAAACGCAGTGGTTTCTAAAAGCACCCCCCTCTTGAAATGTACAACGTTGGTACATTGAAGAAAGTAAAATGTACCTCTGTTTTAGAGGTCGCTTTTAGAGGCAGTGTGTTTTTACAGACCCCTACCTTATAGGCAAAATTCAGAGTGTAAAAAATGTGACACTCAACTGTTTGCAGAAAGCTCTGTAAAATAGAGGTCAATAAGTGCAGATTTACATTTTAGTGTGCTCGCTTTTTAAAGTAGGCAATGTTGTGAATTTCTGCCAGTTTAATCCCTTTAGGATATTCGATGCCAAAATTGGTCTACAATAAATCAACATACATGACCATGTGAGTTTGAGTACTAATGAGATCTTTGACTAACTAATGTGGGATATTATTATTATAGATTTGATATCCTCCACTTGGTTGTTTTTAATTGGAGGCAATTGATTTTGTTCCGTTTAGTTTTGTTCTATAGGTGTCAAACTATTTGATAGGTAAGGATGGTGTGCAATTACACGTAACCATCACATTTGCCATTTTAGTCAGTCAAGAGTTGCAGGTAGATAATATTGGGAGGTTGCTCATGCAACACTCTTGAAACCACGACAAGGCAGAATGTATGTAGATTTTTTGTATTGTAAACCATAGGCCAATTCTGGCATTGAACATCCTAATGGGATTAACAAAATTGAAGTTTATTGAAGTAAGCTAAAGGAGTTTGATGCAACTCTTCAACCCTTGCCAATCAACTCTTAAAATGTTATTCTTTGAAAGACCAAGAA
Source organism: Antitrichia curtipendula (assembly GCA_951230915.1). Taxonomy (NCBI): domain Eukaryota; kingdom Viridiplantae; phylum Streptophyta; class Bryopsida; order Hypnales; family Leucodontaceae; genus Antitrichia; species Antitrichia curtipendula. The sequence goes on from OX579634.1 coordinate 13,178,431, forward strand.
GTCATAATTTGGTCACTCTCTTAGAAGGAGTTTTGAGAAGTCCATACACATTATATCTTTGTTTCAATAATTATCTTTACAAACCACCACATAGATTGTTCTTCCTACATTCTGGAGATGTAAGAAAGCATTCTCACTTACATTGTCATTTTTGAGAAACATTGTGCCACACTCTTTCAAATGCAAAGTCCAAATATGAGCATTTTTTTCTACGTAAATATCTACACTATTAAGATGACATCTCTTTTGTTGTTTGATGTGATGACATTAGGATCTCAATGAGCACCGGGCTACTATGGGTGCATTTGGTGTCATCAGAAAGCCTTCAGGGAAAGTGTATGCACAAAAGAGAGTTTATAGCATTTTGAACGATGGAGCAAAAGATATTGAATTCCTAAGTTTCAATCTCATTAGAATTTAGGAAATTGTATAGAAATTAGATGATTGGTTGTGGAGAGCAACTGGGCCACCAAGCTTTAGTTGTTGGGAGTATAGAACACTTCGCCCACCGTGACATTGAGTCAATACTATTACTTTACTTTTATTTTTAAAAATTTGTTTGTTTGTCAATACTTTACTTTTACCTTTAATTTGCTTTTCATTTAAAATTTATTTGCAGCAATACTTTGATATTTTTCAAATGCCTAATAGATTTTAAAAAGAAAAAATTTGTAATACCTAAATTGATAGAACACGTGATTTTAAATGCTAGTGCTATGGATGATTTGTCATATTTTAAGGATTTGAAAAATGAACAGGAAAGGAGATTTAAGGAGGGTTTAGCTGTCACATTTGTAGCAATTACAAATGACATACTTTTTTAAAATTTGTTTGTTTGCAATACTTAACTTTCATCTCAGTTACTTTGGTGGTTGTAGCAACAGCAACAGGGCATACCAGTGATCCCTAAAAACAACATCATGTTTATGTTTGCATACAAATGTGGAGTCCAGCTTCGAAGCAACATCACCGCAACCATACCGACATGCACCTAAAATCCAAGTACATCTTGCCGAATCAGTGAGTGTAGCCTTACTCACAACAGTGTTACGATAGTGGAATGAAGTCTCCGCACCAGTCAGATTCGCCAACACTCTCAGCTACGGAAAAACTTAGGGTTTGGAAACACACTGCAACAATTTCAACATTTCAACTTCACTCTCACTCAGTTTACGTGATCATGTGCACAATCAGCATGATGTAACTTACGTGATGTCCACATTTATGACTTTGACATTCAAATGACACTTTTGGAATAATTATCCTGGACGCATAGGTGCTACACTTAGTACACTATCCTTGACTGTTGCGGACCAGGGTCCCAAGCAGGCAGAGGAAAGAGGATAGGGTGTAAGTTGCATCATGCTGATTGTGCACATGATCACAGAGCTTACTGCTGTAGTGCTGTTGCTTTAAAAGGGCAGCCGTCGACCCCTAAAATTTGACAAAAAACATGATGTACAAATGTGAGGTTTCGTGCTTGAAAATGAAACTTTGGTTCGCATGTGACTGTGAGTGGGATAGAAACAGGATTTATTTGCACTAGGACTGATAAGAAAGGTTCACTGGGTACTCAAATCGCCCAATGTGCTTCATGTTCGTTGGTAGCTTTGTGTGTCATGATGTCAGTCGCTGGTTCTTGTGTGGGTCGGCTTCTATGGGGCGTTGGCTACTGGTGTGAGGCTTTTTGTACTTGAATCTTGCAATGAAATCCTTCACTTGCGGGAAAAGAAAAGAGAAAAAAACAAAAAAAACAATTTGGTACGTACGAACAGCACTTCCAGCATTTTTGCCGCCAAGCAGAAACTGCTTATGATTCAGAGTGCTGCTCAAACACACCAGTGTCTGTCCTGTAAAGAGAATGCACCCTTTGTGTACAATGGTTGGTGTCCCTGAGCAGCACTCGTCGCTGCCCTAAGCATTTGCAATCTTGAGAGACCCTAGGCATGGAACATTCTTCACGCTGCAGGAAACGTACTATGACCGTTCTGGCACACACTGTGATCGAAACACAAAGCATTCGCATTTCTTTCCTAACCAATGCAAACCAACCAGAAACATATTTGTTGACTACGATTTGTAGCTGCAGTGACGAGACCCTAATCCTAACACGGCTCTGCCTAACCTGCACAAATGGTTCACCAGATGGGCTCTCCCAATGACATCTAGAGCGTCTGTGACAATACAATCAGTGGTCTCATTCTGCCTCTAATTAATCCATACAATCTGCAGAAAAAAAAATTAATACGCTAGGAATGCAACTAATCACCAACCTCTCTAACGACTACCAAAGAATGCAATTTGTTCAAGTAATGACCTACCAATGCGCACCTACTCACCTGAGGCCAAATTCAGGAATGCGCCCAAAGAGCACGTTCTCTTCACGGGGACATAGTTGCAACAGCTGCTGTCTCTTCTTCTGTACAAATGCTGTACATAGACAGCATCGGATCGTGTAAAATTGTGGAGAAGATACAAAGTATTTACGCGCCGTGTTCCTCGCGACGCATATCGCGTCGCCGCGAGCCCGTCATCTCCCCGAAGTCTCTCGCGGCCGCGGCTCTGTCCGCGGCCCTCTGCGCGAGCGCCTTGGTCCTCGTGCACCTCGTTCTCTCATCCAAGGTGTCTCTGTTGGGCTCCAGCACGCGCAGAAAGTCGGGGGAGTCCGCGAAGTTGAAATTCTCCAAGCTCTGGTCGTCTTTCCACATGTAGACGCCCACGTCGAACGCCCGGGCAGCCTCCTCGGGTGTGCCGAAGCTGCCCAGCCAGATCTTCTTCTTCTTCTGTTGGGTGTACAAGCCCACGGTGGGACGAATCTCCGACACCCAGCGCTTCGTTTTTTCAAGCTGGCGGACGCCCTTGAAGCGAGGTTGCTGGCGACGGCGCTCCGGAATCTCGTCGAACATGATCAGGTTGACCTCGCCTGGAAGGCCGACTGAGATCAGACTCTCGAAGTGCTTGATGCGAAGGGCGTAGTAGCCTTCCTTGAAATTCTTCCATGCATTCGTCACGTTCGAGAGCTTCCCCCACTTCGAGCCCTTCTTCTTCGTGCCAGGGGTCCTGTCCATCCCAGGTTCTTCCTCCATCTTGGATTCTGTCTCTTCCTTCATCTTCGTCTCCTCCATTGCAGTCCCCACTACTTCACCCGCAACTTTCCAAACTAAAAACTCTCCAAACTAGAAAATGTGTTCCTAAAAACTTCGAACGGTTCAAGAGCGACTGAGAATCCCACAACCAAACCTCGGAATCCACACTCAAAAACAGGTGCACAGATCACCCTCACACCCAAAACCACTGGATCCCTGCTGATCCGCAATTCTAGCGCAAACTAGCTACCTGAACGATACCAACAAGAACCATCCCGACGTCTGCCTTTCAAGAACCCCGCCACCAATGACGGAAAACCTCCGACCTGGCAGTACCCCCAAATTAGCAGCAAGTGCGCAAATCTACAGGAAGATAAGGCCATTCAGGGCAGGCATTTGGCACATTCCGCGAAGAAGCGAGAGTACTCGCTTTCCGTATCATCAGCGCCTTCTTGGTCAGGTTCTCCAGTGTCCCCAGCTCTCGATCCAGTTGATGACTGATGAACCAACGCTATTGTACAGTACTGTACAGTACGGTACAGATCGTTTGAACTTCAGAAACCAGGTCAAGTTAACGAAGGGGAAGCACATTCCTTGAGTATAACTGCGTCATTGCATTCTCTCCTTGCGCTCCGTGCGCACGCGGGAATGGCGGACCTCGACCGCGTGGTGGCAAGCACGCCGCTTTCGCAAGCAAGCAAGGGCGAATGTCTGTCAGATGTCCTGCAATTGTGACTTGCATGGTGTCAGATAACTCCCCTTGAGAGCTGTGATGCAAACTTATTTTGCACTTACTCATAACCGGTTGTTGACTTTTTCAATGCTAGCGTGGCATCATCCCATTGGCAACCCGTAACCATTGCCATTACAAGTTGCAATTCATAACTTTCTTTCCTTTCAACTTGCTTCCTACACTCTTGGATCAAGAAGATCAAAGGTTGTGATTGAAAAATGTACAACCGGTTATGGATGAGAGAATGGCCTCCTTGTACTGTACAGTACATTACTGGTCACATAGACTCACTGAATCGAAAAGTTGAGGGCTTTTTCCACTTTGAAGAAAAACAGTGGAATTAATTAATTACCACAAGATTATCTGAATTAATTGAAAATTTGGAATTCATATTTGGAATCAAAGACTTTGAAACAACTAGAGGAGTCCACAAAATGCAAAAGTAATGGTTCTTGAATAGCTGAGGGGGGGGATTCTTACATTAATTTGACATGGTGGAAAAATTGGAGGTTTTAGCTATCAACTTTTTTTTATTCTTTGTGATCAATATAGGGAAGTGAGAGAAAGTTGTCATTCTTTTTGTAAGCTTTGGGAGAATGTTCTTCCCTACATACTTGAATTTCTCTTTAAGTTAAATGGGACCTCTTTACAACTTGTGTAAATTGTTATGTTAGTAGCGACTTAAGCTAATATAAATCACATTAGGAAATTTTATCCTCATTTGACTATAATTATGTGATTAATTGTCTTATTCTCACCTCCACCCCCTCTTTGAAACAAAAGCGGCTAGCCTATTGTTTAAGAAAATGAATATACAACACCAATTCCAAAACCAAGTTTGGCTTTAACAAATAGGCAATGAAGACATACCAAATTAAACACACAACTAAAGTAGAAGTATCTAAAATCATTGATCCTCCAATTTTTTCATATAAGGATCTTTTAGGTTTATTATTTATATAACCTTGACTCTAAAACAATGGGCTCATCACTGTGGACATCAACTTTCACCTTCTAACCAAATGAATATGTATATTCCTTGTCTCTACACAAAGCTTGAAAGCATAGTGAAAGTCATTCACTAGACATTTTTTGTTCTTTGCATCTTTACAAATCACTCATTGTGGAAAGTCTTCAACTTTACACTTGGTGCTAGTGGACATAAAGTAATAGAGCCTAAAGTTAGTGAATGGTTTTGAGTATTTATGAAGACAAATCAAAGATACACATGTATGACATTTTGAGGTTTCTTCAAATCTTGACTTCAAGAATTCACAAAAATAACAAAAATTCTCCACAAAAATTTACAATTTCATTTGAGAAGATTTTTTTATTTGAAATTGTGTTGAAGTAAAAGTTAAAACTCTTAATCAACTAAAATTAATTGTTTTACATAGTTCTACTTTAACCCATCACCACAAGTCGTGAAAATAAGGTCTCTAACAGCCTACGCTTCTAAATGATTTGCACGCCTTTCCTATAACCAATTACTCGCCTCCTAAACCACAAGCAATGGAGAATTGCTTACTCATCTCCAATTTCTATTTTCAATTGTCTCTAGTACCGCTTCAGTCCAAGAAATTTTGCTGTACTCAATGGGGTGCCGATTGGCAATCAAACGTAACCGAGCCTGCTTATTAAAGACCCAATCATTCCGGTGAATCCTAATGAACCACAAAGCTCATAACCGGATTTGTTTGAATTCTGCAAAAATATGCCTGAATGTCTTCATCAAAGATGCCTTGCTTCTACAAGAGTGGTTGCCATGGGGGTCAGGTGACCTCCCCTAGTTCAACGCTTGTTCACGATTGATATTTGCCCACCCCAACATACATTGAGCGTGTGGGCAATGCCAAAAACGATGCAGGATTGATTCTTCGACCGTTAAGACGAAAGCAACAATCGCCATCAAACTCCATCAAAAATATGCTTCTCCCATGCGTGATAGCTACGCCTTTGTGCCAAATTGCCCACATGAGTACTCCTTTGGTGTTCTCATCCTGTCTCATAAGTTCGATCTTTCCATTTGAAAGAGTACCGAGGTGGGAGAATGCCTGACCATTTGGAGGAGGCTAAGTCCGTACTAAGGTAGAGGATACTAAAAGCGTTTGGACATGATCCCGTCTCCTGTGTTGACCATAGTACTACTGCCAACTCATTCTATTCATCCCCAAAGTCAGCTCTCCAAAGTGATCACTCGAAGTCGTGTACCCGAAGTGATCTCTCCAAAGTCTTGTACCCGGAGTCATCTCTCCAAAGCTCTATATTCCCAGAATTCACACTCCAGTATATGCTAAAATGCTTTCATTGAGCAAGAGTATCCTACAACTTGGTGCATCAAAGAGGAACAATTCAGATGAATCACTTACATGGTTGAAGCAGACGAAGGGAAGAGAGGCTTCCCGCAGTATTGCGAATTTATACCCTCTAATCTGTCACTGTAGTATGGGTAGAGGATTTTTATATGTTGTAGCCTTGCCATTCGACGTCTTGATCCATCTCCATCCAAGCACATGATTTTCACATAGTCCTGTGAATCTTCCCGTAGTGTTTCCAAAAATTTGAGTGCCGTGGTTTTTGCGTGGGTAGGATAATTCTCTCCAGTTGTATCAGCGCCGGCGGGCTTGTTATGTATGCATAGTTCAGTGTCTATGAGTAGAGTGACACCTTTGCGAACATATATTGATCCAATGAAACTGCCAGCATTGAGAAATCACGTATTCAATATCGCTTCCACAGTTCGTATGAAGCCGCTAATAACATTCTTGAAAGGAGCTGCAAACAGCGAATTTAAGTAAGAACCAGGATATCCAAGGTGCTCAAATCCTTGGACGTCTTCTTTCCTTCACACAGATCCCCTTGCATCTTGAGTTCAAGAATGAAAGGGTTGGTACTCAGGCAAATATTCTAGTTAATTACAACTGCTACCACCACAACGCAGCAGCAGTGAAAAGAGTGGACAGCCAACAATCTCTAGAATGTTATGCGTTACATGGTAAACATTACTAGCTTCAAAAATGAATTACCAAATGTGAAATCGTAAACTTAAGTAGCCACAGAACGCGCAATTGGCATAGTGTTCCTCACCACTTACCAAGGACGTAGTCGAGGATAAGAGTCGTCGTTGCAATCTTCATCCTGCAATATGACAACGATAAATAGCACTTATATTGAATAAGTTGTCACGTTAATAGGCTACAATGCAAACTTGTGCTGCCAACTAACTATTTGAAGGATTAGACCGTCATAGTCTTTGTCAATTGGTCACATTTTTTACTCCTATCATAATTTCACCCAACTCAAAGTTCTACATACTTTCCGTGAACTTTATCCACACATCTGCACGATATGTCACCAAGTTCCAGCATTTCAATTAATTTTTCCACATGAAAGTGAATCCTAAACTCAAAAGTGCATTCAAACGGGGTTATTCGCAATGATATCCAAGCATTGAAAGTTCCGATCACCTTTGGTCCCAAACAAAAAGCAAGTTGAACGGGAACAATCGCCATCTGAACTTGAACAACCGTTCAGTGCATCTGCACATCCAAAAATGGAGGCAATACAGGGGTAGCGTGTGAAATTCACGAGCAGATCACGCATTTCAGAAAATCGTCGAGAGTATAATGGAACGTTGACATCCCAGACATCTGGTACCGACACATGCAATGTTTAAAAAATAACCAATGCTACATTTCAAGGCTAATTACACAAAAGTTCTAAGGCCACAGTGTTTTCAAACCATACCTAATACGACCAAACTTGTGCAGTGATGCCAAACTTCCACCGACTTGTTATCGATTCGTAGAAAGAGAAGAAAACTAAATCAGGCACGTACCAAAATTACGGAAAATTCGGTGATACTCCTTCTCCATCTCGTCTAGAGGCTCCTATGCAGCAATAAGCCCTTAAACATCTATTGAAATAATGTTGACAATGAAAAAGATAAAGGCGAGCCGATTGAGATATCATGGTACTCCATTCATACTGAACACCAAATTCCGCACTGTGAAATGCAAAATCCTAAACCCTAAACCCTGAACCTGTCATTAAAGCATACACTCTCGTTTAGAACTTGACTAGAAAACAATCTGCAAGTCCAGAGTGCAAATCGGTTATGAGGGTGCAGCTACAAGTCGGCAAGCCTGCGGTTCAAGTAAGTTGGAGAACAGTGACTATTTTGGTGACTTTGCCATTATGATAGCGGACCGCTTCCAACGGAATGAAAGAGGTTGAACTTAAATAGTCAAAGACACCAATGACATACCTTGGTCACTGTTATGCCTGGCGAAGCAGAGTTATTAGTAGTTGAGATGCACTGCTGCAGGATTTTCTCACAAACCATGAACTGCAACACACACGCATCCCTGAGCTGAGAGTCTCAGCGAAGATCTCGGCTGGTCAATGAGTCTTCAACGCAGGATATCCATGGCACCATACAGAAATAATGCCTTAGCTTTCCCTACAAGAAAAAGGGAAACTGTAATAATTAATACAACAGAGCATGATTGCAACTCTGAGATCTCGTCCTCGCTCACACTTTGGTGTTTCCTCTGCCGTGGCGTCCGATAAGAATGTTGCTCGAGTCTCGAAAAGCTGGCTCCTCTCACAGTCTATCGACATTTCAGTCAGTCGGTATCACTTTCAGTATTAATTTTGAACAAAGCAATCGGGTTCTCGTATTGAATCCGTCAAGCACCTGAGCTTCGATGAAGGCCAAAACAGATCCCAACTGACATGGAGGAAGCTCCCTATTACGGAGTCACTTATTACAGTGTTTACTTACTAAATTCTTTGGAGCTAATGTCATTGAGATGACTCGGGCCGTGATTTCTCGCAATCCACAAACACTTGAAACTAGTTTTAACACGAGACATTAATTATGGAAGAAAAATTACAAATCGCCTTCGGTTGTTGCCACTGAAGGCCCAAAAGCTAACCAGGAATTCAATTTAGTTATCCAGTAGAGAAATGCAACAGCAGAATGTCCACCGAAAAAATTGACAGGATTCATCAGTCCAGGAATTACAAAATGTACGCTCAACTTTCACTATGGCTTCGAGGACCAACAAGTTGGGGAGCCTGCCTATTATCAGCTGACGAAAAACTACCGACAACACTAGAATGAGGAATAGTGGCATCACCCTTGGACATAGCCATGACATTCTCACGAAGAATTTTGGGTGGTAGACGGCCAACAATGTTTCCTTCTTCGTTTCCTTTCCTGTCCAGAAATGCAAAGTGGGGTATCCCCTCAACTCCGAACTCATCCAACTCGGGTTCCCATTTTGGGTTGTCCACGTTCAGCATCACAAAGTTGATCCGATCTCTGCATTTTGATCCGATCATCAATAGCCGCAGTTAGTTCAAACTCAATGAGGACTCGCCAAGGCAATCCACAGAAGGATACAAGCAGAGTACAACGAAGCAGCACATGCGCAGATCATAAAGCACAAGGTAGAGGATCATATTCGATTCGTTTTATGCATTTTAATGTATGGAGGGGCGTGATTCATGGGCCCTGAATAAGAGGAGAGCTCGGGTTGAGTACTGAGCTTCACCCCAACCTGCAGTGTCGAAGTTCAGATGCAAGTACACATGAATTCATTTACAACTGAAGGACTAGGCAGATAGTTGTGGAAGATAAGGGCGAACACTGGAGATGAGATTGCCATACCTATACTCCTCCTCCACTTTATAAACATCCTTGGCCATTTCACGGCAGACTTCACACCAATCAGCGTAGAACTCCACCACTGTAGGTCTTCCGTTCGCTAAAGCCTGAACACCAACATCAAACCTTGTGTTAAGGTAGAGGATACTAAAACCGTTAGGGACCTCCTATACTATCACCTGTTACTAATCTACTGATACACTCGGTTGGACTGATCAGCAAATGGTGCACGCATGAATTGACTTAATGACTATGGCCACTGATTTTTTATTAAAACAGGGTTGTCTATTGTCTTTTTTCGTAATCCTCAACCTCCCATTTTAAAATTGCATAAGATATTTACACACAGTGAAAAACTTTGATCTCAACAGATTTGACTCTTGTAACCAAGTTGATCTCTCACAACGCTATACATCTCTCTATTATTTTCACAATATGATCGATCAAATTGGTCATTTTAATACCGTGAAATCTTAGTCCATATGGGTTAATAACTACTGATATGAAGAGAAGACCACCACGGGCCCTTTCAACTTGAAGCTAACATACTCTGATTTCTAGAAAAGCGTCAAATTCAAATTACAACTAGAACGGAGTGGACTCAAACCTCCTCGTAAGGGACGGCAAGAGCAGTGAGCTGGCCTAACCCCGGTCTAGCCGAACCGTCCAGCCTCCCAGAGGCGAAGAGACCGACCGCAACAAGGACGGACCCTAACGCAATAACACGATTGATTTGCTTCGTAGGTCCAATTTGCTGAAAATTTACTCCTGCGGATTTGGCCTCCTCTTTCACAGTCTCCGGGGCAGCCTTCATCACTTCTTCAATTTCTTTCTGCCAAAGCCAAAGTCCAGCAGAGCATTACACACATACTCCTACACAGTCGTAGCCCTAATCAAACAGTAATTTAGGGTCTCGTGATTGCCATACCTGATTACAGCAGTCTGCTGGGGGCGGAATCAGTGGCTCCAATTCTTGTTGCTCTTCTTCCGCCTTGGACATACACCTCCATGTTGAACGTTTCCTGACCACTAACACCGACGATGATCTAGAATTGAAAATGGAGCGCGCTCTCGGAGATACCCCAGCTGCTGGCATGTAGCGCAGCGTTGATGTACAACATGATGTGGCCACTGCGGCCATGGCGCACCTCTGAAGCAAAGCCCCTGGAAGTAAATTCTCAATCGTAAATTGCAATCTCCCAAAAGCAACAGATTGCTCTTTTTCCTCTGCTAATCAACTTACTCAAATTGCTGCAGTTTCGGAATTGGATTGTCAAAATGGACTTGTAGCCCAATGGGTGTCACCATATCCAGACGAAATTGGAACGACGAGCGAGTCCAAAAGCAACGAAAATCTACATGCGGAAGTTCAATCTCCATGGAATGCATACCTCAATTACAGTTCAATCCACGGAATGCGGGATATGAATCTCTGATGTCGCAATTGAACCGGGGATGGGTTTCAGGTGAAATCGAAGTGCGATGGTCCTCCGCCACAAACATTCCAGCCAAGTCGACAAGAGACACACAGTGAGGCAAACACACACACTTCCACCATGGAACCAGGGGTGTACAACACGGAAACTGCCTTACTGGGTCATGTACCGTCGCTCATGTCCACCGGTAGGAGGCAACTGCATCACCATCCATGTACACTCAACCCTGTAGCGCTTCAATCCTTTTTTGACTTTTTGGAACATCTTCGGTCAAATGTCTGACCAGATACATTATTTATCTTAATTTCATCAAATTATCTGGATTTGGCACAAAGAGGAGGAGACTTTTTTGCATTAAAAAAAGCTAAATATGAGGAACTTTGAGTAGGATCTTTGTGGAAGAGAGAGTAAGTGTTACAAGGATATAGCCTTTGGTAGTGTAGCTATTTTTTATAAAAGAAAGGTTATCCTTTTACCATTTGAATGTTCTTTGGATGAATGAGAAGTTATTTGGACAAAATATTACCTTGAAATACTCTATTCTAAAATATGGACTTTGAAATGCTTAGGATTTAATGGCAATCACTTCTATTTTACATTTCTAATAAAGTGTAGACATTAAAAACTACCACTTTACTTGTTGATGTATTTAAATATTAAACTAAACTAATTTTTATATGTTCTACATAACAATTGGAAAAAATGTTCAATGCACCAAATTAAATAATGATTCTTTTGATTATTATATGCAAAATATCTCACAAGTCAAATTAAAGTTTTATTAATTGATGTTGAATACACATGATTTGTCAGCTTTTATAGCATGCCAAAAAATAATTGCATGTGAAATTTAAACTTATTTGTACTGTGAAAGTAGTGTCACTACACCAAATATTCTCATTAGGTTACCCTACATTATTTTCTTTACATTTCACACTAATTTATGTAATCAACAAAATGATGATTAAGATACTTTTTAATTTCTATTATATAACCATGTTGTAATTTTTTAAATCTATATTTTCATCATGTACCTAGATCTATTAGTTTGGACAACCAAATAAGGAAGGCAATCAAATGAGAGTATTTAGCATTGAGATAGATGAGTATATAACTTAGTATTGTAAGTGTAAAATTGCAATTGACTTTGCATTTGAATATTTCTCATATAAATATACTATAATCTTTATCTTTTAACATCATTGATAAAAACAAGCACTATTGCATATGCACACAAAAAATATAAATAGAAAAATTTGAATTCTTGGTAGAAACAAAACAAAAAATTATGATGCAATACTATAGAGTCATCTCTATAAATTTGAATAAGAAAATTGCATCACCATTCATTTGTAGTTCTTTGTGAATAAGTATAATTTTTCTTATAATTGAATATATTTCATAAAAATACATCACAACTCATATTTTTCAGTACTATTGATAGAAGTCAATATTATGTATAACAAACAATATTGAAAGAGGAATTGATCTAGAAAAATGAGAGAAAGAAAAAAATAGGTATGTGGTGACAATACTATATATAGAAGCATCTCCGCTTTAGTCTTGAAACAACTACTAGGTACATCACCATCCATCCTTAGAACAATGATAATAAATGACAAATATAATGTAGTTGAAAAATACAAATGTAACCTTTTAGAGATGATTATTTGACATAGCATGTATTAATTTCCAAAAATACTATAATTTTACATTGCTATGTATTGATCAAATATAGTAGTTGTAAGATATTTTTAATGATAAACAAGTATAACATTAGATGCCAAAATTTTAGAAAATATATTTTTTCAAAAAAAGTAATAATAAAAAAGTAATATTAGAAAGAAAATTGTATTTCTAGCAACCCTTATTTGGGAGGGGAGTTTTTGGCAAAGAGGTACCAACTTAACTTGCCCTACATTTACAGTAGGAAAGTATATGCTTTTGAAAGAATATCATAATGGCATAAGTTTACACTTTTATCGAGAACATTTAGTTATATTGTAGATAAATTTTATTTGAGTGGAAGCCAAATTTTTTACAATGTTAATGGAGATGGATAAAATGATGGATAAAATTCTTTCAAGGTGTTTCTGGGGGTATTTCACTAATGTTGTAACATTTAGAATCAAGAGATGGAGTTCCCCTTCAACTTATTTAAAATTTGGTTAAAGACAATGGCAAAGGTTTAGCTTAATTTATTTCATTATTGAAATGAAAATTTGCCTCAAATTTTTATAGAATTTTGTCATGAAAATTACAATGCAAATTTTAGTAGTAGATTATTTCATTTAACTTATTTATGATGTCGTTCATTGAATATAAATTAATACTATTATATACTATTTGATTTATTGCATTTAACCCCTAAAGACTTTAAAGCTACGTACAAGTTTTGAAGTCTTATTTTATTTATAAAGTTTTTCAATTTTTAGATGTTTAACATAAAAGACACATTATATTTAGACCTCCCTACTTTCTAAGACCACTTCTATTGAGCCCCCATGAAAAAATCTATCTATTGCATAAATCTCACTCTAAGGCTAGTTACAAGAGAAATCAAACTCTACTAACCCTCTTAGAACAAGATAAAAAATTCTAACCTCAAAGGCTATAATAGTGCATTCTATGCAATCAATGTTTTATAAAAAACATTTACATATTCTAAATGATTGGCTTCATATTTTTACCATTTAGATTCAAAATAAATCCTCAACATTTGCATAAGAAACAAATGAATCTGAAAATGGCTAGTGTATTACCGGTTTGTTTGACTCCTTTGTATTGCAAAGCGATTTAGGATAAGGTTTACCTCTTATTTGTTCTTGAAACATAATACACATTTACAAGATTTTGTACTCAATATTACAAGTGTAGCCCTATGCATTGGCCCATGATACATACTCCAAAAGATCTATAATTTAAGGATAATTGAAGATTAAAAAATAGCTCAAAAATCCATAACTTTCACACTATATGCCTATATGTCCAAACACCACAAAACAAAGTCCGTGCACCCCTCTTTAAAGAGAGATTTCTAACAATAGCATGAACATAATTTGGCGGTGCAGAATCTAAGAGATCTCATTGTAACAAACAAAACAAACAAACAAACTCATTTAAGATGTAGATAGAGATTCAATTGTGTATAGAGCCAAAATCTGTCTTTCAAAGGATTTGAAGTGTTGACCTAGTTAGATAAGGCTGAAAATTAAAAAAAATTCTATTCACTTCAAACATTGTAATCTTGCATTGGTATGGTTATATAAACTAATTTTTTTCTATACATTGCCATGGTAGTCTCATACACTTATTGAATGGTTGAAATTTAACAATAGATTTATAATTCCAAATTTTATCAATACACCAAGGAATTTTTAAATAAATAAATAACAAGGTTGCATTATCTTTAAATTTAATCTCAGTGTTAAAATTAATTTTAGATGGTTTTAGAATTCTTATCTTGAGTTATTATCAATTTTTTTGTTTATGTCAAAATTGTATCAATATTTCATGTGAAAAAAGTTAAAAACATTAGAAGGGATTTGAGAGCATGGGAGGGTTGTTTAGGCATGTTGTGAACCAATCATAATATTTTAATTTCAATTTTAATTTTTAAAAATTTAATTCAATTTTTAAACATCTATAATAACATTTTAAAAACATTTTAAATTCAATTTAATTATATTATATGATGTGGTACGATTGCACCTATGTTAGATGGCTGTTTGGTGAAGTTCCCACAATCTGGGAACTCTGCAAACTCTTGTCTTGTTTTGGCCCAAAAAACCTTTTGATGACATTTCATGTATTCAAACATGAAAAAATAAATATCTTCAAAAAAACTTGAAGGTTCTTAATTCTTTAATCCCTAAAATCCCAAGGGTGTTTTCTGCCAAAAAACACTCAAAACTACCACTTCTGTTGTATTCACTTAAGGAAACCAATTTTTTGTTTTTTTGGAAATTTAACCATATGATCTTGTACTTAACTTGTCTGAGATCATATAGTAAAATTTCATCAAATTTGACCGTACGGATTGGAAGATATTAGCATTCAAAGTTGAACAAAAAGTTTTTTTTCAAGAAGATGCTTAAATTGCCCGAAAAAAATAAGATTGTCCATAACTTTCTCATCCCTAGTTCAAATAGAATGAATCAAAGCTTCACGTATAGGTAAGAACATAATATTTTAGGAAAAAAACTCAAAAAAAATTATTTTGACTTTTTGTAATTTTTTTTGGGCTGCCCGCCAATCTCCATTTCTTGCTCATTGTGCCATAAGTTTTTCATCCAGCATCCGATTGAAACAAAAATTATATATCCACAAAGCTCTTGCAAAGCTACATCTCAAACTTGGGGGCTACATACTTGCGTACAATGATCGTACTGATTCAGTGGCTTCATACCTTCATACTATAATCGTACATATTACGTGTATTTAGACGCACTGAATCAGTGTCATTAAATTTTTTTCCAAAAGCGTACGATTGATGTACTTTAATTATACAAATGTGATATCCAAAATGCACCTAAACTATACTGATAATAGTACAAAAATCATACGTATTGATATTCATTGTTTTGGCACTGATTCAATGTATCCAAATACACGTAATATGTACGATTATAGTACGCAGGTATGAAGCCACTGAATCAATACGATATCTGTTAAAAAATTGTCCTTCCTTAAGTTTGAGATGTACACAGCCTTAAAAATCTCAATAAAATTCATTTCAAATTGAGACAATAGGAACTTACCCGGACCCAAATTGTCCCCCGAGGAGACAAGCAGGGTTTTAGGGGTTAAAAAAATCATTATGTATTATTAGTCTATTTGAAACGTTTTATTCCTTCTAGAACTTTTTTGACACTCATTTTTTGGAAAGTACTTTAAAATGAAATATTTAGAAGTCAAAATTTTAATATCTTCTAAAGTATTGGATTGAACATGAATTATATTTACAATCAAAGTTGGGATAGATATTGGTCAAGCAATCATTAAACAAAGAGTTTTGCAATTCAAAATCTTTAAAAAATCACATACTATTCATAAACTAAAATCTAAATTTATGATCAACATTTTTTAATACAAGTCTCAATACAAGTACATGACTCATTGCATTTTTGTTGTATTAATAAATGCTATATATCTTAAGAATTGATTTAAAAAGATTATTTAAATATTTAAAAAAAATTGCAACCATTCTTGCAAAAAATTAAGTAAATTTACCATATCAAGATCACAAAAAGTTTCATTCTTCAATTTGTCTGAAGAACACATTAACATTCAATTTTTTTATCAAACCATAATAAGACATTTAGAATCGTTGATATTCTATTCTAAATGCCTTTGCACAATCTACTTAAAAATTTCACCTAAGGTTGAAGTTTATATATTTGTTTCACTAACTTAAGTTGAATAAGACACAAGCAATATATTTGCACTTGACCTTGTTTTTTAGACTTCTATTGATCTTGCTTTCACCACTTTACTTAACATGTCTTAGAATACTTGACCTAATTCAAGTTTGAATAAGGTGGACTGAATACTAAAATAGACATATATGTGACTTCTTATTTAGAATTGTATCTAATTTCTTAGTTTAGAATTTTTTTTAATATGAACTAACATATCCAATTAATGTTGAATTTAGGTTGGACTAACAACTTGGCACTTACTTTGTCTATTTAAATTTACTCCAACCTAATCTGATCAACTTTATCTTCTAAAGCTCTACCAATCAAAGTCTAGAAGATCTCTTTATAATATTGTCTTTTGAAACTTTATCAATCTTGTCTTTTAAAACGTAAAGATCAGGTTTCTTAGATATCTTCACAATATTGATGTTTGTAACTCATACTAATGTTGTCTCTTAAAATGCTACAATATGTTCTAGTAAGCTAAATCTCCTTTTGATATTGATGCTTAGAACTTTGACTGATGTTATCCCTTGAAGAGCTACAATATATTTTAATATGTTAGATTTCCTTTTGATATTGATGTTTAGAACTTTGACTGACGTTATCCCTTAAAGTGCTCTAGTATGTTAGGTCTCATTGTGATATTGATGCTTATAACTTTGACTGATGTTGTCCCTTAAAGCTCTACGATCTATCCCAGTATGATAGATTTTCTTGTGATATTGATGCTTAAAACTTTGACTTGACGTTGGCTTAATGTTGTCCCTTTAAGCGCTCCAATTTGTCCTAATATGCTAAATCTCCTTGTGATATTGATGCTTGGAAGTGTGACTTAAGTGGTTTTTTAAAGCGCTATAATCAATCCTAGTATGCTAAATCTCTTTGTAATAATGATATTTGGAACTATGACTGACATTGTTATTTAAAACATATAATATGTCATGGTATGCTAGTAAAAGTTGGAGAAAAAAGAAGACATTGCAGACGAGGGCGCCAGCCAATCAACCACCATTTACGCAAGAACCAGGAGGACAGGTACATGAAACATGCTACTGCAAGTAGGACATGCCCTTGGGATTTTTCCAAGCCCTGGGCATCCAGCCATCGGAGGAGCGAAGCTGGACCTGCAAAGTAGCCCCGATCTATGTCCGCAAGATACCTAGCCCTAGACTTGGAAAGGGGCATTTCAATACATTCTACTTGGTGGACATGGCAACGAAGCAGCGACGTGCCGTGAAGCTGCTCACCATCACTCATGACGCCACCGTAGCAACATGGACAAGCACCCAAGGCAGAGAACATCTATTAGACCAAACGGCAGAGGGGATGAGATCAATCATGTTGCATGACATTAAGTACAGTCCACTATGGCAGTGGATAGATGATGTCTGGTACTACACATGGAGCGCTCCACACTCTTGCTGCCTATTTCTCCCGTACATCGAGATTGCGTAGGACAATATAAGGGTCCAACGACCAACACACTATTCATGGATCAAACTGCCCACACACTTGGGGGTTATGGTGACTCAGGGGACAAAAGGAGCACTTTGGCATCTCGACCTACAAGAACCATTCAAGAACAATCTAATTCAGTTAGGGCACATTGATAAAGAAGCCTCACCGTCCAAGATAATAAGCAGGAAGCAACGAGACAACAACATCCCCATACACATCAACATAAAACTGCAAACAGGTTCCCTATCAAGAGAACTAGCTGACCGGGCGCAAGGCCTCTTCAGTGATACCTTAAATTTCACGACATGTTGAGTCCTCTTACCATTGTAACCT
This sequence comes from Antitrichia curtipendula, assembly GCA_951230915.1. Taxonomy (NCBI): domain Eukaryota; kingdom Viridiplantae; phylum Streptophyta; class Bryopsida; order Hypnales; family Leucodontaceae; genus Antitrichia; species Antitrichia curtipendula. The sequence continues at coordinate 13,196,574 of OX579634.1, forward strand.
ACAACATTTGTAGCCTTGGGCTAGGCAAGCATGGCGCTAGGAAGCGTTGCAACATACATCAATACATCAACAATGCGGACCCTAAGCCAAACATCATAGTTCTACAAGAAATGCACATGAGCTCCACAGATTGTGCCGCTAACTCGTCACAACTCCATCTCAAAGGGGGAGAACAATTCTGGAATGGGGCCAGATTCTTGGCCAGCTCGGGCAAGTATACAGGAGGGACAGTGATACTCATAGCGCATAGGCTAGTCCCGTTTATACAGGACCATGAGATAATACTTAGTAGTAGGGTGCAATACCTAACTCTCCGGTTCTCCTCAACAATAACAATAGGCATTGTCAATATCTACGGATTCAACCAGCCGGTGGCCCGCGCCAGAATGTGGCGCACCCTCAGTCAGTTCGAGCTCCCACATGCGGATTAGTTGTGGGGTGGGGATTGGAACATGGTCGAAATGAAAGCCAACCAATCCGTCGGCTTCAATGGAACAGCAATGACCCAAAGCTAGAGGACTACATGGAACACCATGATGCTAGACCATGATCTCAAGGACATTTACTACATAGGAGACTTTTCCAAGACTACGAAAAAGCACTACATCTGGCAAGGCAACAAAAGAAGCGATACCATCTTCTCTAGAATTGATAGGTTTTATGCCAACTAGGGAATACTCACTTTAGGAGGCAGCACGGGAGCGTGGACAACCTTGGCTACTATTTCTGACCATGCACCGGTCCATTGCTTGATAGACAAGGTTATGCGACTCCCAAAATCAAAGGCAGCGTTCCACACCCCGATGCTACACACACAGGAAGGCCAAGTGCTACTTAGGAATGTCTGGTCAAAAGGTCTCCAACGGAGCCCAGGGAACACTTGGTCACGCAAAATACAGCACGCCGTCAATAACACAATGAAATGCAGCGACACTCACAAGAAGAAGGATAGACACGCAAGGAAAATAGCCTACAGCAAGCAATTCAAGGCAATTGGGGCAGCTGAGATAGCCCTACAGAACAACTGGGCAGATGAACAGGTCCGTCAAGTCCTAAGCCTAGTTCAATAGACGATGCATCAATTCCGCATGGAAAAACAGGACAAGTGGCGTTCAGAGCTTGACACGAAATGGAACACAGTGGGAGACAGATGCTCTAGGAAATTCTTCAAATTTCACTCGAAGCAAAGAACAAGAAGCTACATAAAGAGGATTCAACACAAAGGAACATATACAAAGAATCCAATGGACATCCGTAAAGCAATGATGGCCTTCTATACGTCCTTATACGCTAGGGACGAGACAGTCGACGTAAATAGCACGGCCAGGGAGAAATGCCTCATGAGCGTGCCAAGATGTGTAACTGAGGAGCAAAACCAAGAGCTTACCAAGGACATAACACCGGAAGAGGTACTACAAGCAACTAAGTAACTACCAAACCACAAGGCGCTAGGGGAGGACCGTTTACCTACAAAGTTCTTCAAAGACCTACCAGACCTCACGACAACAGCATTAACCGAGTTGGCCAAAGAGATGAAGTCAACAGGGAACCTTGACACCGACATTAAGAGGGATAAGATTGTTTTAATCTCGAAGCAGGGCGATCTGCAACTCATCACCAACTACAGGCCAATCACCCTCTTCAACTTGACATACAAAATGCAGGCCAAGTTGATTGCGGCAAGACTCAAACCTATGCTGCTAGCCCTCATACAGCACTTTTAGACTAGATTTGTGCCCGGGCGGAGTATCCTTGACAACATCTTCATCGCTGAAGAATCGTTGGAATGGGTAGTGGAATCAGGCCAACAATTAGTCTTGATGCTATTAGACTTCGAGAAGGTGTTTGATCGAGTTAACTGGGCCTTCCTTCAGGTAGTCATGGTCAAAATGGGATTCGATGCAACCTTTATAAAGTGGACAGCCTCTCTCTATGAAGAAGCAGAATCATCAGTGATGGTTAACGGGGAATGAAGTCCAACATTCACATCGGAACGGGCTGTGTGGCAAGGTTGCCCTCTGGCGCCGTATCTCTATTTGCTAGTAACGGACGTCCTAGGGTACCTGCTGCACGACCTCTACTACGGAGTCCAAGGACCCCGGGGAGATCACTTAGAAGGTCCATTAGGAACTACGTGCGTTAAGATTTTAGACCCCCTATCTTATGTTCTAAAATTTAAATAAAAGTAAAAATAAAAAATATGAGCAAATTTTACTACTTTGAAAGTTTATGTTTTGAATTATTGATAATTTTATTTGTTAATTATAATTAGTTACTAATTTTTGAAATAAAAAGATACACTGCAAAGCTGAAAATAACTTTCACACCCCTATTTTATATAAGAAAAAATTGTATAAAAAATACACAAAAAATTCTCAAAAATAAATCTCTATTGAAAGTTCCTATTCCTTGAATATTGATGCAATGGTCATCTAAATGCATTCTCTATAAATATTTGAGTTGAAAACATGCCATTTTAGTTTATCTTTCAACGTTCTCTAGAAATCATTTAGTATGTTATTTGAATTAGGAGTTTTGGGCAATAGAAACCTATAGCCTTTATTAAACAATACTTAAAATTATAGGTCGAAATCAAAGTTCATTAAAAAGTAAATAGGGGGGCAAAAAATCACTTGAACACACGTGGTTAGTTATAGATACACTAAGTGATCTCCCCGGGCCAAGGACTTAGGCTACCAAACGGAGAGACGAGCTTAGAAATGCTATTTGTAGATGATACTTCGCTCTCCCTACTAGGTACTCAGGCCAACCTCGACAGGGCAATGACGGTCCTACAACTCTACTGCTCCACCTTGGGAAGCGGGATCAATTGGCGAAAAACATATTTGATCTGGGCAGCGTTAGAAGAGAGATTGTGGGAATGGGGGGAAGAGATAGGAGTTAAATGGCTAAGGCAAGGTGAGTATTCTTGATACCTTGGGGTTCCCATGGGATCCAGAGTACCACAACAAATACAGAACAAGAAAATCCTTACTTCCGTTCGCGACGCAATTATCTTCTAGAATTCTCGAAACCTGTCACAAATGGGACAATTATTAGTAGCAAATCAAGTAATCCTAGCTTCCCTCTAGTACTTAGCCTCCACCGCATACCTGGGCCTCAAAATCCTAAAACTCACTCACGGTCTGATTAGGGATTACCTTTGGTCGGGGAGGAAGGAGGGCCGCACTCGGGCCCGCATGGTGTAGGATGCAGCGATGGCGCCGACAACACAGGGGGGGGTCAAAATTATTGACCCATTCATACAAACACATGCCTTTCTTGCAAAATTCCTCATCAGGGGACTTCAGGGCACAAGAGGAGCCTGGAGAGCGCTCCTACAGCATCGTGTTAACACAATTAGGCTAGTAGGTTCAAAAAGATAGCTTCTAGGGAACAATTGGCTGATGACAGCAATCCAAATCAAACAAAGTAGTTCTACGCTTTGGGATGCAGTGTGGCATTCCTGGCGCATGGTTAGGTCAGGAGTGACGCAGGTGCAACTGCGAACCATGGATGAACTATTGTATCAGCCTCTATTTGGGAATTTTTGGATCTCAAGCTCCAACGGACAGCCTTTAGGAGCCGAAAAGGGCAGTGCATTCGCTAACTGGGCAGCCAAGGGTCTCCAGAGCATCCATGACATATAGAGCCCGTAGGACAACGACTGGAAATCTACGCTGGAATTACTCAGGACGACGAGGTCTTGGAAGACAAATCAACAGCGCTTCAAATTCATAGCCAGCATTCCTCGGGCCCCCAGCGAAGCACAATTGTTAGGGGCTAGCCAGTGGATTAAACTGCATGACATTGAGGGACCTCGGAAAATATATCACATGAGCACAGAAGTAGAAAGGATATGGACAGTTGATGGATACAAATTGCAAAAGCCGCAAGGAGAGCTGATCGCAACAAGCTTGCTAAACCTCCAAGCGAGATAGGGCTACCAAGTCCGAGTGCAACACAGAGATAAGTCCCACATATTAGGGTATAATCCCTAGCATCCAGTCCCCCTCAACACAACCTTATGGATCCACAACCCCTGCAGGGTAGCCCAACTCACTTGGAATCCAGGGGGATGGTACTAGAAGCCACAAGGGAGACACCTGCCATCACACTTATTCAACTATAAAACAAAGCAAGGTTACAAAGAAGGCTCGCAGAAGAAAATCTAGCCCACAAAGTACGAGCTCTCACTCCAGCAGCGGGAACTACAGGCTAAAGAGCGCCGGGAGATCTACGACAGAATGTGACACCAGTGGCTTCTTTGCCGAATCTGCACCTTCATATGACTGCTACATAACGAAGGGCGTCCACTTGGCTACTGGTTGGCTACTATGGAAATCGACATCGCATGCAAACTATGTCCCACTGCTCCATTGGAAACCAAGCAACATGCATTTTTGGATTGCCTACAAGTCTACAAGGGATGGCAACATTACAATGATCTCTGAAGGCTACATAATTTAACACCATTGCTGCTCACCCCAGCAGACATTCTGGAAGGCGAATCCTTCAACAACCAAGACCTCATCCAAATGAAATTCAGCCATTCCTGCATAGTAACACAAGAGTCGCCCTTGGACATCCTACGTTGCCTCATTCTACGGAACATATGGTGCCAAAGATGCGCCATGGTGATGAAAAACGAGCCTTTTCACTTAGGCACAGCCCTTCACAAGGCAGGGCGCACGTTGATCTAAATCAGGATGGCGACATGGAGATCTATTTGGAAGAACCCATGAGGTGCTGAGGACAAGATCACCACATGGGCAACCACCACGGCTTTCTACACAATGGACAGCCAATTGGCATGGCAATTCATCCCTAACGTTGCATATCTCCCTCAGGATCTTGCTTCAAGACCTTCCATGACGACCCAACGCCCACATATCCCTATCTTCAGCCCAAGCCCAAGTCCATCTACCACAGCATCTTCGCTAGATTCCAGCATCAACATGACAACAACTAGGCAGGCCTCTTGGAGAGACACACAACAACAGAGACGGCAAGGTGAAGAGAACAATAGAGTAGTTGCTACGAATCTGGCTGCAAGGGATTGAGAGTGGAGCCCCATTAGCTCTGACCCTTCAAAGGAGTCAGGAGGAGACGACACCTCAAACAGGCAATTCGCCTCTACTATTGTCTACAGGCAAGGCAATTCAGGTAGCCCCAAATTCACAGGAGGAGCACCAAAATCCAAGACCAGAGGCGGGACGCTTCTCAACTCACAGGGCGCATTCTTCATCAGATTCTCCTCGATATTGGACAGGAGGTGATCATCCCGACAAATGACTTAGATTTTGCTCACGGTTTCGAAATTCAAGCCACTTTCACCTCCATCTATCGGGATCTCGGAGTTGATTAGCGGGGCTGAAACTTGGCGCCGATTAGTGGAGCCCTGCACTGCTTAGGGGTGCTGGTCCGGGCTTTGCTAGTTGTGGTGTTGTGTTGATTAAGGGGGATTAGAGGTGGTTAGTGCTGATTAGGGGTGATTTGTGTTGTTTGGGGGTGCTTTTTCTTCTGTTGTCTGATTGGATGCATGGTCGGTTGTTGCTACTCACCTCTACCCTTTCGGGCTTTGTCTCTGGGCTCTGACCCCGCTCTCATCCCCGTCGTTACTAGCTCTGCTCCCTTTTCCTCTCATCCCTGCCTTTGGTGGTCAGCCTGGCCGTCGCTCCATCTATCCTCCCCCGCCTCTTGGTGCCCTCTTGGGTCTGCTCTCATCCCCGCTCGCCTCGGGTGCCTCCGTTGGTTTTTTCCCTTGTTCCTTTTGCCTTCGGGCGGCCTCTCTTCCTTGCCTTCGAGTATGTACTGCCTCTAGGCGTTTTTCTTTTAATATGACTTTACCCTAGAACGGGTTTCTCTCTAAAATATGTCATGGTATGCTAAATCTCTTTGTGATATTGATGTTTACAAACCTGTTCACTACACAATCATGTACATAACAATGTCGCTTAGAACTCTAGCAAATTAGTCCTTATCCGACCTAGTCTATTAGAGCCCCACTCAATATTCCCTTTGAGAACTTTGGTCAACCTCGTCCAAGAACCCCTAAAGGCCCAAGGCCTTTTTTCTGCCAAAAAACATTCAAAACCGCCATTTCTATAGCAAAGAATAAAAGTATTTGAAAAATGTTTTTCTTGCATATCTAATCATAGGATCTTACACCTAACTAGCATAAGAATGTGTGGAATTTTTTATAGAAATTTTGACCGCACAGATTGCAAGATATCTGCATTTAAAGTGAAAAAAACAAGTTTTTCAGTAGATTGCGGTACTAGATTTCTTGACTTCAAACATTTTTAACTTAAAATTTTTGCACTACAGCATTTTGAGCTTTAAATCTTTATAGTAGAAAATTGAGTTGAGAGCCTACAGGGGGAAAACAAATTTCAAATAAACATAATCATCATTCTTAAAAAAATTGTTAAGTAGAAGTAGGTACAAGATAGAAGGAAAATCTAAAATATTCATATATTTCAGATGGAATAAAAATGCACTAATCCCAATGGTGAGATTGTTCTAGCAAGTAAACTAAACCATGCAAAAAAAGAAAAATTGAAAAATTTGAAAATTTGCATTCAGAAATTAATCCTACAAGTTATTTTTTTCAAGAAGATGCTCTAACTGCCCGAAAAACAAGAATGTCCATAACTTTCTCATAACAAATCCAAATGAAATGAATCAAAGCTTTCCAGATAGAAAAAAATATACTCTATGAGAAAAAAAATATTAAAAAGAAAATTCAAATTTTTGCAATTTTTTTTTGCTGCCCTTTGGGGGACAAATGGGATTTTGGCAAATAGAATAATAATACCGGAGCCAAATAGAACTTGTAAATATTTGAATTTTCAAAAATTATAAGGGCAAATAAGGCTCCGATATTATTATTCTATATCCCTTCATATCTTTTGCTTACCAAGTTTGCGACTCTTAATCTCCCTAAAAAATCCATTGTAACAATTTTACTGAATATTAAAATATACAAATGAAACTCAAATGAATATGTATATTTATTATTTTTTACCTAAGGCACTCTTGTGACTAAGAGCTCGATTGTAAGCTTACCCTATCCGACCTGAATTTGAAAAGCAGGACAAGAGTGGGAATGTGGGATCATGGGGAAGGGGTTCAGTACTTCATCAGTCACATGCCGCGAGGCCATTAATAATGAAACTAAAGCCAGGTCACACGTTTGACCAAACGGAAATAATGAATGGGCCCCCCCCTGTGAAACCGTCCAACGCCGTTCCCCGCGCACTCTCGAGCGCGTTCGTACGCGCGCTTGCCCGCGGTGGGCGTCGTCGAACCATAGAAGAAGGAAGGCCAGCCCAGCTTCGTCTCTTCCTCGCCAGTAATCCTCTCTGACGCACTCACTTTTAGAGTTTTCCATGTCGCTGCCGCTGCTCTAGCCAGCTTGTCACCATTCTAAGTTCGTAAGTTTAGCTTCATCGCCGGCGCTGCTGCGTCTTCCTTCTGCAGGGCGTGCTCTCTCCGACTCCCCTTTCCTTTTCCACCCCTTGCGTTCGCCCGCTTCAGTTTATGAGGTAACTAGGGCTTCGGGATGGCGCTTCCTCTTCTCGGTGCTTGTTGCGAAGCTTGCTTCGGAAAATGGTTTCTCGTGTGATCGTGTTGGTTGTGAGTTTTCGTAGTTCGCTATTCATGACCGTTTTGTGTAGTTTCTGCCCTCGGATCCATTTCCAAGGTCGGGATTTGGGTTTTTACCCTTTCGGGCTACGTCCTGTGTGTTGCGTCCGGCCCCAGGCATTGTTTATGGTGCTTGATTGCTCAATATTGAGTGGAGTCACCTTTCTCAGTTCTATTCGTTCACGGGAACTTCGTCAGGTTTCACGCTTGAGACATGTCTACTGATGTACTCTTTCACTGTAGGTGATGCGATCCGTACACTACTAGGATGCTTACTTAGATTGCGATGCATGCCGTTTGTGTTTTGAGGTTCTCGGTCTGGATCTACATAATTCGACCATAAGGGATAGCTTTGATAAGATTTTGGGAATACAATCTAGGGTTTCTTGTACTATTGGATGATTAGGTCTTTTCCTCTGAACGAATATTCGTCACAGTGATTAGGGATTAATGAAGTACGATTCTACCAGATAACCTAGATTTTTGAGTTAATTTTTTATGCCTTAACCATTTTGGTTCAGTTCTTCCTAATTCTTCGGGTGCGTGTGTGTTCTCGTTATGCAGCTCGAAGGAGAAACCGACCCTCGGGTAAGTATCTTAGCTTTCACGCTTCCAGGTGTAAGACTTGTGGTGTTCTTGCACATTTTCGACTTTTGTTTCACGTGGATTCTGCTTTGTCGTTTCTAGGTCTTGCCTAGTCATGTTAAACTTATCTCTTCACTGTCGTTTGCAGTGGCACGCGGATCAAAACCCGCAAACGGAACATAGCAGTTCCGTTGGACACAGCAACATTTGCAGATGCTGTTGTCCAAATCTACAACGAGCATAAAGGAGACTTGGTATGTATTTTCCCCTCCTACTCATTTTCTTTCTCATGATCTGTTTGCTGCGTTGGTTCCGTGAAAATGACCAGTATTGCTTACAGAGTTTGAATGATCAATCTGTCCAGGAACTCATCGCCAAGGATGTCGATGCCTCGGACCTCGACTTCTCAAGATATGGGGAAACCTTCTTCGAGGTGCGTTGTTGTTAAATTTGAAACCTTGAAATTATTCATCAATGTTGTGAATGCCTGCTACATAATCTCCGGTTGTTATGTTCAGGAGTGACTTCCATCCTGTGCGGAGATTGATGAATCACCCCGTCTTGTCACAGGTTGTTTTCACTGGAGGGCGCAACCAGCCGGGAACCACCAAGCCCGAGGAAGGGGATCGTCACCCCTACTCGGTTCTGAACTGTGAGGACACGCGGGAGAGCATTCTTCCGATTGTGCTTTTCTTGCAGAAGATCATCAGGCGTCGGCCGTTCATGATCAAGACTCTTGAGAATGTGATGAAGCGGCTGTTGCAGTCCTTGGTGAGCAGATGAATATTACTCGATGTTTTACTTTGAGGAGCCCCATGATCTGACGGATTTCTCGAGTGATTGAATTTAGCGAGAGCGGTTCATGGACAACTTTTGATAGTTCTAACGAGGCATGGGCTCACAGTGTGTTTGCTTGTTTACTTCCATGTTTGCAGGAGTTGTATGGTCCTGAGGATCGCAAGAAGCTGGCCATCTTCACTGCCTTGACATTCTCTCAGAAGCTATCTGGACTGCCACCTGAAACGATTTTCTCTGCGTTGATGAGCGATAGTCTGATCGCGAAGGGCATCGTGTTGTTCTTCGTGACCGACACATTCAAGGTGTACTTGGTGGAGAACAGTTTGGACGACTTGGTGAGTCTTCTGAAGCGTGCGAAGATGGACGACCGTCTCCTGGACCTTTTTCCGATGCAGAAGCGTTCAATCGAGGGCTTTGCGGAGCACTTCAAGTATGTCCATTGCATTGACTGAGTGCTATCCATGTTTGTTTCAGTGACTTCCTGCTTTTCTTTTGTCTCATGATGCAAGTAGGTTCCAATGCGTGACTGGTTGTTGAGAAGCAGTGCTGATGTGTAAGGTTGGTGTTTACAGCAAGGAAGGTCTGGGTGTACTGGTGGAATACAACACCAAGAAGGTTTTTGAGGTGAAGCTGAAGGAGTTACGCACAGCTATGACGGACCAGATTGCTGAGAACGTAAATGTGAACGAAGTGATTGAGATGGTAAAGCTGAAGCGAAGAGAAGCAACCTTGCCAGATGTGGATGTTATTCGCACAATCTGGGATTCCATCATGGATGCTGTTCAATGGTCCGGCAAGAATCAGCAGCAGAACTCTAATCTTGCTCTTCGCCAGGTTAGCTATTTTGGGCACTAGCACTTATTTGGGCACTTCTTTTGTCTCTGCAGTACGATCTTGCCCTGCACAGTTAGTGCAGATCGTATTTTGTTGATTTACTGATGATAGTGCTTTGCTATTTAGATTGCTCGTCTCTTACATGCTTTCATACTATGTGCACAGGTCAAGCAGTGGGGCAAGCTTTTGGGTGCTTTTTGCACGACTGCTAAACTGGAGATGGACTTAATGTACAAGATCCAGATTCACTGTTATGAGGATGCAAAGCTGATGAAGCTTTTCCCTGAGATCATTCGAGCTTTGTATGACCAGGATGTTTTGGCCGAGGACACAGTTTTGAACTGGTTCAAGAAAGGGTCTAACCCTAAGGGCAGGTGAGTGGTCTCCGAAACCCTCTGTGGATTATGAACGTGGTGAATTTCTGATGTATTATTATTCAATGTGATTGGAATCAATGTAAGGATCTGATTTTCTCATGATATTTCTTTCTTTCCTGGACAGGCAAACTTTTGTCAAAGGTCTGGAGCCATTCGTCAAATGGTTGGAGGAAGCTGAAGAAGAGGAGTGATTGGTTCTCTGTGAATCTTTGGGATTCTTTGTAGCTAGTTTGCCTGGTTATAGTTCCTTTGCCAAGAAAAGTGGAGAACTTTTTGTTGTTGCTTTGTTATCAATTGTACGGTAAATTATGAAAGTTTCGTTGCAGACACATAATTTAGGTTGTGTGCTCTGCAGCTTTCTCTTTCTGTTTCTTTACATTTTATGGAGGCTCTCTTTGTATGGTTTGAAGAGTTGTCTAAGTTCTCATTTACTAGTTTCCGTTCATCCTGTATACACGAGTTTTTTTTTAAATCCTCGTGTAGGTGGTCATGGTGTTTGGTTGTGCTCGATATTGTTACAGAAATAACAGGAGTAGGCTCCGGATGTCGATCTTGTTATAGAGAGTACTCCTTGTAGATGAGAGTGATCTCATAATGAACTACTTATTGTTGTCTGACTAGTTCCTATCGTCGTACGCATTGTGAATGACAATCTGGATCTGCCAAAACGAGTTCTTTTACCAAAACTTCAATTCACTCCACTTGGTGGCAAAAGAATATCTCTTGTAATTAGGTGCAGTCTCTCACCTGACAACATTGTCATAGTTTGTCATTAGAACTGCACTTGGGATTGGGAGTGTTCTGCAGAACTTGCTGTGGTCAACAAGTCCAGCAAAATAATGCTGAAATAGGGGCCAGAGAAATTTGAGATAGCCCTGTCGGAGTGCTTTCGGTTACAAGTTTGATTATGTAAATGTCAATTTATGTGCATGACGTTTTCTTTTTGGCTTATGGCAGAACCACCCATAGTCGACGAACAGGGTGAATAGACCCCCTCATTGCCCCGCAGGGAAAACACTGGAATTTTATATTTGCAACATGCGATAATATTTTGAATTTCTGAATTCATATAGGTCCCAAATTGGGTGAGAGAGGTGGAAAATTATCAGTAAACGTGGCACAAAATAGGGTGGCACAAAATAGGGGGCAGTAATTTTTTTAATTTACCCTTGGTTGGGGAAATGAGGGGGTCAATTCTCCTTGGCCCATAGTTGACCACTTTAGTGATTCCACACATGTTTTGGAGCATGAGAAGGCAATGTTAATTTATTGCCTCTTAGAAAGATAGAAATGACGGGCATTGCCAAATTTTTGTGATTTTTTTCTTTAAATTCAAATTACTATGAATTTTGGAAGCCAAAAGATGGCCTCAACCCATACCCAATATATAGAGTCTTCCAATTCCAATCATTGCATAACTACTTTTCCACTCACTATTCCTAATTTCTTGCTCACTACATTAGGACATGGGTCATGACCTTACAGTTCCAAATTCCAACCTTGCAAAGGAAAAAAAATCACATTCCAAACTTTGGTTGGAAACTTATTCCAGCCTTAGTTAGAAATAGTTGACCCTGCAAAGGAAAAAAAATCACATTCCAAACTTTGGTTGGAAACTTATTCCAGCCTTAGTTAGAAAGAGTTGACCCTGCAAAGGAAAAAAAATCACATTCCAAACTTTGGTTGGAAACTTATTCCAGCCTTAGTTAGAAATAGTTGACTTATTCCAGCCTTAGTTAGAAATAGTTGACCCTGCAAAGGAAAAAAAATCACATTCCAAACTTTGGTTGGAAACTTATTCCAGCCTTAGTTAGAAATAGTTGACCCTACAGGTTGGATATGGATGCCTGGTTGGTGATGAGTGTTTTTGCTATGGGTCATCATTTAACTAAGACTTCTTAGAGTTTTTATGTCTTCAAATTTATCAATTAAGTTTTGTAATGTTGTTGTTGTTTTTTGGGGGGGGAATAGGGGGTGATGCTTCGTTAGGGCTAAGTAGTGTCTCTTGTGGACAAATGAAAGTTTGGGTAGGTACCTATTATCTCAACTTTTGGCATGAATTTTTTTAATTATATATATATATATATATATATATATATATATATATATATATATATATATATACACACACACATCAGTGTGCCTTATGTTGTTGCTTCTTTCAAAATTATATAAATAAAAGTAATTTTCTAAATTATCTAATTCATAAAAAATTTGAAAATCAATAGGGAATATATTTTCTTCCATGAGTCAGAATGCCACGAGACCTAGCCCATACACTCCTCCTTGTAGACACATTTTTTACGGTACCAAGAATGCAATTGAGGGGTACAAGGTCCAAGTGATATCAACATAATAGACAAAACAAAACAACTAATTTAACCACTAAATAAAATCTCAAGGCCTTTTTCCCATCAAAAACCACTCAAAACTATTATTTCTATAGCAAAGAGCAATGTGTGGAAGAAATTTTACAAACTTTGATTGCGTAGATTGCAAGTTATTTGTGTTTAAAGTGAATAAAACAAGTTTTTTTGCACCTTGTACAAGTACATTTCAACTACATTTTTTGGCTTTGAACTTTCATAATTTATAATTTTTGTTCTACCAATCTTGAGTTTCTAATTTTATATGATAAAAATTTGAGTTGAGAGTCTAGAATTTTTTTTAAAAACACACACTTAGTTTTCACTAATTAAAAATTTATTAAGTAGATATAGGTTTAAGATTGAAGGAAAATCTAAATTGTTAATAGCCGTCAAAGATGGAATTGAAATATACTAATGTTAATAGTGAGATTGTTCTAACAAGAGATCTTAACCTTGTTAAACTTTTTTTTCTAAATTGTGAAAATTGAGGTCAGAAATGAATCCTACAAGTTATTTTTTCAAGAAGATGTTTTGATTGCCTAAAAAACAAGATTGTCCATAACTTTCACATAACAAATCTGAATGGAATGAATCAAAGTTTTCCATGTACATAAAAGTATGATATATACAAAAAATTAATTATTTCTTCACATTAAGCTTTTTTTTAAAGTTTTTTTTGCTTGTAAAATTTAAAAAGGACTTTATGTACCATAACTTTTGCTCCCGGACTCTGATTGAAGTAAAAACTATATTTTACAAAAGCTAATGTGTTTTTCTAACTTAAAAAAAATTAAAAAATATTGAAAAATATTGAGTCCATAGGAGCCTTTCCAGAATTCAGTTTGTCCCCTAAGGAAATAATGGGACTTTAGGGGTTAATGGATGACTTCTCACAAGTGTATTGGAGCAAAAGTTATGGGAAAAACAAAATAAAAGTTGAACTTGGGATTTGTATCTCATAGATTATATTTTTATCTATATAGAAAGGATTGATTCATTTCCATTTGCATTAGTAATGAGAAAATTATGGAGCATGGTGGTATGAAGATCAAATCATCTAGACTTTAAGTTATTTTGTTTTGTTTTATTTTGTTTGTTTTATTTGATACATTGAGCTCTTTGGGACCATGTGTCCCTTAGTCGCATTCTTGGGACTGTTAGAAAGCCCTCAGTGATGAGGGGTGCATGGACTTTGTTTTGTGGTGTTCCAACTCATGACCCAAAAAATATTGAATTTGGAAGATTTATAAGTTAAAAAAATAGAAGATTACTTTTACTTTTATTTTGACTGTGTCAACTACACAAAGCATACTAATCTTCTTGAAAATATAATATATTGGTTTGTATTTTAACTCAATTTTTTTTTAAATTTAAATTAAATTTTTTTTTGTAGGTTGTAGTTTATTTCTACACCAATCTTATTGCTAGATTAGTATATTTCAATAAGTATATTTCAGTTCTATCTTAAAACCATTCATGATTTTGTTTTTCCTTCTAAATCCTACATGCTTCTACTTAATAATGTTCAAAAGAATGAAAATCAAATTTTATTTTTGAAATTTGTTACATATATACATATATACACATACAAGAAAAATAGAGCATACAACATGAAAGACTACGAGGTTTTGTGTGCATAGTTATAGATTATTTTTTTAAGGCTTTGTTATAGGATAAAAAGAAAGGCTTTCAAAATAAGGTGTAGGTGCCTACTCTTTTTAGAGTAAGAATTATTATATATCCGTATATCAAAGGTCAAGATTGAATTTTATTTGTTACACACCATCACATATAATTCCCATTAGTTGCGAGTAAAATAAGTAGACACTACAAGAATCTTATTTCCTATAGCAAATGTTAGCATGCTTTTCAATTAAGATAGAGTCTCAAACTTCCTCATAATAGCTTTGTCAATACAAAGCTTCCTCCGTTCTAGTGTAAAGCCTATTTTTTTTTTTTAAATTCCTCATAATAGCTTTGTCAATATAAAGCTTCCTCCCTTCCAATGTAAAGCCTATTTAAATTTTTTTTCCCCTCATAATAGCTTTGTCAATACAAAACTTCCTCCCTTCCAGTGTAAAGCCTATTTTTAAATTTTTTTCCATATATGTTTTGATAACAAGAGTGCCTCTCCCTTGGCCAAATTATGTTTGGTGAATTCTCACCAAAAATCAATGACTTCATTTTGACACTCACTACTTTAATTCCTAATTAACCTTTAAATATCTTAATATTTTTTCAAAATTTGGCACATATTTGCTTATATTTTTTTACAAGAATATCATTCACTAGAGTTTCATGAAATTGGTCATTAAGGAAGGTTTACAACATTCAAGTATTACATTGGATGAATGAGAAGTTAGTTGGACTAAACAAGCTTTTGTTCATCGTTCAAAAAGAAGAACTCTCCTAATATGATAAATCATTGTAGTTATATGATTTATTAATTAGTTGTGAATACAACAATGGAAATATGAGTCCTTTTGTATAGATGGTGGAGCTCCTCAACTCTAATGAAGAAAAACTAGATAAGCTTCACATAAAAGTGATTGAAAATGTGAATCAAGTGAAAAGAATTGTTGGCTATCTAACCTGGCTTCATTGACAAGGAAGGGCGAACAAGTCTTCACACTTATCACTTGTCTAGTTGTCGTGTGTAGTCCTTTCCTTGAACCAAATAATGTATTGGGAGAACCAACTAACAAGTAAATGTGAACAAGTCTTTACCCTTGTCACTTGTCTCATGTAGTCCCCTTCTTTAACCCAGACAATGTATAAGAAGTACAAATTGACAAGTGAGTGCAAATGAGTCTTTACACTTGTCACTTGTCTCAAGTGGTCCCCTTCTTTGACCTAGACAATGTAATGGGAGACCAACAACTAATATATTGTAAGATGAACCAATTTATTTTTCTAAACTGTTGGGTCAAAATTCAAACTTAAGTCAAATTCTGGTTTATATTTTAGAGAATTTTCTGTTAAAATGTAGATATAAAAGGAATGTTTAAAGAACATCAATAAAAAACCAATTCATAACAAAAATAAATTTCAAATATTGGTTGGTTGGTTATAAATTTATCCCCAACCATTGCATAGTAAATATCAATTGATTTTATTATTTACCACCAATGACCAAATTTAAAAAATGGATTGCATATTTGAAATTTTCAAATTATATGCAAAAGTTTTAGAAATATACATGGGCAATTTCGTTAAAATGGCAGTATTCCACTACTTTGGCAGTTTTTATAGTTCAGACCGTGTGATGTGAAATGCATAGTGATTCTAAATGTTTGAAATCTATAACAGCCCTAGATGTCTGAAATCTACATCCTTCCTAGATGTCAGTTTAACAATTCACATTGCGTGGTTTGAAATCTATAATTATCCTAGATTTACGAAATCTATTTAAACCCAATATTTTTGAAATCTATATCAGTCCTAGATGATACTTTCAGAGTTCAGACCGGGCGGACTGAAAATGGCAAATGGAATACCGCCATTTTAACGAAATTCCCCATATACAAAGAACTATCCACTAAAAATTGGGGACAAAATTTGCATTTATCTCCAATAATCTAAAATAGGCACTTTCCAAAGTGCACCATCTATCTACATCCATTGAAGATCTTAAGCTTGAAATCTTGGACATGTGTAGATAGGTGGCGCAATTAGGAGAGTATTTCCGTTCATTGTGGGCTTGCAAGCCCTCCGTTCATTGTTTAGAATATGAATGTCAGAGCGCTTAACCCTGGACCGCCCATGGCCGTTTTGGATTAAAAACATCCTAGCTTTTGAAGTGCTATAAATCTAAATATGACTAAGTAATAAAGATCTTAACCGTACAATCATGTAGTACACATGTTGTAGATGTCATGGATCAAATTTGAAGTCATTTGACCGTGTAGATTGCAAGATTATAATGTTTTAGTGTTGAAAAAGAATGCTGAAATTTTTCTAAAAGCACATTTAGAGGCCAAATTCGATTTCTAAACCTAATAAAATGAAAAAAACTTTAAGCTACAAAGTGATTCAAAACCAGGATACAAACACATTGGTGAAAAAAATATCATTCAATTGACTCAATGTGTTTGCAAAATGGCTTGCAAATGTCAAAATTAGGCAAGAAAAGTTGCAAAAAACACATCTAGGGTTGAACCTCCTTCTACTAAAATGCTTCTCAGTCATTCATAAATTATTGGATTGATATGAAACTTTAGACACACAAACTAGACTAGTATGCGCAACTTTTACAATTTTTTATTTATTGAAAATGGACATTTTATGAAGAAGATACAAGCCGCCGAAGTTCACTATAGTCCATAATGCAACGACGCTAGCAGGCGAGCTTGAAGCAGTGAGCTTGTGAGCTGTGAGCGTGGATCTCGTGAGCTTGGAGCCCCCAAACTTAAAAAAATTGAAAATTCGGACTCCCAAATTTTTTTTCCCGATTTTGTTGGGAAAAAAGAGGAAAAATGTCAATTTTTTTACCTATTACCGTGTACCCTATAACCGTGGATTGTGTGAAATTTTATTTTTGATTGGGAGGCAATTCCATCACTCACCATATTTATTTTCCTAGAAGTTGTGAAAGCCAAGCTGCACTGATGAACAGAAATTCATCGACAAAATTTAATGGGGGCCCAATTCCATCACTCATCAATTTTTTTTTCCTACAGTTTGTAAAAGTTAGGCACCATCGGTGAGTAGAAATTCATCTACAAATTTCAATGGAGGGCAACTCCGTCACTCAACATATTTTTTTTTACTATAGATTGTGAAAGCCAATCACCACTAGTGAACAAAAATTCATTCACAAATGGTAATGGGGAGGCAACTCCATCACTCACAATTTTTTGTGCCCAAATACAAAGTTGCCTGAATACAAAATACACATGACGTAATTTGTCTTGAACAAAATGCTAGAGGACCGTTGGGAATATAATATGCCACACAATTACGGCCAAGGTCTATTCCCCAAACAGTCCTCCCGCAATGATTGTTCATTGAACGTAACTACGTATATAGTGACTCATTTCCAAATGCCAATCGTTATGGGACAACTGAAGACTTAAAAGTGACCTCTGAACATGTGTTGTGGGACACTTGAATAGGAACCTGGACATTGGTCTTGTCACTCTTCCCCATTTTCAGCTTTCATCAGTATTGTACGCTCATGTATTAGCAAAGGCCGCCTTGTATTTGGGTGTGTAGTATTACAGTAAAATATAAGGTTGGAACTCATGCACATGCATTTTAATTATCCACATGTATTCTTACATATGAGACATGCTCCTCTATTTTCTGATACCAATAACTTCTTCTATGCCATGTACTTCATATCATTTCAATGTATGAAGGCCATTACAATACTTTGCACTACATAAAAAAAATAGCCATACTTACTCTGGCAATATGATAATCCTTGCCCGCACTAGGAGTACCTTCACTCATTGTAGCTATAACTAGGTGCATGAATGAATTTGTCTTCATGAAGGTCCATCTTGCAGAAATACCTATACAAGTAGTACAAGTGCTTACAATTTACGTATTGTTGGCGACCTCCAACAGCGGACACAACCATATTCACAAAGTCCGGACATGTGCATGTAGGAAACATACCAACAGTAATTCGGTATATATGGTTGTTGGAGTCCACCCCACTCTCGAGTACCACTATTGCTCCAAGGCCTGGAAAAGGGAGAAGGGTCACTCTTAAAATTTGGCCTCTAACATTCCGAGCACTCTCCCACTTGTTCCGTTGCTCTGCAGTAGGGGCATTTGTAGCTCTTCTAATGGTCCGGTTGTTCCTCACTATTGGATATGCATCCGGATTTGGTGGAGATGCTTGGTCAAACAATACAGGCTCAAAAATATTAGACATGGAGAAGAGCTGACGTGGCGACAATGTAGGCCGTTCTTGGAGGCGGAAGCCTGCATGCTGCAGCAACAATGTCTCTTCTCGATCCAAGTTGGTTCCAGCCAACACTTGCCAAACTTTCGGCACCTCACGCCAATCTATGACCCACTTACGCTTTGTACCTTGCACACATCGTTCAATATCATCCCAACAAAACCAAAAATCGGCCACCACCTCACGCTTACTCCCGTACTCTTCTTTTCTACCACGGTAGGTGGGAGCTGGAGTTCCCTTTCTTCCTTTTGCAATTTTTGCGGTACACTTGATCTTTGACATTCGCTGCTGAGCTTGGCATCTTGCATTTGATTTGTGACTTATCCTTGCAATGTGCCACTTTGATGTGTCGCAGTCACTTTCAAATGTGATTGGCACATACTGGTGTGGAGTGACCTCGCTGTGTGATTGGTTGACTTCCAATGGCTCCGTGAAAACCTTGGTTGACCTTGTTCGAACTCGAGGTTGAGAAAAGTTGACCTTGTCGGGGCGATGTGAATCTCCGGCATCACCAATAGGTATGTCCAACTTTCTCTTCGTGCTTCCAAATATTTCTTCTCCTTCCAAATGTGGTACTCGAGTTCCTACACCATGTGCTTCCGGCAATGTAATCAATGCCTCCGCAATTTTTTTTGGGCATCCGCTGCGTCTAGCAGCTCTCAACTTCAATTCTCCCTTGAATGGTCCTGAACCAGAAGTGTGACCTCTCAAATATGCACGGTAGTTTGTCATTTGCATCCAAGCACAAATACTATCATCACAAGTGGCGTCAAACAAATTGTTTGCACGTTTACCGGACATTTGAAGCCACTTGTTATGAACCGTTTCGGACAAATTACAAAAAGGTAAATCTGTCATCTCTTCCAAACTCAAGCCCTACAAATTCAACCGAAGCAATTAGAAACTATTCTAAGCATACATGAAACATTTGTATGAGAAAAACGAATTCTAAAAATTCACACTGTACAACTACGATACCTTGTAAGGAATATTGAAAATGTGAATTCTTAATTTAGGACCTTTCAAATTCCTTGCAACTAATGAATACCCAAAATAGGAGTAGTACCAGACAACATATGAACATCCATCGGATCCGACGGATGTTTAAGTATTGCTTGGTACTACTCCCATTTTTGATATTCATCAATAATTCAAAGAAATTTACTAGTCAAAATTTGTTGTTGTCATGTACAGAAACAATAAAAACAAAAAGCCATTGACAATTTTTTCTGGTACAAAGTATAACTCTATTTTGCAACACTTTGTAATAAATAAAAAATGAAGCTAGAAACAAAAATTCTTAGTTGAGCTTACCATGGTCATGAAGCCTCCCCACTGTAAATATCGAAAATGCCAAAATGCGAGCCAGTGGTCTAGGTGATGAAGTGCTTCTTCGGTTGCAGCTCTAGACAAAAGCCACCATGAACAAATTGCAAGGTACCGACTCTCTGCTTCATCCACGGTCTTTGATTCTTTGTATTGCTTGCATAACATAATGTGTTGTTGTTGAAATGCATGCTTGATGTGCTTCTGTGTGTGTTTTATAAGAGAAGTACTCCAGTGTAGCAAACACGTCCTTTCACGGTTCTCCATTACCTCATCGGGTCTGCCACTACCGTACACAATACGAACTGCGTTCCAATTGGCCATGGCGCTATCTGCCATAAATCCCTTGAAGTTCGGATCAACCAATCCATGTCGTGCCATGACCAAATTCAAACTCTTCCAAAACTGTACTTGGACTTCGGTATCTTCAGATTGCATGTCACACATGGCAATGGTCATCACTTTTTTGTACTGTGCATCATACACGTGGCAAGCCATTGTGGTCCAGTCCTTCACGCGCTTTACGTGGTCGAACATCATCCACGTGTTTTGCAGATCACCACCTGATTGCATACACCTTATCAAGTCCACTCCACTTCCAGGTCCTTCAGTGAGCATTTTGAAAATGTACACCTTCTCTTTGCCTTGGCCTGGGAAGACGCTATCATGTATAAATTCGAACTTTGATTCTTTCTTCATGGTCATAATGTTGTCAATGACTCCTCCTCGGTTGTTTGAGCGAAAAGAAGAGATGACGTTTCGTATACTTGGACTGCTCAGAAACTGGAAGCGGTCCATGACCTCTTTCATTTCTTCTCCCTTCAACATTTCCTTCTCTCCGACTCCGTGATGAAATAGGTGATTTTGTAGGAAATCTTTGCTAGCAGATAGCGCAATGGCAGAGTTGGTGGCTGTGGGGGTTCTAGACACCTGCTCTGCAATGAGATCACTAATTTTTTTTGCGGAGTCCCTATACAAGCCCATAGCTACTGGATGAATATGATTACCGAGGTGAATAGCAGCCCTACTCATCTTTGCATCATCGCTGTAGCAGTAGTAAATTCTAGCGCCGCATGAGCTCACGCACGTAGGTATTGTTTTGCAAACCTTACAAACTAGCCTACAATCTTTAGGAGGACCCTCTCCTATTGCAAAAGGAAAAACTGTAGAACCGCTCCACTCTGTCTCATTCTTTCTGGAAGCCCTCTTCATATACTCACACTCAGTATTTTCACAAACAAGATGACTAGCGCAGTATGACTTACGGAACTTTAAGTTGTCGGAGTTGTGGATGTTTGTTGTCATCAACTTGCACCAAGGATGTCCGTCGTATCGCTTGTCCATTCCTTCCAAGTTCTTTGCACAAGATGAATAAGATTGTGGTCCACACGGAGGTAATTCGAAGATGGTGTCCCCATTGTATGTAGGAGGCAAAAACTTCACTTCATGGTGTTCCACAGTGTCAAAGTCCATTGTAGACAACTCACTCCTAGAACGATGAAGCTTAGAAAGGCTCCTCAAGCACTTCATTATACTCGGTTGGTGGAAAGGCCTTGGGTGCAATGGAGGACGGGACAACACAGAGCGCACATGACTACTAGATGGGGTATTGGATTCAGAGTTCCCATTTCCCTTCTCCTCTAAAGCATTGTTAATTGTAAGGGGGTTCAGTTGAAGGGTTAAGGGTGGAGAGTCTTCTTCTGAATCGCTAGCCAACTCTATGATAGAATCCAAGTTCTCTATCTTCGGTATAACAAGAATTGGACTTCTAGGAAATACTGAGAGACGTTCACGACACGGACCTTCTGTAGTTGCCTCTCTCATGAATGGGATATCCACTGTTGAATTCACTGATTGCCGACTTCCTATCTCAAGAGAGGAGGGTACCATTGATAGTGAGATACCATAAACTCTAAAATTCCCAGACGCTAGGTACCAACAGAAGCCCTCATCACACATGGACTTTAGTATAGGAACTGATTGTTGCAATTCACCTAACTCAGACCTTCTTTCTTCCTCTACATAGATAGTCGATTCAACAAATTTGAATCTCACATGAAGCAAATGATTCAGTACTTTAGCTCGCCCTCCTTCATCAAGTGGAAACACTAAGGGTGCCTCCTGACCATCTACACGTATGCAGGTCATGCTTCTATCAATAGACAAGTAGATACTGAAATCCAAAAGAGTCACACTGTATATGAAGGATTCACAGGTTACTTGGCTGTCTCCATGTTTTATAGTGATCCATGCCATTCCCCATTATGGACAAAGGCGCCACAGGTAAATTTGATTATAATTTTTACTTTCATCATTAATGACGATAGATGCCATCCTTTTGATGTTCTTCAAGTTCATAAGCGCCAGCATTTACTGAATATTTCGGGAAGGGACAACTGCTACAATACGGTCTCATCATCATTGTAGTGCATTTAGGTATGAAGTGAAGGAATCACTGCAGATAGATTTGATTTAAGATATGTCCTAAATTTCTTTTTGAGATATTTATCCTCTTCTGATTATATGACACACAATCCACGCTTGTACTATGGCATGTGCAGAATTTCACATTTACCAAAAAAGTACTGTCAAAATTGATGTTGTTCTTCTTAACTGTCATAGATGTTGACGGCACCATCAAGCGCCGTGACGCGGCACGCTTTTGCAACAATAACAAGTATAAATGGCAGACCTATGCTATAGCACAACTTGTGTGAAGTTATGGAGGCCAACGTCCATTTTCAAAGAGTACTTATAGTCTTTTTGAGGAGGAGGGATTCATTTGTACATCATGTTTTTGGTGTGTTAGTGCTTGCTCTCTGAGGTAGTTGTTCTCATTATCCTTTCTCTTAGCACATGCTCATAGAAGACCGGGGAGATTTGTTTAGCTTGCCATTGCAGGGTAGAAAGAGGAAGAGGCGATCTTCATTCTATTTTTCTTCTTCTAGAGCATTGAGTAGAGCTAGAATGAATCGATCCAAGAGGGCTATGTCAAAGTCCGGAAATTCTGGAGCTGGCGAGCTTCGGAAGACTTTTCACTTCGAGGTGGGAGAAAGTGGGGATGCAATGGGTGTTGTAGGCCAGGAGGTTGGCGGAGAAGGGGAAGAGTCTCAGCAAAATTTCACGTATGACGAAGTTTCAGCTCATCACGTCAACACTAATGTACGATAATATCTATTCTTTCTATTCTCAAGAGCTTGTTGTTTTTATCCAGTGCTCATTACGCAAGCGCCATATGTTTGAATGCGATATTCCTTGAGGCCAGACATTAGTTTAATCATGTATTGCTAATATACATACAAGCACAAAAAGGACACCAAATTGCATATGTTTTAGGATACAAATATATAGGGCCCTTTATAGTTTGCCAACTTGGAACTGCAGTAGTTGTGAGTACTCAAATGAAATTCTAAGAAGAAAGTGAAGCTATGTTCAAGTATTGATGTTGTGATCTGAGTAGAGTCTAATGACAAGGGATCAATAATGTTTTCAATGTCTCTACAGTGAACATTGTTGTGCTTGAGGACAAGTGCATGCATCACATTACAAGCTGTGCTTTAACCATGACTCCCCAAATCAAAAAATGAACCGTATTTAGAATAAATTAATGATTATCCTTTCTTTTTGGTGAAATGGTAGAGATTGATTTATAGATTGACACTTCGTACTGAGCACTATAAAATAATGAGTGGATGGTCTCTGGTAGATGCAAAATGATAAACAAATTAGTTGCTTTGCAGGATTTTTGAAAAGATGGATATCTTTGACTTTAGTGGCTTTTTTTCTTTTTCGAAACTAGCATTCAATCAGTCTAGACTTCAATATTACTCTTCATACATATTGTACCTTCACTTTGGTGGCTTCAAACTTGGAAATTAGTATTCCAAATTCCTGGACCACAACAGAATACATCTCACTATCCACAAAGAACAACATATAAGTAGTCCTAGATTTAAGTCGACTTCATTGTTGCTGAGAAGCTATGAGAGCGTGCGCGCCATGTCATGCATCTGTCAAGTTCACCGAGACATTCGGGCAGCTAAAGTTGATACATTTAGGCAGTAAGGGAACAACCATTCATGAACCACAAATCACGCAAGTAAGTGAGGCCACTAAACCGCAACTGAACTCTTAAGCGCAAGTGGTGTTAAGTACAGAAAGTAATTCCGATTCAAGAATAGAAAGAAAAATCTCTTTTGAACATGATTGCGTTCCTTAGATAATATTTGCATGGATGAGGAATTGAGGATTCGTGGAAAAAGTATCCATGCAATCGGGCCTGCATTCAATTTGCCACCCAAAGATTTCGCTGTCACGAAGGCAAGTCAGCCGAGCAAAAAGCTCCATCGATCACGGCCTGTGACGAGAACTGCGTGTGGTTGAGGAAGCACTGAACTCCGATACTAAATTTTCCTTGATCAGTCCCATATCCATCCGAGCTTGCATATCGATTGAATCTCTGAGGGACTGCGCAGGAACAGGGAGCGATGAGGAGGAGTATGCGGAGCCGATCCAGGCAGGGCAACTTTGGAAACGAAGTTGGGAGCCACTCGGAGCCAGCCGAATCAACGAAGGTATGTGCTTCACTTTGATCTCGTTTTGCGTGCATGACCGCGAGGGTTCTGTCACCTACACTTGGACCTGCCTTGGACTTGTGAGAAGCTTGGGCCTTGTGGCGCAACGCTCGGGTTGACGTGTATCGGGTTTGTGCGTGGTCTGCCGCATCATGCGTGGCGCGTCCGCAACGAGGTTCCTGGACGGTGAGTGTCGCGCGTCAAGTGAGAAGCTTGGGTCTTGTGTGGCGCGCGACTGGTGCGTCGCTCGAGTTTGTGCGTGGTCTGCCGCATGCCGCATCGCGCGTCCGCAACGAGGCTTTCGACCGGTGAGTGTCGCGCGTCAGGTGAGAAGCTTGGGTCTTGTTGTGCGACGCTCGGGTTGACGTGTCTCGGGTTTGTGCGTGGTCTGCCGCATCATGCGTAGCGCGTCCGCAACGAAGCTCCCGGCCGGTGAGTGTCGCGCGTCAGGTGAGAAGCTTGGGTTTTGCGTGGCGCGCGAATAGTGCGATGCTCGGGTTGACATTTCTCGGGTTTGTGCGTGGTCTGGGTTAACGTGTCTCGGGTTTATGCGTGGTCCTCAAATTCATACCGAACCTGTCATTCAAAATGTGTCGTTGGGATGTCAGCGGTCCCCTTTTCTGGGGTAGTAGCAAGTAGCCAAAAGACAGGTGTCGGATCCAACGCTACTATTTCAAGTGGCTGCTACTACCCCACCAACTGGAACAACAACCAAATTTGGTGACGATCTGTTTCGTTTCCGACCGCAACTGGCGTCTCAATATTTCTTTGACAAAGAAGATTCCTCCGAGGTTCGAGCTCAAATGAGTATAGGTTTTATTTGCTTCATAAGTTGAATCGCCTCTGACTTCCATTCGACCGAAAAATCATGTCCCTAGTTAGTGCTGCTCGCTTCTGCAACCTGTCAATGCTAGTCCCAAGCATATTTCATTTCACAGATCGAAATAATGTTTTTGGTGATGATCGAGATTCTGGTGTAGCTTTATTCACTTCTCCGGTACTTGACGAGGATCAGGGAGTCTCAAATGGTCAGTACTTGCAGTCGGATTCTTGGAAACATTTAACGTGTCTTTCGATTTCTGGGGTACCAGCAAGGAGCCACCGAATGGCCGTCGGATCCGACGTAGTCTTAGCTGGTGGCATCACTGGCATGAGGTACCCATGGAACTGGCAACTTCAGCAGTTCTGTAAAAAAAAATTTAGCACTTGATCGATTATAGGACAGACAGAGGACAAATTTACATGTCGAGCTCCGCGAGGGCACGGTGAAGCCATGATTTCCAAGATAGTGAGACCAAATCGGATTTTCCCTCGATATATTTGCAAAGTTTCTGGTTTTTTTGTTTACATATCTGATTCCAAATTCTATACAATGCAGGCAAATGATGCATCTCTGGGAACTGCCATGGAAGCTCAGAGAGAAGGTGAACAGGTAACTCACAAAATCAGCAAAGTCTTAGGCGATGATATGTTGTGATATTATCAAATTTTGATAAAATATTGTTACATAATTTAACGGTGGGATTACTCACTTTTTCCATAAGCAGATTGTTTCGTATATTCTTCATTCACGTTCTAGATAATTCGAAATTGGTCAGTCACAAGGACCCGTTTCTGGGGTAGCTACAGATACCCAGGAAAGGTCCTTCGGATCCGACGGGTATTTCCTGGGTACCTCGAGGTACCCTGTAAATTGATACCCTGTAAGAAAGAATCCTTGAGGTACCCCTGAGGGAGAGTTTCCAGGGGGAACACCTGATATCCGATACCCTAATTGATGTTCCTTCAAATCCTATTATTTTTGTCATTGGATGGGCGACAATCCATAAATATTATTTGAGGGGTACCTAACTATACTTTCAATGGGTCCGTTTTATCCGACGGTCCTTCTTGGCACTTCTTGAGCTACCCCACAAACTAGATTCTTTACCTAAGCTCTATTGAAATTTTGAATTCGATTTTGCAATGTCATAGGCGTTCACATTGAGACATATGATGCCTAGACCCAGATGATCAATTAATTTAATTCTTACTTTGTTCTTGTGTAGGTGGAGGGACGCAAAGGCAAGCGTGCAAAAGCTACTTTGGGGACCCCAAAATCACCTGAGATAAAGGGTTTCCCAGCCCTTCAGATAGGTGCGCCTTCAAATACCAAGAAGTGGCCTCAACCAGGCGTGGACCTCTCAAGCGACTCAAGTGATGAGGAAGACACATTGGTGAGTTTTGCAGACATCATGGATGCCGCTGAGCGAGCGGCAGATGCTTTTGAGGGCGACCGTGTTAGTCAGACACGTGAGCCTGTCCCTTGGTGGTTGTCACCAGAGAGCTCTAATACAGAATTTTCCTCTTCTATTGAGCTCTCTAACTCTCCGTGTAGTCCTTAGTTTGAGGGTGGATGTGAGTCAATGTGTGAGTGCCCGCTTAATGGTAGGGTTTATTCTAACGAGGTCATCATCCTTAGCTCAGATTCAGATGAGGACAATGAAGTGGACGTGGTAGGATAGGATATGTCTTGGTAGTGATCTTCTTGAGCAGCATGTTATTAGAATGCCCCATGAAGGCAATCATTTTTTCAATCATGTATGCAGATATCTACCTATCTATCATTAAAGATTTGTATTTTTTTGGCATAAGCAAAGCATTGTGAATTTCAACTCAAGTGAATGCTTTACATCATTCGTCTCACATGTTTATAATCATGAGTTCAAAATTTATCATACATGAATTTGTATATGCAGATGGACATATCGCCGGTCAAAAAAACACAAGAAGAAACTCTTCGAGAGACTCCTGGAACGGATGATACTATGCAGCCGGAGATTGAAGAGGGGGACGAAGGAGAAGAAGGCGAGTTCATGCAGGAGGATAGTGTTGAAGACGAGGAAGAAAAGGGCTTGTTGGAAGACGATCTGCGGCGTATTCACAAAGGAGATTCGGTGGAAACGCTCCGTGGCTTGCGGATGAAGCCTGAAGAACTCTTTCGCCTACACATTCCATTGTGTAGGCTTGTAGCCATGCCCATGGTCCGGCCTACACTCTCTTGCGACATCAAAAAGTTAGAGCAAGAATTTGCTGGAGGATATCGTGATGGAGCAGCGGTGTTCTACGTTTCAACATCAAATGAGCAAGGAGAAAGCTCAGAATTTACGGAGGCTGAGATGAGCGAGTAGGATGCACTCTGGAAAGAAAAAAATGAAGTCTTCACTAAGTATATGGAGTCCAGACCCGAGCTCAAGTTCATGAAGAACTTGAAGTTCTACATATGCGATGGAAACCACCGTCGGATTGCTTGGATGAATTTGATTGGCAGGTGCTACGCATTGGATCCAACATGGCATTGTGCCATCGATTATATAGTGTTGGACACCAAAGGTCGGATTGAAGTTGTCATGCAAGTGATGCATGACATCAACAAGTGAGTTATCTTTGTATTTTTTGTTTAATTTTTAATTTTAATTTATTATATATCTTTAGAAGATTTAGGCAAAAAATATTTATTTGAATACTGGTTTGATTTCAGATCGGTTGAAGACTCCCATGTCAAGACTAACTTGGTACACACTCTGTATCAAGTTCAGAAGTATGGACTTCTGCCAATTCAGCGATTTGCTGATCTGCTTAGGCTATTAGAGAGGATGAGATGTCTTGAAAACACTGTTTCCAAGAAATGGTACTTCATACCAGTGCAGGTCTTCACATCATTTCTTTTTTGGATAAGATATTTTGTTTCACATGAGAGTTCACATTCCTTGTCTTCTCATGCTTTTGAATCTTATGAGGTGATTACCTAAAATTGGGGTGCTTGTGTAGCAAGACATTTCTCAAGCCGTAGATGCTGCTGTGCGGAAGTATACCGAGGTCACGCCTGAAAGTGAGAGGAAGGCAGAAGATTTGGCACTTGCCATGAAGGCTGGAGCAAAAGAGAGAACTAAACATTTGAGTGTGAAGATGGGCAAACTGTTGGCAGTGGCGAATCCTGCAAATGGGCCTGGATTTCTAGAACAAGTGAGTAAAGTTTCTCAAAATTGAGTGATTTACATTTTCCACATGTTATGTTTAGTTGGAAATTGATCTTCTATTGGTGTAGGTGGAGAGGCATTGGAGCACGAATGAGATTCCCGAAATGACCTTGGAGAAGTTGCAGATGGTAGCCACATGCAACATGACAGCCGCACAGAAGATCAAGATTCTGAAGTGGTGGAACTCCTCTGCTCCATCTCGTGAAGCGAGGAAGTTCCCACAGAAGCCTGTTTCCGAAAACTACCTTTCTCCTTTTCTTGCCAAATGCGTTTGGTATGCAGGCGTAAGTGAGCAATATTTTTTATGTTCATGTAATTGAATTTGTTGATGGTTTGTATTGAATGCTTGATTCATGACTTTGGAAAAAACTTTGTCATATCCGAAATTATGGAATTTCATAGTCTGGCATTTTTTTTAGATCAAAGATGCAGCTGTGGAGTACTTCGATTTAGTGGTGAGGCAAGACAACATCAACATCAATTACAATGTACCGCAGCAGCCACAGTATTTGCCAGAGTACATTGAAGGATGGAGGCAGAAAATATGGGATCATGGCTTCATGACGTACTTCAAGGGACAAAACTATTTCAAGAAGGGAGAGTCTTTTGTGGCTCACGAAGGTTCAGGCTCCGCAGTTCGTAGAGTTCTCTTCCGGTAAGTACATTGAACTTATTTCTATAAAAATGTAGTTCACTATCAAGTACTAATGTAATTTGTCTTTCATCACTTCGAATAAGAACTTAAAATTATTGCTATGGTTCTACACACTTGTGTTTGTGAAATAATTTGTGAGAGACAAAGTGAGGGTATAAACCTTGTTCAACCTTACTTGGATTGTTCTTCTAATATTTTAGTTAGTCTTTTATTGTCCTCGTAATATTTTTCTTATGGAGAACTGTAATTGTGTTGCAGTTATTTCAAATTAGAGCTTGAAGCCAAAGGGGCCATTTCTCGCTTGGACCTTCCTCCATTCATATCGTCATTTCTTGACCGCACCTCAACGGCTTGTATGTTCAGTCCGCATCAGCTACGCACCTACACCACAACTCATCTCAGCAGTGGAGGATGGTATTTGGACTGTACAATGGCCTTCACTCCTCCTTCAGAAGTAGAATTGAGGAGATCTTTGGATGGCAAAGGTGCTGTCGATTTGGACATTGACGAGTTTGCCAGCCTGGATGATAAAGCAAGAACAAAGGCCATTAGGAAGAGAGATGCTCATGACAAAAAGAAAGAAGCACGAGCGCAAGTGAAACTGGAAACCTCGAAAAAGAGGGAGGCTGAGCGAGCAGCAAAGAAGGCGGAGAAAGAGAAGGATGATAAAGCCAAGGGCAAGGGTAAGAAGAAGGACGAAGCACCATCTCTCATAGTGGATTATGATTTGGAAATTGTCAGCGGAAGGAAGCGGAAGGCCACTCTATTGCAGCTCACGGAAGATGTCATTATTCACGTGACCCAAGCGATGGTCTTCACAGAGGATGATGTGGTGAAGACCGAGGATTTAATCCTCAACGTCTCAATTGAAGACCTTGTGGTTGACATGGAGGAGAAGAAGCCGACTTCGTACAAAGACATCATTGTCTTTTTGAAAAAGGTGACCATCTTTCTCTTCATAGTAATAAATGATTTATTTTTTTTGAGTGACATTATCATTGTTTGTATTCATTCTCTCAATTTTAATGCATGACATGTTTGCAGTCTATGTCAGCTGGAAAAGCTCGCAAGTTCGAAGGGGTGACAAACGCTAAGCCAGGGGTGGACGTCATTTTTATTGATTGCCCAGAGAACTTGCCCGTGCCAGGGGTCTCTTCTCCAACAGACGAAGTGCCGGAATGGAATGCAGACGAAGATGTTGAGGCCCTCCAATCAGCATGCAGCTTTGCCGCCGAGCATCTACAAGACGACGGATGCATCATAGTGTTTCACTCGTACAGCATCAAAGCGAAGGAGGACATTGCTGGAGTGTGTGAGACATACCAAATGGTGAAGAAGAAGGAGTGGATGGGAATGAACCGTATGCACTTGACCTCGGCTGTAGGCAAAACAAAGACGGTAAATTTCATTCAGATTTTTTGGGGCTTTCATGAGCAATT
The DNA here is from genome assembly GCA_951230915.1 of Antitrichia curtipendula. Classification (NCBI taxonomy): domain Eukaryota; kingdom Viridiplantae; phylum Streptophyta; class Bryopsida; order Hypnales; family Leucodontaceae; genus Antitrichia; species Antitrichia curtipendula. The sequence continues at coordinate 13,227,114 of OX579634.1, forward strand.
CACTTTGTGCTCTACTAACATTCAATGCATTCTAATATCCATTTTGCTTGGCTCCTGCAGACACAAAAGTTTGGAATCACCCTCCTTGTCAAGGACCTTGGCGCCAAAGGGAATTCCAAATTCTCTTTCAAGCGCACTAACACCATGATCAAAGCTGGTGTTGACATAGCATGTGATGATATGTTGATGAACTATACCCATCCGGATGACATGGCGATGAATGGAGAAAAGCCATGGCAAGGCGGGCGCAAAAAAGATCCAAGGTTTTTTACAATCCTCCTTGAAGCGACAAGCATCGAAGGAGATCTGATATTGGATTGCACTGCATCTACAGGTGAATGCTCAATTAAATTATGTTACATTTTAATTGTAATCTTCAAATCTAATCAAGGAACTAAGGTATTTCAATTTTTTGGCCTGTAGGTGCATGCATTACAGCTTGTCGTGGCACCGGTCGCCACATTGTGGCCTTGGAGGGGAATAGGGACATTTATAACGCGATCTTGAAGCCGATGAGGAAGTCAACAGGGACTGTGGTGGCAGCATTAATGCCGATGTCGATGGAGGTGGTTTTAGAAGATCCGGATGATATGCCCATGGTGCCTCGTAAATTCGCTCGCAAGGGGAAATTTAGTAAGTAAGTTGACACTTTTTAAAATCTTCCATAACATGGTGACTCACATTTCAAAACCCTAACATTATTTTGTTCATTTTGCAGGGATCAACGATTGATGGCAGCAGGTGCTATTACCCCAAAACCAAGTCTTCTCATTAGTCCGGAGAAGCCTTTTGACCTTCCAGTCTATGCCGAGCAAATGGCAAGTGCCTTCGCGGAGTTTGGTTGCTCCAAAGCAAAACGCCGTAAAGACACATATGCTCTAAAGGTTTTGCAGTACATAGATGGGTCTGCATCCGAGGGTAGAGAGTCCTCAGAATCATCTACGAGTTCCGAATCTGCACCTGAGTTCATAGCAAATTAGATTCATGAGGTTGACAAATCTCTCGGGTCAAACTATTGTCTATTTCATTTCTATTATGATTGGATTTGTGTGTTTTATGGCTACATCTCGGATATTTTTCATTTCCTATTTTTTTTAATTGCTTCACTTTATTTACAGCCCTCATATTTCACTATTGTTGCCTAGAAAGAAATGTCAATAAATACAAATAGGCATGTAACATCCAAACAAAAACCTTATATTTTTCACATTGCACTACGTATGTCATCCACGGTCATAGGTCCTTTACACTAATTTTCCAAATTAAATTTTTCCCGCTCACAGCTCACAAGCTCACCGGCTCACCGCTCCAAGCTCGCCTGCTAGCAACCCTGGTCCATAATGGCGGGATTTTTAATTTTTAATTGCTCCCAAACATTCAAAACAACTTGGATTGACATGAAAATTTCACCACAATAACTAGAATTCAAGGGAATCACAACCCAACAAATTCTATTGAAATCAAACACTGGATGAAGGAGATACAAGACCCTGAAGTTGCAGCCATGAAGTGCACTTTGGTGAATCAAATTGAGCGTGTGAACTTTGATTGGCTTCCAGAAAATCATTACCTCTTGGATTGATTTGAAAATTTTATCACACAAACTAGAAGAAAAGGCTCAACTTTCCCAACAAGTTTTATTGAATTTGGACATTGGATGCAAAAGTTACAATACTTTGAATTTAACTTAAAACTATGTGAGGACACTTTTGTCCTCTTGGGCGGTCTAGGGTTAAGGGTTAAGCGTTCAAGCATCCACTAGGTGAATGATGAATGTTGTAAAAACTACAAATCATCCAATTAATATTTATCGAGGAAGCTTGAAGAAAAATCATATTATACATCAATAGAAAGGAAAAAAAACATTCTACATGTAGATATTTTGTTCTAGTATAATTCTACAAGCTGGATATTTTGTTAGAGCTCTAAGTATTTTTTATAAATTTCTAAAAGTAATTTTACAAGACTTAGGTAGAGCACTTGGGGATTAATACTAAGTAAAATGGCTGAAAATGGATGAAATAGTCAAATATTTCTTAATAAAACATTAGAGTCACCAATATTTGGATGAAAGTTACAAATAATAGATAATTTTGTGGATGAATATACTTGTATGATGGTTCTATTGATTTTATCTAGGTTTTTTCTTTGCCAGCATGTATTCCAAAGTACAAGTTGTTCTACCAACAAAAAAAGAAAAAGAAAAGAATTGGTTGTTCCTCCTAATACATCAAGGTCAAAAAGTCTAATTTCTTCACTTAGCAAATAAATGTAACAATTTTTCCCTTGTTGTAGAGTTGTCAATTTTGCAATTTGCAACATCTTCACATTGATTATTAACTCAAAATACGAATTGAATATTTTCCAAATCTATCATTTGCTATGGATAAAAAATTATTGCATTTTGCGAAGGGGTAAAAGTTCCAAAAGATCTAGCCAACCCCAAAAAATTTGATAAATTTTTGGCAGGATTGTACTTCATTTGGGTACTAGCTCCTTTATCATTAAGCAAAATGGATAATAAAAATGGATGAAAACATCAAACACTTCTCCCCCAATACTAGATTTGTCAATATTTGGATGAAAGCTACTACTACTTGATAATTTTGCGTATGAATGTACACATGTGGGTGATTCTACGCATTTTTCCCTTGGTTGCAAATCTACCTACCAAACAAAAAAACAAAAAAATTGCCTTAGTCTAACCCTGGGTCCACATCTCGGTAGGACCGTCCAACTATCCGCAACACATGAACAGGACCAATCAGGATCATACGCCGCGAGGTGGGTCCCCCCCACCCACGCTCCTCAGGCTCTCGCGTGGGGCTCTTGTGCTCCAGGGGCTGTGAAATTTAGGTCATTTGCAGTTTTCCTAACAGCCCACGCAGCCGTTTTGCGAGCAGGAGCGTTGGTTCGTCTCCCAAGCGTTGCGTTGCGTTGCGTGTTCTCTTGCGGGCACCTCTTTAGTCACCCCATTCGTATACCCGCTTTGGTTTATGAGGTAGGTGCTTGCGCCCTTTTCTTTTTGGGATTTTGGTGTTGTCTTGGATTGGATTCGGGGGTTTAGGGTTCCATCGCTGGTGAACTTATGTGGTGAGAACATTCACTGCCATGGCTGCTATTCCGCAGCTTCTGCTTCTTTCACGGTCTTCTTTCTGGTCAAGCAAAATCAGTTTCTTTGCTGTCGTTCGCATGTCGATACGCTTGAGTTCCTTGGCTTGGTGGGCTGCGTAGTGCTGGATTTGCGAGTGAGATGCTTTCGTTTTTCGAAACCCTAGTATGGTTTGTTTGCGAAGTTCATTGAAACGGCGGAGTCTATGTATGGTAACCTGTTTGCTGTCGCTTTGGCAGTGCACATTTGAATTTTGATTCTATGTCAGTGCTGCAATTTTGTGGAATAGGAAAGTCGGATGCAATTTTGCTGCACATCCTAGTGGTTTTCTCTGAGCTAGATGGTGTTGAGAGTTTGCTGTGATTTTATAGTGAATCAGATGTTTATGACGTGTTTCCTTGTTCATGTAATGATTGTTGGTTTGTTGCTTCTTTTTTTGCAGCTCGAAGGAGAAACCGACCCTTGGGTAAGATGACTACCTTCTGTTATTCATCAATTTTGGTTCTGAAGTTGAAGTCTTTGATAGTGCAAAATATAAAATGTGATTGTGGACGATTATCAAATTGTTTGGTTTATGCGGTGAAGCTGAAAGCTGTTATTTTGAAATTGCTTGCAGTGGTACGCGGATCAAAACCCGCAAACGGAACATAGCAGTTCCGTTGGACACTGCAACATTTTCAGATGCTGTGGTGCAAATTTACAATGAGCACCAGGGAGACTTGGTATGTCAAGCATGCACCAAGGACTCTGTTGTTTTCATGCGTTCTGTTGACATTTTCTTCGTTCTACAATTGCCATGAGAGTCATTACGTCAAATTTTATCTGCTCGTGCTTTCAGGAACTTATTGCCAAGGACATTGATGGATCGGAGCTCGACTTTTCAAGATATGGCGATACCTTCTTTGAGGTGGGTACCTTTTCCAATGTAATTCCATTCTCTGCCTATTTCAGTTTGATAGTGTTCACCATCATAATAGCTTCGTATTTGTTTTTATATCTTGGTTTCATCTTTATTGTCTGGTATTGATGAAACACTCCCGTCTTTGTCTCAGGTTGTTTTCACTGGAGGGCGCAACCAGCCGGGTACCACCAAGCCCGAGGAAGGCGATCGTCACCCTTACTCGGTTCTGAACTGTGAGGACACGCGGGAGAGCATTCTCCCGGTTGTGCTGTTCTTGCAGAAGATCATCAGGCGTCGGCCGTTCATGATCAAGACTCTTGAGAATGTGATGAAGCGGCTGTTGCAATCCTTGGTTAGCTTCTTTCCTGTTTACAACCTAATGCTTACAATGTTATTTATCTGAACTCGACCCACTTCTTGAAAACAAGGATTGCATGACCTACATTTTAACCCCTGAAGGACCATGAAGCCCAAATTTGGGTCTTGTGTTTGTTCAGCTGTTTTTGAGTCATATCGGGACTTTCCTGTTTGCAATATTTTACATTTTGGAACGACACATGATATAATATCGGGTCCCATATATTTTATTTTTTTAACAACACGATCAACAGAAGTCGTCATTTTAAAACCTGGAATCCTTGGTACTGTAGGGCTTAATGATCTTACTGCTCTCAGTGTTTAGAGGTTTCCTACAGATGGATGTACAACTGGGTCCATTCTCTTTACGAAGTGGACTGACGCTGGTTTCATTTTCTCTCGTTCCTCACTCAGCATCTAATTATTTTGTTTGCGTGTAGGAACTCTTTGGACCTGAGGATCGCAAGAAGCTGGCCATCTTCACTGCCTTGACATTCTCTCAGAAGCTATCTGGACTGCCACCTGAAACGATTTTCTCTGCGTTGATGAGCGATAGTCTGATCGCGAAGGGCATCGTGTTGTTCTTCGTGACCGACACATTCAAGGTGTACTTGGTGGAGAACAGTTTGGACGACTTGGTGAGTCTTCTGAAGCGTGCGAAGATGGACGACCGTCTCCTGGACCTTTTTCCGATGCAGAAGCGTTCAATCGAGGGCTTTGCGGAGCACTTCAAGTATGTCCATTGCATTGACTGAGTGCTATCCATGTTTGTTTCAGTGACTTCCTGCTTTTCTTTTGTCACATGATACAAGTAGTCTGTTTTAATGGCTTTCATGTATTGAGGTCGGCGTTGAAGTTGAGAGTTAGTGCTGATTGGAGAATTCTATGTTGTTTGCAGCAAGGAAGGTCTGGGTGTACTGGTGGAATACAACACCAAGAAGGTATTCGATGTGAAGCTGAAGGAGTTGCGCACAACCATGACCGACATGATTGCAGAGGATGTGAATGTCAATGAAGTGATTGAGATGGTGAAGATCAGGCGGAAAGAAGTAACCTTGCCAGATGTAGATGTTATTCGCACAATCTGGGACTCCATCATGGATGCTGTTCAATGGTCCGGCAAGAATCAGCAGCAGAACTCGAACATGGCCCTGCATCAGGTTAGGATTCTGGAATTTTATTTTGCGTATGTAATAATTGCGTATGTAATTTTTTGTGCTGTTCACTTGCGGGTTCTTACTCTTTTAAACCCTAAGTGGGCAATTCCATATTCTTAGGAGTTGAAATAAATCATGTGGGAAATTTCAAAGAAGGGAACAGAAAGAAAGAAGAACATATATACTTCGTTTTTAAACATAGATTTATGTTTCGAAAGTTGCTATGTTTAACGATTAGCTTCCGATGTGGACTTTCTATTTTGGGTTTGACACTTTGGGGTCAAATAACTATTTTGAAGGAGAGGGGTTCACTTGCTGTCAATGTGTGTCTGCACAGGTCAAGCAGTGGGGCAAGCTTTTGGGTGCTTTCTGCACGACTGCTAGGCTGGAGATGGACCTAATGTACAAGATCCAGATACATTGCTATGAGGATGCAAAGCTGATGAAGCTGTTCCCTGAGATCATTCGAGCATTGTATGACCAGGATGTTTTGGCAGAGGACACAGTGTTGAACTGGTTCAAGAAAGGTTCCAATCCTAGGGGCAGGTAATTGTTCTTTTCCTTGTCACGGAGATGTATATTTTAGTACATTATCCTGTTTCTTTGACTGCTTCGGTATTAGGATTTGTCTTTGTCGTTGGATTATTTTTCTCTTTGTCCAGATCAGTTTTGTACTTGATTTTCGTATGTACTGATTATTTATTTATTTATTTGACCAGGCAAACTTTCGTGAAAGGTCTGGAGCCATTTGTTAAGTGGTTGGAGGAAGCGGAAGAAGAGGACTGAGTACTATTCCTTAATAGTTTTTAGATCTGTGGAATGAGTTCCTGGCCTGCAGTTTCTTTGCCTTGATAATCAAGGAGAGATTTTTCTTATCTGGGAGCATATTGCAAGACGTAATGTTGTAGATTTACATGAGATCAATTATTACTGCTTTATCCAAGTTATTATTAGACGATCGACTTCCATGGTCTACATTTTGTTTCTTCTAGTGTTGATTGAATGTGTTATGAACTCCCTGTTACTTGGTTAGCCTGAAGATTAGTTCCAGTGTCTTTCGGTTCATTCTGAGTTTCTGACTCAAGTGGGAGCTTGTTAACTCGTGAGTGTCGACTTAAATTCTTTTAAGCGCCAAGACACAGAAATAAGAAATCAAGTCAATTGCTCACGAGTTTTACTGGTGTACAATTTCTGTTGTCTCTTGTTGGAGATTGAAAGGGGAATCCAGAATCCGTGAATATGCCTTAATAATCATAGAATGAGTAAACTATGAATTTTAAAGTGTAGAAAATAGGTGTGCTTCCCCTAAGCCTTTGATTCTGGAATCCTTTCTTGAATTTTTGCATACTTTTGCTTATATGTGTGTATATATATGTACATGTGTATATGTATGTATAATTTATTTCAATTTTCATCAATTTCATCATATAGAAAGTGTGGTTTCAAATAGTCAAGTATTAGTTTGGATGAAAGAGAAGTTTTGTGGTCTGAAAAGCCCTTAGTGAAACCTTTCGAGTTCAAAACTGTGGCCTTTTTGTTGATATGTCTGTAATAATGTGCTTCCGCAATTTCGAAACCTCTGTTCATTATCCAAAATTGGGATTTTGGATTGCTAAGAGCTAAGCACTCAATCATCTATTACAGATCCAAGTGGATTTTGAATGTTGTGAAAAGTGCACTTTATTCAATTAATATGTTCATTGAGGAAGCTTTGAGGAGCTTTATTTGGTTTTTTAAAATTTTGAAAGTAATATTACTATCTTTAGACCTAGCATGAAGGTTTTAATTGACCCAAGCAAATTTAGACTCCTGTGCATAGAATTGGTAAATTTAAGGCAAAGTTTGTAGAGGATGGTATTGGAAACAAATTAAATACATGGTGGACATGCCAAGAAGGGGCAATAAGTGGAAGTATGCAATGTGAAATAGTTTTGTTGGGTGAAATTCAAACTACAAAAAATTTAACTTGTCTACTCATTGAGAACAACGAATTCAACAACTAGTTCGCATTGCTTCAAGAGTATTTTCAACTTACCTTGAGTTCTCAATTGGGAAGAGAAACTCTTTATACTCATATGGGGTAGTAGAAGGTAGAACAACGTATGTAGGCAATGTAAATATTAAAATTAGTAGGAGCTCAATTGCTAATATTTAACTTGTGTGTAAAGTAGAAATTTAGGCCTCATTTCGACAGACTAGGGTGAATTGACCCCCTCGTTTGTCCCCATAGGAAAACATTGAATTTTTTAATTTGCCATAAATGATAAAATTTGCAAATTTGGAATTCATATGGGCTCCAAATTTGCTACAACTTATTGCTACAATTTGCTACAATTTTGTCCATAACTTTTGATTGGAGGCTCCAAATATAAAACATATTTTTGGAGATGAAACTCAAATTGATTTACCAACTTTTCTTAGCCAAAGTTTTCTAAAAAAAACTTATTCTATTATGCTAAAATGAGGTCTAAAATTTCACTTTCAACAAAATTCCTACTTTGGAGTTAAATAATAGTGGTTGAGATCCTACTAATCCTAATTTAACCCCTAAAGTTCCTTGACTATATTATCACCAAAAACGCTCAAAAACTGCCATTTTTAATACAAGTACCAAAAAAAAATTAAATATCATTTTTGGAAACATGTAACCATAGAATCTTGTAGTAGGCTAGATTGAGAAGATGTGGAAAAAATTTCAGAAATTTCCACTATGTAGATTGCAAGATATTAATGTTTGAAGTGTCAAAAATTCTTTTTTTGGTACTTGCAAAAACCAAGCAGATGACCAACATATTAGTGTTTGAAGTGAAGTTATTTTGTTTTGAGGCCTTGCAAAAATTGTGTAGTTGCACTTCACAAAGTCACATTTCTATGAAAAAATGTCCAAAATGGTGGTGCTTCTTTGGATTCATTCTTCAAGGCAAGTTGGCTACATGCTTGAATATTTTCAGATCATTTTGAATCGTATAACATATAGGAAAAAAATAATAAGTTGAAAGATGTAGAGAATGATTCAAAATACAGAATTGTTAACAATTTATTTATAGAATTGAAAATTCCAATTCCAATGGTTGCAATGTTGTAATAAACAATCTACATCCTATGTTTCAATTTTTTTCCAAAAATATTGAAAATTGAGTAAAATAAAGGACTTTAAAGTTTATTTTAGAATAGAGAATCCATAATTGCTCGCAAACTAAAATACCTCATAACTTTTGACTCATTGATTGAAATGGAATGGTTCAAAGCTTTCTATGTATATATAAATCTAAAAAAATAATTTCAAATTTATATTTTTGAAAAATGTTTTTTTTCAGATCTGCCCAAACTGCTCAAGTTGAGAAACAAACCACATATTAGGGCATATCTTTATACTCATATTTTCAAATGTCTTGAAATTTAGTGCAAATGAAAGATATTCCTTGTCCTCACCTTCCATTAAAATTTGGGACAAAAAGATGGAAATCTCTAGTCACATGTATCTACCCAAATTTCTATGTTGCCAAAAAGCGCAGCTTGATCCTTTAAGGGGTAAATACCCCACATGGGTTGTTTTACCTACTACTACTTCACTTTTATAAAGAACTTGTCTTCTCTATTCTTACCACTCTCAATAAGAGGCTCTTAAAGTTGAATTTCATGGTTGTTAAATTTGAATGTACGGCTGATTTTTTATTAGTAATATTGTAAAGTGCCAAACTTTAATTAACTAGTAGATTAGGAATAGTGTAACAAACCTGGACCACCAATCATCAACATTCTTGAGACACGTTCTTCAGTTATCCAAGAAAAATCTAGTAAGTGGGAACATTAGGAATTTCTAAGGAAAGTGAAAATGGGAACCAAGTTGAAATGGTCTTCCAGAGGCCTAAGATCTCTTCTAATGCTTGATATTTAATAGCTAGTTGGAGGGAGGGCTAATTTTTTTGGCGTTGAGACGCAAGATTATGCTCAGCTGGAAACCTTGGCAAACAAGCTATGGGAACTTTCAAGCTCAAAAGGGCCTCAAAGTGCCACGTCTACGGGTACATGTCACTGGGGTGGGCCAAGCCGGCGCTGAACCCGCCCCAGGATTAGGGCTCTCTCGTCAATCATCTCCCACCGCTGCACCATAATCACCCAGTGTAGCTTCCACTCTTCACCACTCCGAAACATTGCTCTCCACTTCTTGCTCTAGACAACTTTGTAATGTTGCCACGTCTCGCAGATCTCACGTTGATGTTCGCATTGAGGTTGCCAAAGGTTTGTTAGGGTAGTTTGATGATTTTGCCAAGTGTCTTTTCAATGCCTTTGCATTTCGCCACTTTGTTGCTAGAGAGGACCTACGCGTTTTGCTAGGCTTCCGCGACCTCGTAGGCTGTTTGGTATTCCGCTTCTCTTGATCTTAATGTTGCTTGTTCATGGTATTTGTTCATGCTTGTACTTTGTGATTATGGAGTTTTTTCGCCGTCTTGCAAGGTCTCCACGTTCCATGCACTTCAAATTCCTCATAATTGCTTGTTTTGCTCATGAATTTCTTGCTTATTTCTCCTTTGTGGTGTGCTCGATGAGTTGATTGTACTGTGTTTTCACAACGCATTTTGTCGCAATTGTGTGTTGGTTGTTGTCTGCTTTGGGGAGGGTGAATTCTTTGGGATGGAGCTAAGCTAGGAAGACTGCAGAGGTGATGCGGTTGCCAAAGCGGTGCATGTTGCCGAGGTCGCTCACTTGGCCAAGGAGAAGGTTGACACAGCCGCGAAGGAGGCCTTGGAAGTCGCTCGAAGGGAGTTGAAGTGGAAGGGAAAGATTGTGGAGACGTGAAAGCACACAATGAATTCTTATTTCTAGTCATCTTGGGGCTCAGGAGCGGGCCAATCACTGTCATTTGTTTTCGATGGGTCGATGCCAGAGGTACCTAGGGTGAAGCGTGCTTCTACGGATGAGTACTCGAGTAACGACAATGAGGAAGCTTGATTGCTTGTGTGTGTCATGAGTACGTCGAGGTCTATTAACAGTACAAGAACCCCCGGTTCCTCATCGGTGTCCAGTGATATTGTTGTGTTGAGCGCCAAGTTGCCGCTTATTACTATATTGAAGGACTCAAGAGAACCGGACAATGCCAAGTTTGTGGAGGTACCAGTGGATTGTGAGGGCACTGATGACGACTCCAACTTTGACTCTCCCCTGTCCAAGAAAGGCTACAACAATTGGAGGAAATCAATGAATTCACGATCAAGGACTCAAACAAGATACAACAGGCACTGCAAGTTCTAGACAATGTAGGCTACAAAATTGCCATGGGTGGAGGGGATCATGGCAACAAATGGAATTTTGCATATGGTTCAATGCAAGGTTTGCAGCACCATTTATTGGAAGCCTTGCATCATGGCGCTAAAGTCCAATATTTTGTTCAAGCACGATGGAAAATGGATTGCCAAAAAAGACTTGCCTCAGTACAAGGTCCATGTGGGAGAGCAATATGTGGCCACTTAATGTAAACACCCCAAAAACATAAAGCTGTATGCATCAAAGGCTTCATCCATTGAGAAGCTTCTCTCTATAACTTACGGGTACTTTTGCAAAAGTCCTAAAAGGTTCTCGGAGTTCGGGCAATTGATTGAGCTCACTCAAACCCAAGGACTGAAGATGTTGAAAAATGTTCCACAAAAGTGGATTTGTGACTTGAATGACCATTCCGCGATCTTAACCTTTGTCTGCCACAACAAACATATATACGTTGAGCACCGGGGCAAGCAAGTGGATCATGATGTTTGGACAAACTTAGTGGCGAAGGTCAAGTCCGAATGTACAAGTAAGTGAAAATGAATTTTTGTTGTTCATTGTTCTTTATGGTTTGTAGTTTCTCATGTTCCTATCGTCCTTGCGGTGTGATTTCTTTCTTCACTTACAACAGTCCGTAATCTCTTGTTTTGTGAGATTAGTCACCAATTGTGAATTGTAGCTGGAGTGTTGAAATCAATTGTATTATGAATATTAAGCAACCTTGTTCATGACTACAGGTGCCGCTAAAGTGTCAATAGCAGAGCTTGACGCTCGATTCCCAAATCACGTTATGAACGCATTTGGGATTTTTTACCCTCAATACTGGTGCCAATTGAATGCCAAGGAGAGCTTCAATAATCACTTGCAGACTCTAATGGATACGTATGGCCACAACAAAATATTGGGGGAGGGTGACAAAAAACTCTTCATCCCACTGCTCATTGACCGTGTCATTCTCATTTCCAAACATGTTATCTTTAAGACTTGCATGAAATCAAACTCCCGTGTAGCAATGCTCCCGCCATATGATGTTAATCCGCTCACCAAAGTGTGGCGGGTGCTGGATAGCAACAACAACTTGACACAAAACTTTGGTGAGTTTCTGAAGCTCGTAGAGATGATTGTGGTGCATATTCTTGGGTCGGTTGAAGACAAGTGGCTATTCTCCAACGTTGGGTTCCTCAAATCAAAACTCTAAAATAATTAAGAAGAGCACATTCAGGTGGTGGTCGTCATGTTCTCTCAATGCATTTTCAACCTTGAAAGCTTCCCTTGTCAGAAAGTCTTTGATGAATGGTTTGTTTCCAAAGGACGGAGGAGATATTTGGTAGATGTGTAGGAACTAGTTGGATGGGAGGAGTTGCATAGGCAAGTTGTTTGTTCAGGCAATAGATATTTTTTTGTAGGTAGGCACCAACGACACTTGGTAGGTAGCTCTTTCTTGTAGTGTCTTCAAGCTGGTGAGCTTTGGCTTCACCGCAGCACTTCTATGTGTTCCTGGTTGGTGGTCTCTTGTTCTTTGCATTTAGCAAAGTGGTTCCTGACATTGCAATGGAAGTCTCTTGTATGCAAGTTAATGTGCGTGTCTTTTGGTCAATCCTGCTGGTCAATCCTACAGGTCAATCCTGCGGTCTCTAATATCATGTCATTGTTTGCAAAATTCCATTGGCTTCTGAGATTGTATGCATTCATGCAAGATAACATTTTTATGTCTTTGTGACGTGCATTTGTTGCACTTGTGAGAGCTTTGTCATGTGTGTTTCTTTACTGCAAGAGGTTTTTTTACTATGGCATCAAAGGGATTTTGGAGGGGGTGCAAGTCAATGTTTTCAAAATCTGCCTCTTTCCCTATACATAATTTGTCCAAAAATCTTTGGCATAGTTGCAAAGTTCGCCATAATAAAATGAATCCGTCATCAAACATCGCCACTTATTGCACCACTATAAGCCCAAGTCGCTTGCAAATAACTACAAAGCGGACACCAAAGCCGCCACCTAACCTTCTAACAGACAATGAATATCGCCTTTTTGTTCAACCACAAAATCTGAAAAAATAAGCCCTGGTTGGAGGTTGATACCTCAAAACAGCATTAAAAAAGAATCTAGAGCCCATAACGTGCCACTTGCACTATCACGAGAAACGCCATTTGGCCGTGCTCTCTTTAAATTTTGAAGTAGCCCACCATTTTTTGGGCCTTGGTCTGCCTATCATGGGGCACTCCAGTTGGCTTGGCTTGGTCACTTACCGAGTCTACCCTCCTTCGTGAGTTGTTGTAGAAATGCTCTATTAGATGCAAGTTGTTTTTGTTTTTGTACTTACTTCTTGATACATGATATGAACATGTAAAAAGTCACAATGCAAAGTGTACAATATGTGTGGAGTAGTTTGTGAAAATTGCCTCCAAAATAGACTCTTCATTCATGCATGAGGTGCCTAAACCGTAAAATAGCAAAGGGCCAACATGAGTTGAAAGGAACTCCACATATGATTAATACAACTTAAAATAAAGTTATCTTCAATTACATAAAAATACTAATTCCAAAAATTTTAACTACACTAAATAGTGAAATTAGATTGCTTGAATAATTAGGTTTTCAAAAGATTTACTCTACAAGCCATCCAAATAAATAGACATTTCTACAAATATTTCCATTCATACACATTGAGGTTCATAAGTTTTATTGCAACAATAACTAATTCAAAAATAATGCATTCTTGTATACTAAAAGTAAATATTTTTATAGTGTTGAATGTCAAAATATTAGTGTGGAGCAACCTATTTTCACTATTTAGTGTAGAAAATGTAGGCTTTTATTAATATCAATACTTACTTGAGGATGTTAGACCTTGCAAATTTTTCTTCATGTTCAAGAAATTTGTTGCCAAATTGGGTATAGAGTCAAGGGCAAAAAGATTCATTCTCACTGAGACACTTCTCTACATAGTCAATACTTCACCAAATTATTCGACTAACTACATATTTTAAAAGTTAGGAAAGAGAGACAAAAGGTATTAAATTTTGAGGCATATCAAGCAAAGAGAAATAATTTATAGTAAAAAAAATAGAAAAAATAAACTAAAATCATGGTTAGAAGGCTCTAGAGGTTGTGTTAATTCCACCACCATTCAACTATCAGTTTAATATAAATTCATTTTCAATCTACAAGATGCATGCTTGATTTGAGGCACTTTCAAGTTTTAAAGAGTGGTGTAGAGCCAAAACAATGTTGATGAGCATGGTACATTCTTTGGGAACTATAGGTACATAATTGTGCTTGGTAGAGGTTAAAAAGATGGTAGGACAATTGCTTACATCTCAAATTTTAATACATTTTCCCCTCCTTTCTCAACTTCAAGATATGTAGGTGGTTTTAAATTTGGTGGAGAATTGAATTTGGAAGAAAGGTCTATATAAAGAATTAACTTTTTTATCTACATTTCTAATACTCTTTTCCTTATCATAGTAACAATTTCTAAAACACTGCAATCTTTTGAGGCCTAAAACTATTTTGAAATACTCAGATCCAAAGTAAGATTAAAATTATCATCCATAGTTACTCTCTAATTAATCCAATTGTAGGATCCTTCAATTAACTTGTTCAAATTACATTTTCTTAAAATTTTAGAATAAGGACTAAAAATCCCCATAGATTGCACACTTAATGTCTCTAAACTTTAAAAAATATATTTCTAACTAGCACTTCCTAAAGGTAAAGTTTTATCTTTCAATATTAAGAAAAAACACATATGTTCACAACTTGTGAAATTTAGATAGCATACTGGTAAATGGATTTAAATAAATAAATAAATTTTATCAAATGAACTTTTGAACTCATAATTTAAAATTTATAAAGTGGAATGTCCGAATGTGGTATTGAATGAAAAAAAAATCCATATAGTTTATAACTTTTACTAGGAATTGAGAAATCAATCATTAACTCCAATGCCGTGAGAATGTTCTAGTAAACCATATGTATCTATTTTTATTTTTATTTTTTCTTTATAAGTTCTTAAAATTGAGTTTAAAAAGCAACTTTAAATGTTGTTTCTACCTTCATTGTCTGCAAAATAAAATTCCTTATAACTTTCACCTCATCATTCAAAATTAAATGGCTTAAATATTTTTGAGTAGGCATAAATCTATAAAATCCAATAAAATTAATTAGTCTTTCTTAGGAATATATATTTAGCTACTTGATTTGATATTGAAACTGAAAAAATCCTTTAGCTTTTGCAAATGATGTGAAACAAAGCTTCACATATAGATTTAAATAAATAATATGGTTAGCATTAGCCCTATGAATTTCATGAATTTTTTAAACGATCATAAATTTAAAATCACAAATCATGAGCTCACTGACACAACCTACCTAAGTTATCAAAAATCCAAAATGGGCTCCTTTTGGGTTAACCGGTTAAGTTAGCTAGGCCTAATGTTGTTGTTATTTTTAGTTGTAATATGTTAAGGACCATTGGAATTGATACTAATGTAATCTAAAGCTATTACTGTAAAGGGTAGAATAGGGTCAACAACTTTTTGTCAAATCATTATTTTTTCTGAAAAATAAGGTTTGACATGTGCTAAAACAAATTTATTTTTTTCTATATTTTTTTTTGTACCGTACAAAAAAAATTCTTTTTCATTAATGTTGGCATTTATTTCTACTATTTTCCACCAACCTTGCCCTACAACAACGACATGTTGAATATCTTCAACTATATCGGTTATAAAATATGGTTGTAAGGTAGTAATTCCTTGAAATAAATTTTTTTGAGTCTATTTGAAGACTATTCAAGGATGACCTTATACATGACACTTATAGAAGATGTATCAATTTTTACTTTGAAATTTCACATAAAATGACAAAAATTATTTTAAAAATATAGTTTATTTTTAAAACAATTAGGATTTCAAATTGCTTGTAAGTAAGCAAAATTTAAAATTCTGATTTTGACATCAAATATGTAGATTAGCTTAAGCCTAAAGTGCCCAAAACATCATATTTTAGTATTGCTAAACTTTGCAATTAATTAAAAGCTTACCAAATTACTCTTATTTTGTGTTCTCTATTTAAGGTCTAGAACCACTCAAGTATATTGTAAGCATCAAGAACAATCTTTGGAAAATTTTATTTATAACTTTTTTTGTACGATGTGGTCAACTGTAAAATTAGGTATTTTTAAGATCATAGGAATGAGCCTAAAATAAACATAGACTTCCCAAAACAATAACAATGTGATTTCATTTTAAAATTTGTGATAGACATTTTGAAATAGGATAAATTGATTATAGTGATATCAAATAGTAATACGTGTTAATTTCATTAAATCATTTTTTATAAGACTACAATCATTATGGGCAAATTGGGGCCTTTCAAAGGACTCTTTGCTTTAATCCATGTTGAAGAAACCATTTTAGACCATTTCAAACTAAACCTGTTTTATATTAAATCTATGGGTTTTTAACAATGTTGTGTTAATTTTAGTCTAGATTTAGCAGAAGATCGTGGTGTGAAATGTTTTTTTTAGCGTGGATTTGTAATAATGATATTTAGAATATTCATTTAAAATTTAAAAAAGTAATTAAAATTGGTCTTTTTTAATGCAGAAATCATATTACATTTTTTAAGACAACTTTCCAATACACTTTAAAACATCTCATTTGGACATCCAGTACAAAGCTATTAGTGTTTAATTCCTAAATGACAACTCTAGATAAAACAAATATTTAAATAAAAACTTGGGTATGTTTATGTGAAGTCAATTTTTAATGGATCATTTTGAAATTTTGATACAAGATGCAAACATGTACCACCCTTGTTAGAATTTAAAAAAGCTCAATTGGGTTGCCAAATCAAAAGTTATGCTACAAAAAAAATTTAGAACACATGCTCCTCTTGTGCTAAAACTCTGTTTCACCTTTGAAATTTGACAAGTAGTAACTAATATAATATGGTATGCAATTGTCAAAAGGACTATATTTCTTGTGACAATCTCATGCTATGAAGAGAGAGCAAAAGTTTGTGAACCATGTCCATCAAGGCTTGAAATTTAAGAAAATTGAACTTTAAATGACATAATCTTACAATTTATTGGTTGTCAAAACTTTTGAATCTTTGATACATTTCCATAGTAGCCTTATACAATTATGTATTGTTGAATTTTTAGAAAAAAACATTGTTTTTCATTTGTTTTTTTCAATGTAGTAGAAAGTGACATTTGTGACAACTTTTTGCCAAAACCTTATTCAGATCTTTTAGAGGACAAGGTTTGGTAACACTCTTGGCAAAATTTAGGTAGGTAAAACAACCAACTGGTTGACCCTAGACCAACATGCCACTAGAATTTTCTCTTGAATGGACACTTGGACAATGGCTTAAAACTCAAAGCCTTCTAAAGTCTTGAAACCTATAGTAATGGTTAGATTTGACACATTAACCCCTAAAGTCCCATTGACCCTAGGGGAGCTAAAATGCAACCTCAGGTAGGTTCATACAGCCTCAATATTCATTATAGCTTTTTGAATTTTTTTATAAAGCTAGAAAAATACATAAGCCTTATGGAAATATAATTTTTATTTCAATTGGTGCCCGGGAACAAAAGTTATACTCCCTCCGTCCCAAAATGATCTTCCTGTTGTACTTTGTGAGTTGCAAATTGGTCAAATTTAACTTTTGGTTGTTCTCTAGGACTAACAAAACAATTCCAAGCGATAGTTCTCCCTCCATCTATGCAATCACTAATCAAAAGACAAATAAAATGGTTGAAGGGGTCAATCAACACTTTTTGTTTTTATTTTTTGCATCTCTTTGAATATTATTTAATTGAAGAAGATGAAGACTTTGGGAGGCAAAATATAGGTCCACATATGGTCTTTGACTTATACTAACTACCCACAAAATGACGACCTCACACTCAATAATTAAATAACCACTGGTGCTCCTTGAAAATACCCAAAAAAATTCACTTTTCAATAATCTAAAACTACACTTTAAAAAGGGCTTCAAAACTCAAAGTTTCAAGGGCAATAGGAGTGCACCAAACTCCATATGTAGTGCAAAACAAGCTTTAAAAATGTTATTTTTAGTCTTAATCCGGAACATTTTGTCTAACAGGAAGATCATTTTGGGACGGAGGGAGTAGCACAATTAGCCAAAAACAGAGGTGGGCGAGTAACATCAAAAAAATAAAAATAAATTAAATTTGAATTAAAAAAAAATTCCCTAAGATATTATATTTTTCTCTACATGTGAAACTTTGATTCATTCTATTTGGATTAGCAATGAGAAAATTATGGACAATCTTGTTTTTTGGGCAATCTAAGCATCTTCTTCAAAAAATAACTTATAGAATTCATTTTTTAATGCAGTTTTTATATTAAAAGCAAATATACTTTTTGATAGGGTTAAATATGATTGTTAGAACAATTGTGCCGCTGGAATTATTTTGTTTTAGTTCCATCTTAGAGTTATTAACAATTTAGTCTTTCTTTCAATCTTAGACTTACTTCTATTTAATATTTTTTTAAAGAATGGAAATCAAGTGTGTGTTTTTGGAAAAAAATTCTTTGACTTTTAACTCAATTCTTCAACATAATAAATTTTTAATTCAAAGTATGTAGTGCAAAAAATTCCATGAATGGTGATCAAAGTCATCTGAAATTGCAAGTTAAAATTCAAAAAAGCTTATTTTTCCAACTTTGAATGCTAATATCTTTCAATCTATTTGGTCAATCTTTATAAAAAATTTACCACATGATCTTAGACAAGTCAAGTACAAGATCCTACAGTTAGATTCTTAAGAAGTTAATTTTTTCTTTCTTTCTAAGACAAATGCAACAGAAATGATAGTTTTGAGTGTTTTTTGACAAAAAATTGACCTTGGGACTTTAGGGGTTAAAATAGAATTTTATGGCTTCAAACAAATTTTAAATCTATAATCTGCTTAAGGCACAAAATAAATTTTCCCATTTGATACACATATTCTATAGGATCCGTAACTCATCTAGTTCAGATTCTATTGTTATATTTAGAAATAAATTTTATTTATATTAAATCTTTGATTTTTTTTTTTGTGATTGAAAGATGTTCAAAGAAGTTCAAAAAAAACTTTGAACACTTAGGGATTAAGGTTTCTATTTTAGTTTATTTCATAATAGCCCCCTTATAAAGTTATAAAGTGCAATTATGAAATCACTTCTTTACAAAAGATTCTTGTTTTCTTTTTCTTAGCGATAAAAATTGCTTTCATTTGTACTACTAAAAAACAAACCAATGGAAAAAATGGAAAAACATAACAACTTCTACCATTAGAAAAATCATGGAAGTTGTACTATCTATCATTGAGAACCATGTCGAAACTATTACAATGACAATTTTTCAAAAAACTAATAGACAATATTTACATTGATAGTCAATATTTAGTCTTATGTAATACAAATATAAAATTGAAACTTGAATATTAATCAAAGGCCTTAATGATATTTGACCATAGGGCAATGGAATCAATACACTAGGGTTTAATTTGGTAAGAACTTTTAGAACAAGAAGTGTGTGATGATTGACACAAGACCTAGAGAAATGAGAAATGCATATATTTACCTAAAATTTTGATAATTTTTGACATACCACTTTGGTCATAAGACTATGCTCTTCTATGTTGAACGTTGAAAAGTTGCAGGAGCCAACAAGTGGCAAATGCATGGTCAAATAATGATTTCTTATTTATTTATAAACAAATGATCTTTGTCCATTTTGGATATAGTACTTTAGTCATGATATATGCATTAAAGTATTAAACTCAAGTCATGTTATTTTATCACTATTGATCTTCTTAGGATATTGTATAAAGAAAACAATAGATATATGTAGTGAATTTTAGCACTTTAGCATTTTGTTCCTAAAAATTGATAATGACATTCAAAATGATCCTTTAAATTTTTGAAAAAAATAATTCAAATGAACCTTCTCAAGTTGAGTTTTGTGACTCTGCTTGATATTTCTAATTTTTTTCTTTTAAAAAAGAATAGTTAATTATAGTTGAGAGTCTATTAGTATTTATTTCTTAAACAAAATTAATTTATACTTCAATGTACTAAACTATAATATATGCTAATAGTAAATTTTCATATTTTTCAAGCATTTTTTTATAATTGACAGGAATTTATTTTTCAAAGTGCTTTTTAGTCTTTCAAATTAAAAAAAGGTCATATAACATCTATAAGACATGCTATCTACTTTGAAAAATAAAATAAGTACTTCCAACATATATTTACGGACCAAGGATAATTTCATATGGTCTTGTTGACCCAACCCTCTAAGAATTCTTTGGAGGAAAAGATTGGAACTTATTATTTACCAAGGATGATCAAATTTGGAAAAGACTTAAATTTGTATTTGAAATTAAGGACCCTAGATTAATTAAGATAGGCTAAAAATAAAAATCTACCAACTTCAAAATACATAACATTGCTAACCAATGATAGAAGGTCTCTTTTGCTCCTTTCAAATCAAGAATGCCCACACTTGAATTATAGAAAAGAAATTTAGTATCAAGACTTGACATGTCATTTTAAAACCATGGAAGGATATTAATATTACATAGGATACAAGTTTTTCATTTCAAATTATTTTTGGAACAAATGAAAATCCATTGCTAAATAAATAATAAACTACAACCCAAAATGGAAATATCCAAAAATAAGACACCATGACATGGAGACATACTTTTGCATAGGAAGTAGATATATCCATTCTCTAATGTTGCATCCAATTTTGTCTTCATGTACTAATCCTCTACATTCTAAAAAAAATGTGCTCCATCGGTATATGGAAAGCATAACATTGTTAACTAGCCTAAATCATTCCCCTTTGGAGATAAATATTATCCCTCTTTGGATCCCTAGGAATGAACTTAATTTAACCTCTAAAGTTCTTTCAAAATTGCTTAAAAATAATGGTCTCTAAAGCAAGGCTAAAATCTTCATCTATATTTATTTATTTTTAAATCCAACTACAATATCCTTTATTTAACTTATTAGAATACACCCTCTTAAAATTTAAAAATAACAAACCTTACTAATTACAAGATCATGATGCTTGGATTTCAAAAAGAAGTATTTTCAACTCTTCCCAAATGGTTAGATCTCATCTTTCAAACTTTTTACCCCAAAATGTTGCAACTTTCATAATATGTTGAAGAAATAAGTTTGGATACCTAAAAAAATTCAATAAAAAATGTTTCATATTCATGCTTGGAAAAAATAGTAAGTAGAAAGAAGTAGAGAATGATTTACAATACTAAATTGTTAAGAATTTAGTTACAAAATTAAAAAATACAATTACCAATGGTTATAGCATTTTAATAAAAAATCTTCATCATATGATTTTATTTTTTCCAAAAATATTGAAAATTGAATTAAATAAAGGACTTCAAAATTTATTTTAGAGTAGAAAATCCATAATTGCCTACAAACTAAAACTCCTCAAAAATTTTGGACTCATTGATCAAAATGGAATGGTTAAAATTTTTTCACGTATTCATAAATCTAAAAAAATAATTTCAAATATTTATTTTAAGAAAAAAGTGACTTTTTCTTATTTGTCCACATTACCTGGGCTTCAAAAGAAACTACATATTATACAATAACTTTTAAATGATTTAGTAAAAAATCATGAAAATTGTTGCATCTTAAAGCTATTTCTTGACCACATGTTTTGAGAAAATTTCAAAGGAAAAAAATGAAAAA
The DNA here is from genome assembly GCA_951230915.1 of Antitrichia curtipendula. Lineage (NCBI taxonomy): Eukaryota > Viridiplantae > Streptophyta > Bryopsida > Hypnales > Leucodontaceae > Antitrichia > Antitrichia curtipendula. The sequence goes on from OX579634.1 coordinate 13,248,651, forward strand.
TTATACTCATAAATGGAGGACCGAAAATGCTATATTGCCAACAAATGCTACTTGGTCTTTTAGAGGTTAATCTATAGAAAATCATTGGTTGGCCATGAAGCTACAACGCTAGTGTCATTGACTCATTGAATAGTTGTAGAGAGTCATTAGGGGCTGTCACACCTTGTCTAAGAATGAAACTTCTACGAAGAATGAAAAGGTATGGAGTGAAAAGAGGAGTCAACATAAGCCATTCTCTATGAAGAGGGCGTGACATCCTCTCAAATGTCGTATAGAGAATGAGAATAGAAAATGGAAAGAAGTGTTTTCAGCAAGCATTTAGGGGTGAAAGTGGCATCGGGGTTGAGGTGACAATGACGTTTGTATATTAGTTTGACTTCCACTCAAGGGTGAAATTGGCACGATTAGAGTGAAACATTCACATGCGAAATCTTCTTCACTCTCATTCTTCACCTCCAGAGGCCAAAAAACTGAAATTTCTCAATCTTCAAAAGATGGGCCCTCCGCAAATCAAGAAGAGAGTACCATGTCTGCATTCTCTAAAGATTGTGAATGGAGAGAAGAAGGTGTGACAACCCCTATTGGTTGGCTAGTATCGGTTGGCTAGGATGTTGCAACGCGTGAGGCTTCCACTTTCTAAGGGAGCAACAAAGCATTGGTTAACCTCTAAAGGACCAAACACCATTTTTTGGCAACATAGTGATTTGGGCAACTCACTACGAATGGATTTTTTATTTTTTTTCTTTCAAAATTCCACACCACATGTGCCCAAGGAGTAGCTTTAAGGCCCAACAATGTTCATTACTTTTGACTGCATGGTTAAAAAGTTGTTACATGATATGTAGTTTTTATTACTTGATAGGCAGCCTGGGCATCTCAAAAAACTTATTAAAAACAAAAACTTGAAATTATTTCTAAAGATTTATTTACATGTGGAAAATTTTGAATCATTCCATTTTGATTAATGACACAAAAGTTATGAGGAATTCCAATTTGTGGGTAGGTATGGAGTACTTAGATTCCATCCCTATCTGCAAACTGGAATTCCTCATAACTTTCAACTCGTTAATCAAAATGGAATGATTCAAAGTTTTCTATGTGTAAATAAAATCTTAAGAAACAATTTCAAATTTTTATTGAAAAAAAATGATTTAATTTTTTTTTTTTTGAGTTGCCCATACTGCCCGCCGAGTAACAAAAACTACTATCATGTAATAACTTTTTAACCATGTAGTCAAAAGTTATGAAAATTGTTGGACCTTAAAGCTACTCCTTGGGCACATGTGGAGTGAAAATTTGAAAGAAAAAAAACAAAAAACTCCATTACTATTGAGCTGCCCCAAATCACTATGTTGCCCAAAAATATGGTGTTTGGTCCCTCTGAGGGTTAATAATGTTATAGGAATTCTTAAGGGATGAGAATGGTGTGAATATTTTTTTACCTTATCCGCCCATTGAAGTGAAATAGTAATTCACCTAAGTTAGTGAAAATTTTGGAGCTGGCCTGCTGAGTTGACTATAGGATGTGTCCTTGAATGTGTCCAGAATGTTATATTGAACTTAAGTAATGAGCCTTGGATCCCCAATTAGGAAATTTGAAACCAAATCCCACCACAATACGTCAACTGACACCCCATAATCCCGGAAATTCCTTCCCGCCTACTGTGGGGAACTTTCCCTTTCGCCTTTCGCCTTTCGCCTTTTACTTTTTCGGGCTTCAAATCTGTCTCAAAATCGGGAGTTCGGGACCTCTTTCAAGCTCACTGCGGCTTTCTCGTGCGTCAGTTTGAAGTATCCAGAGATTTTTGAGCTTTGTCCGATTCGTATGCAGCTTGAGAAGTTTGAATTTCGGAACGATGGGTCCATGTACGTTTTCTTTCTGGCGTTTCATCCTGCGCGCGATGAGTGATTTCGGTTTCGCTTTGATTCGAATGGGTTCCTTTCATTTGTGATTCGCATCGTTTACCCTGTTTTTCTCGCTGTTGGATTCCATTTCTTGCTTCCGAGATTTCCGATCTTCAAAGACCGATATTGTGCGCGTTTTTCTTGCAAACAATGTCGTGGCTTCAGATTATTTTTGTCTTGTCAATCTGCTTCCAGAGGTGCTTACGTGATTATGTGTCCAGTGATTATACTCGTGCAGAATTGGAGATGACGGAAGGCCTTGCCACCGAACGTTCAATAGGTGAGGTCCTCTGAAAACGAATGACGGTGTTTTATTGTCTTGTTCAATGAATAAGGTATCCGCTGTTAATTGCGACACTTAAAGCCAGCGCTGAGCATAATTTTTATTATTCGAATCAGCAGATTTCAAAAATATTTCAAGAGGATTGCAACGCATCAAAGAATGTATTACTCCCTCCTTCCCGAAGTGATTGTCCACTTTGAATGTCATGTTTACTTAAGGTTGTTTTGAGTGTCACACTTCCTTGTGGTTAACATTATTTAGGTGGTTAACATTATTTGTGGTTAACATTGTAGTGATATAAAATTTGGAACCTTTCTTAATTATGTTTTTCATAACATGGTCAATGAAATTGACTCAAAAAAATATCAACAAAGTTGTGGACAATCATTTCGGGACAGAGGCAGTATTTGGATACCATTTGCAGAAGTTGCTGTGTTGCAAAGTTTTATTTTAGTTGATCTGAACTTAACAGAAGTTTTGATGTTGAGGTAGTGGACATTTTCAAATCATAACGTGTTTATTGTGTTTGCTTTTGGAGTGGTGTATTTAAGTAATTGTGATATTTCATATTTGATTTGGACAACCACACTGGTATTGGAATGCAATCTGGCATATCCAAATTGGTAGAGAGGTTATGTTTAAGCAATTAACCCGTGTGCGCAGTTTCTTGTCCCCCAGGGTTCAAAAACACTCTTAACCTCTTCACTGTCTGGCGTTCATCTCCAAAGTCTGTGGCCCTGGCATGAGCTGGCGAAGGGAAGATGGTGGAATCGCAGTCTACAGTCGGCACCAAGGGTACCTTCGCTACCCATTGACTCGTCACTCTCTGAAATTCTGTGCAATGAATCATTAATAACTTCTGAATTCTCTGGTCATGTTGCAGAGAATGATGTTTTGAAAGCGAACGAGAATCTGAACGTGTTAGCCTCGGATTCAGTCGAACCATTGACTGAAGAAACACAGAATCAGTTTGAGCGCTTCCTGCAAGGCGCTCATCAAATGACTGCCTGTGCTCTCACAGCCATTGACGCGTGCAGCGCCGATGTTCCCCAAACTGCACAGCTCTTAGAGCTCCTGGTATCTTCCCCTCCACTTTTATAGCTTCTTGTATTTTGGCGCTCAATTTCTTGTATGGAAATGTGTATAACAGTCGAATAGTGCGTAGGGACAAGAGTAGTAGTATAGAGGACCCGCTATGCAGATCCGATGCTATTTAGGTTATTGAAGCCGACGAAGTCATATACGAAGTATGGAGGACTTTGGTTTATTTATTAAACCAAAATTTAATGAGATCAACCTTTAGGGACACGCTTTTTGTAATTTTTGTAATTTAGACCCTAAATCGGACCATTCCAGCCTTATCGCAAACCCTACTTGCGCTGTTCTGTAGGGCATGTGATGTATGAGGGTCTTCAGAGAATATCTTGAAGTTGGGATTAGGGGTCTTCAGCTGCAGGGTCTTTGAAGCATTGGACGTAAAGGAAAAAACTGTATATCCGTAGGTAGTATACCAGGCTTCCTCCTCTGGGTTCAATAAGACACGGCTAAAGCACTACGTTTCTGATGCAATGGATGCAGGCGAAGCAAGGGAGTGACTGGCAACTGAAGCAAGAATGCTTGGATTCATTGCAGTCGACTTTTGAGAAGCACATGACTGTGTATGAAGTGAGCTTCCAGATTCCTCTGCAGTGACCTTGCCTTCTATGTATTACTCATTTTCATTGTAATTATACAGTCACGTGCCATCAGTCTTTGTACCCTAATACTTGTTGGAAAACTAAGACATTTTTATCAGTTAAAAGCTCATTTTTGTAGTTAGTATATGAATTTCTTATGATTACGATACTACCAATTACATTCAGTGTCATTTATAATCTATGATCAGCCTTGCTAATAATCGCACACATGCGGATTTTACATTATACTCAGTTATTGTATTCAAGGATGCTTAGAATTGTCATCTACAAGATGTTTCATTTGAATTCTTAGCTCAATGGCAGGAGTTGTTGGTCTTATTAGGTAATTAACATAGCAAGCATTTTCACCAACTTGCTAACACTAATTGTCTTTCCAACTTTTTCAAAAGTCAGTTCTACTTGCAAAGATTGTATATCTTCATATCCAATTTGTCTTGTTGCTTAAATTGTAATGAGAATTTCTACAAGAGCATTTCCAACTTTCTAAAAGGGTACAGATTTGCCTCATCGAATGAATGCGATAAATAGTGCCAATGATGGCAGTACTAGATGGTAGACATCAGGCAATAACAAGCCAAATTCTTGTACATTTTAAATTTTCAGCGCAAATGCATCATATCTTGAATATAGACTGTTTGATCTTTGTAATTCATTTACAATTCTTGATCTAATAAGTTTTTAAAGTCTGCAGCACTAATTTTACGTTTCTATACCTTTTGAGCTTGAAAATACAAATTACTTATTCTTGTTGAAGACGGTATACTCGTGTTTTTGAAATCTTTGGAGCTCGTCATACTGAACCAGTGTCCGGTTGGTTTTCCAGGAAGAAGAGCAAAAGTACACGCAGAGCTTGTGGAGCTCAATGAGTACACAAGAGCAGGATCTCCAAGATCGACTGGAGGCAGGCACCCAGTTGCAGAAGTTGAGGCTGCAGGTACACTTGGTGCTGTATTGTTGAACCTCACATCCGTCAATTTCTAGAAGAAATAGAGTTTTCAGTGAAATTGAATTGTTTGTGATCTTCTCCAGAGTTCATGGGGTCTCGAATGATCATATGGATGCCACCCTATGTATTATGGGGAGGCCTTTCTCTGATCACTATGACCACAGCGAGACGTTCTCATGAAGAAGATTTTCATTATGGTGCTATCTGTGAGTTCTTGGAATTGTCTACTTTTTATTAAAACATTGTTAAAAGACTTATGTGTTTGTAATGTACTCACTTGGCATGTGAATGCTTGCAGAAGCAGAAGGTGGGTGAAGCGTTACTATGGCTGGAGCTCATGTCCGGCCTTCCTGATTAGTTCTCTCAATGAGGCGGTTGCAAAATACTAGGAAATGCAGATTTTGACACAATTGCCAAAACAGGCTCTCTTTTGAGATTATGGATGTTTTTTAAATTGTCAATGAACTGGTAAAATGAGTCATATATGTGATATTTCCTTGGATCCAATGTTGGAGCTTCGTTTGTAGGTCACAACAAATTCTGTCTGCTTCGTTATGTTTACAAAATAGTGATTTGAAAGTGGTCTACTTACTTTGGCACTCACAGAATTTGGTGAATGTCCCAGTCCATATTTCTATTCGTTTGCAGCCTTGCATTGTTAATCACGCATTCAGTGTTTCAACATCTTAATTCCATTATTCGGATTCCTTTTCTTCAATCCAGAACACTCAAGCTTCAATAGAACAACACGGTATTCAAAGATTTTGGTTTCAGAAGCTATTTTTTTATAAATTTTGATGTCAAGTCAGAAAGTAAAGGTGAACTTGATTAACGTTTTCATCCTGAAATGAAAACTGGAGTTTATTAAAATACAATAATATAACCGGTAGTATGAAATATGTTCTGGAATTTTAATGTAAGATGCACATACAATTAATATTGCCAAACAGGAGCTTCATCAAAACATATTTCTACTAGTAAAAACAGAAGCAATAAAATATCTGTTCAAAAAAAAAGTTTTTGACCAAGGAAAACCAGAGGATGTTAGGGAATATTCTGACTTCTATTTCTTGATTCATATGAAATTATTAATTATTTCTTCCAACAGTATGCATATATGGTAGACCAAAAGGTGTAGAAAATATGGTACTTTGGGATATTTAAAATGTTAGATGTATTGACATGTATATTGACTAAAATAGTCATGTATCGACATGTATATCAACTAAAATAGTTTTTTTTGACAACTATAGACTTCATATTCAATTTTATTTCCTAATTTTTTTGTCTTTGAAAACAATTGGATATGTTAAATATTTTAAAACTTTGTTGTTGATATTCAATATCTCTCCATTATACCACTCTTTGCTTTAACCCTCAAAGGACCACAAGGTCACCAGGTGCCCTCTGCAACAAAACATTTCGCACACTTGGTCCTTTAGGGGTTAAACAAAATTTATTGCACCAATGTTTTGTTTTGTTTTTTCATTATTGATAGAATTTTCAATCCATCTACTACATGCAAGAAAGATATTGTACAATACAAGTTAAAGATTTTATCAACACATTTCACATTTTCCTTTCAAATTTTACATATTTGACCAACATTTGATTTTTAAATTGTGGATGATAAATATCTAGTTCATTTTCAGGCCACATTAGGATTATCCTAGATTATTGTATGGCAAGGTAGTAACTACCTCTTCTGAGCACATTGTGACAAATAATAGCCTAATGCCCGAAAGATGCTTACATCTTTTAGGCACATAGTCATGCATAGTCACACAATTGTTATAATTTGTTTGATTTTTAAATTAACAACATTCATTGTCTGATTTTTAAAACTACCTCTCCCCTATTTGTAATTTCAAGGAACAATTCATATGCAATTGATATACGATATAATGCATGTATCTGTATTTGTATCCATATCCATATCCGTCGTTGTATCCATATCCGTATTTTGTGTCCATATCCATCTTTTGATTTATGTATCCATATTTGTATATTGTATTTGTATTTGTATTCATATTGTATATTAAATTGGATCAACAGTGACCAAGAGAGGGGGGATTTAAAAAAAAAAGATCAATGGCTCATGAATTTTTTTGAAGTAAGGGGTGTATTAATTGTTCAAAACCAAGATGTTTGCATCTTTTTGTTGCATCCATATCCATATCCGTCGTTGTATCCATATCCATATTTTGTGTTCATATTTATATCCATATCCATCTTTTGATTTATGTATCCATACTTGTATATTGTATTTGTATTTGTATTCATATTGTATATTAAATTGGATCAACAGTGACCAAGAGAGGGGGGATTTTAAAAAAAAAGATCAATGGCTCATGAATTTTTTTGAAATAAGGGGTGTATTAATTGTTCAAAACCAAGATGTTTGTATCTTTTTGTTGCATAGTGACAAAGTGTCACAATGTGCTCAATTTATTTTTTTAAGTTCAATTTTTCCCACACTTCACCTCCTCAAAAAAAACTAATTTAAATTAAATTAAATTCATTTCATTAACCCCCCATCCCAATGCTATTTGTAATTTGGTGTGGCATTTGGTGTGGCATTTGATATGGGATATATAACAATTGTCGTATCCATATCTCAATTCTATATCCTTATTCCAAGTTTGTATTTGTAGTCTGTATCCATATCCATACCAATACATTATTACTAGTCTATACCCATATCCGGTATTCTCTATTGTATCCCAAGTTGTTTTTTGAAGATCAACAACATTAGAGGGGGGAGGGATTTTTTTAAACAAAGATCAATTGCCCTAGATTTTACAAAACTGAGAAGGTGTAGTTAATTGAAAAAATAGGAAGGTTTGCCTTTATTCAGTACATTGTCCTAGGGTAACCTTGTATTTATTTATTTTAATCATTTAACCCCTAAAGGTTTTTGACTATGTTTTCACAAAAAACGCTCCCAAACTGCCATTTCTAGTACAAGTACCAAATTTTGGAAAAAAAACATTTTTGGACACATATAACCGTAGGATCTTGTAGTAAACAAGTTTGAGAAGATGTGGAAAAAATTTCAGAAATTTCCACCGTGTAGATTGCAAGATATTAGCATTTGAAGTGACAAAACCCCTTTTTTTGTCCCTGCGAAAAACCGGGCAGTTGCACTTCACATGGTTACATTTGTATGAAAAAATGTCCAAAATGGTGGTAACTCTTTGGATTCATTCTTCAAAGAAAGTTAGCTACATGCTTGAAAAATTTCAGATCATTTGGAAATGTACAACATATAGGAAAAAAATAGTAAGTAGAAAGAAGTAGAAAATTATTCAAAACACTAAATTGTTAAGGATTTAATTATGGAATTGAAAAATGCCAATCCAAACGATTGTAATGTTGTAATAAAAAATCTACACCTTGTGTTTATATTTTTTTCCAAAAATATTGAAAATTGAGTTAAATAAAGGACTTCAAAGTTTATTTTAGAGTAGAGATTCCATAACTATCTGCAAACTACCCACAACTAAAATTCCTCATAACTTTCATCTCATAACTCAGAGTGGAATGATTCAAATCTTTCCTTGTGCACATAAATCTAGAGAACCAATTTCAAATTTTTATTTCTCTAGAAAATTATTTTTAAAGAAGTTTTTTTGCTGCCCGGGCTGCCCGCCGAACAATGAAAACTACATATCATACCATAACTTTTTAACCATGTGATCAAAAGTTATGAAAATTGTTGGGCCCTAAAGCTACTCCTCGGGCACATCTTGTGTGAAAATTTCAAAGAAAAAAAATAAAAATTCCATTCGTGGTGAGCTGCCCCAAAACGCTATGTTGTCAAAAAACGGTGTTTGGTCCTTTAGGGGTTAATTCTTATGAGTGAATGTCTATATTATATAATTGAACATATTTTTTCTAATAGTATTTTTATTCAATAATGTTGGGAAGTCAATGAGGATTCAATTACACTTTAGCATGCATTATTTGGACATGATACAAATAAGTTATGACTTTTCACAATATCATCAGTAGAAAAAATCCATGTTTTTTTTGACATGCCTAGTCTTTTTATGACGGATTTTTTTGGATATCTATTTGGACATCTAGCTGTTTTTATGTCAACAATAACATCCAATGAACATCATAAACAACATAAAAACAGCTAGATGTCAAAATAGATGTCCAAAAAAATCTGTCATAAAAATACTGGGCATGTCAAAAAAAACATGGGTTTCTTCTAGTGCATCTTTGGATACACCAAAAATGAATACTATTAAAGAACATTTGGAGCCTTTGGAGGGCTGCTCCACACCCCTCTGAGGACCCTATAGTTTAGTTTTTATTTTGCTGACACATGTTTTTTCCTATATTTGCACCCACCTGAAGTTCTATTGTCAGATCTCAACAATGGTTTAAAAAGTGAAAACAAAGGACAAAAAAATCAAGATTAAGATACTATAATGTACCTTAACCTTGATTATTTAACACTAAATTATGCTAAAATAAAAAAATGTCCCCAAATTATCCAGTGACCATCATCCACATTTCTTTTTAGCGGGGGGGAAGGGATGTGTGAAGGACTAACTTCATTGACAATTTGTGAGTTATAAGATGAGAAGATGAGGTCTTTATGGAATTGGGCTTGTGGTAAAGTTCACAATCCATGTGGGATATGTATCTTCACTCATTGTCCTTGTAACTCACAAATTAAGTTCATTTTGATTTCAAGTAAGCCAAATTAAGTGGCTATTGAAGCTAGTTGCCAATGGCAAATAACTTCAATAAACATTTAATTTGGCTTATCAAAAATTTATTAATTTTTATTGAAATCAAATTACATCTAGATAAGCCAAATTTTGTGGCTTGATTGCATTTAATTAGACTTCATTGAAAAAGAATTAAGTTTAAACACTGTTTATATTGTTAAAAATTGCGGATACAATGGTCTAAGTGTTTTTAAAAAAAAACTAACCCTAAACCTACAGATGCATTTTTTTCCGCTGAAATAGTCATGGCTTGACTATTTTCGCAAAGGTTAGCTGGTCTGACTACTCACTTCGGCCACTTTTGGAATTGTTAGACTAACCTTTGAATAGCCTAGTTTAGTCACTTTTTGGTGGCCCTTGATTTTTTCTAATGTAGGCTTTCCTAATGTCTCATGTTTTAACCCTTGAAAGGCCCTTGGAATCCCTCTATGCAATCCGTATTTAGCCTTATAGCTCTTCAATTGTGGTTTACAATATAAATTGTGATACATTGTTATTTACACACTATCATGATCATTAATTTACTTTGTACTGAACATTATTTGGTCAATATTTTGGTGGTCAAATACCATTATCGGTATTCATAATATACTATATGGCCGCAAAGGGCTTTTAGGTCCTTTTAGGGTTAATTGTGTATTATATATTTAGTGTAATCAATATCTAGGTTGATTTGTAAATTGGGCCAAATGTAGGTGTGGTATTTTGGATAGTGATGATTATGGGTGCATGTACCTTAAAAATATTAATATTTTAATGAGATTAATTTTATGAATTTTAGCATATTAGCATTGGAAAGAGTTCCAAGTGAGCTAAAGGCCTTTTCTTGTATACTTTGCATCATGATAATGGTCATTTGTTACTCTATTTTGAAGTGGCATAGGACAATCATGTTAGTGCTAATCATCATTCATGGTAGGACATTGATTAGGTGCCAAAATAAGGACATCATTGATTATTGGTGCTACATTGGTCCAAGACCATACAAACTATTCTTTACATCATCCCTTGGATTATTACAAAAGTTGTCATCGTAAATTATTAAGACAATTTTTCTTCTACTACATGCTCGGGGAGGTCACTTAGCTCTACTACAACAAACCACGTGCGAACAAGTGGTTTCTAATAAACTATAATTTCAACCTAAAATTTTGAGCATTGTTTAATAATGACTATAGGTTTCTGTTGCCAAATTTTCCAACTCAAATAAAATATGAAATGATTTCTAGAAGAGGTTGAAAATGGGCTAAAATGGCATGTTTTTCAACTCAAATAATTATAGAGAACACATTTAGATGACCATTGAATCAATATTCAACTCAAATGAGCTTTCAATAGAGAGTTATTTTTCAGAATTTTTTGTTTATTTTTTAGACAATTTTTTCTTATATAATATAGGGGTGTGAAAGTTATTTTTCAGTTCTACAGTGTATCTTTTTACTTCAAAAATTTGTAACTAATTATCATTAACAAATAAAAATATCAATAATTCAAAACATAAACTTTCAAAGTAGGAAAATCTATTCATATTTTTTTAATTTTGTTTTATTTTAAATTCAAAAAGTAAATAGGGGGTCCAAAGTTTTGATCGCACGTGGTTTCTAATGGACACTCTAAGTGACCTCCCCGAGACTACATGCATCTTAAGCAAGCATCCAAAATCCATGAGTACTTGTAATCTAAAGTCATTTTAACACCTAAAAAAAAGGCCCCACAATGTCCTTAAATTTTCTCTAATGATTGAAGAACCTAGTATCAAACTTAAACATTCAATCAAAATAACCAATTGGACTAAGAAAATTCTATTTTATTCTATTATGACAAGTATATCATTAAACTAACAAACACATACAATTTAGGAATCTAAATTGAAGTCACAAGATATAAATTATAGAAGGTGATTTTCATAATATTTTTGTTAAAAGTCTAAATAGAAGAAAAGAAAAAATATCTCTAGACCATTCTAAATGGTTTGACAATTGATTTACTATCCTTCAAAAATTCCAGGTATCCCATTATACAAAATAAATCAACAAAGGAAGGGATAAAAAAATTAACATTCAAAATTCAATATGAAGGTGAAAAAATATATACATACATATATATAAAAATATATATTTATATATGTACAAATATGTATAAGTATATGACTCTTGATAAGGATGTGGATTATCCCATATCTATTGTGAACAACTTGAATTGATCTCAATATTTAAATTCTTATATTTTGAAAAAAACAAAAATTTAAGAAATAGACTAGGGTGTGAGGCTTCAATTTTATTAGTTGATGCTTTGATACATTGAGTGACTATGTGCTCAAAAATACCAACCCTTCACTATATAATTGTACATAATTGGTCATATCTTTTAAGAATATGTCATGCTATAAAATACATTATTGATAATTTTCACACATCAAGCTGTGAACCTTGTGAGAGCATTTGAAAAGACCATTTGTTCCCAAAGATAATGTTGTTAGATGCGAGAATACAAGTATAACAATAAGTGTACAACAATTAAGTTGAAAGGTGCTTGCAAGAAAGATTGGTTGATTCTGTAGTATTTTGGCAAAAAATGGAATCCCAACAATGAGTACTATGAGTACTACAAGGAACAACTCTTGTATCAATTTTCAACCGTTGATCATATTGTGATTTGTTGTACTATCAACAAGTATCATTTGAGAGTACTATTTGTAGTCCCAAATGTCAACAAGTATCATTTGCACAAACATCATGAATGTATAATTTGCGCAAACAACATAAAATAATCTATTTTTAGATGCCCCTAATACAAAACATGCCCACCTATTGTGGACAAAAATTCAGCTCTAAATCATCCATTTTGGGTACTCGAAATTCCTCTAAACCACTAAGCTTGAAAATGTGACAAATTAGCAAAATTGACTTTTAGATACATAATGATTTTTAATTTTTATATATATTAAGGAATATAATTGAAATGGAAACATCCATATCCATTAAAAAAATTCAATTTAATTAGTTTCATGCTTCAAAAGTTATAGCGGATCACAAGTCCATGACGCTACATGTGACATAATTAAGGACTTGTGTTTCTTGCAAACATCCTAAAGGTAGTTATAACCTACTAACACCATATTGTACATTAAAAAATTACAATTTCATTTGTTGATTTCATATGTTGATTTTTAATTTTTCTATAAGATTAGGTAGACATCTATAGAAAAATTCGTCAATATTTCATATTAAATAACTTGTATTGTACATTAAACCTCTTAAGGCCTAACAACTTTTTGACAATGGAGGTTTCCACTTTGATATTCTTTTGCACATGCATGTGCTTGAAATTTTTAACTTTAACCATACAAAAATAAAGACTATTTTGTCTAATATGCATTGGATTAATTGTGGAACTTACTGACCGTTGTATTTTTAGATTATAAATTTTTTGGATGATCAACATTATAGGCAAAAAAACATAGCTTTTGGAAGAAGAAAAATTATAAGAAGATGAATAATGTCCCCCCCCCCCCCCCCCCCCAATCATTTTTTATATTAGAATCTAAGGCAAATTTTGCATATTTTAATTTTAATAAATAATAAATAAAAACTCTCAAATTTGTACATATTTTCAAATAAGAATAGAAAGCTAAAACTGACTAAATTGGATCCTACAAAATTAAAAAAAAATTATATATGTATCAATTTTTGAAAATTTTCAATTGATTTCACTAGCATATCATTTGAAGCATCTTAAATTTTTTTGGAAATCATTCTAATTATTTTGTGTTAATAATCACACCAGATTGAACCTTATATTTTTAAAATTGTTACAATTATAAATTTGAAAAAAAATTCTCCAGACCAAGTTTGGTTATTTTGACTAAAGATTAAAAATGTCCAAGAAAGTGTTCTTCTTATTCCTAATATTACTTTCATTGTAAAAAAAATGTTTGTTCCCTATATCTACTAGACTACATTTTATAAATAAAATTTTAAATACTTCTCACATTGAAATTTTGAAAATTGGAAAGTGCAACAAGTATGTCAATTTGTTACTTTGATAGACCCTACTTCACAAAATATTGAGATTTCTTCCACTCTACTGAGAATTTGCCACTGAAAATTTGAAAAGGACACATTGTGTCTTGTTAGTCACCTTGAGGGGTTATCAATGTCCATCACCAATTCCTAAAAGCACCTATGTAAATGAAAAAATGTCTTTAATGAGGAATATGGATATTATATAGAAATAGCTCCTAGAAGAAAGGGATTAAATACAACATATGACCTAAAATATACAGCATTAGATAAACAACTAAATATAAACTCCCTCATAGAAGCATTTGACTTTCAAGCCTTAATAGAGATCTAGAGGGCATTTCCAAGCTACTTTAGAGTGTTTAGAATAATGTACTATGTTACAATAAATGAAGTGGTTGTGGAAGGAAAATTTAAAAACTAGGTGGGCAATACCATTAATAATAAAATTTAAATATTCAAAGCATCCAAAAAGATTTTATAAATCAAAATTTCAAATTCATCACCCTATTGCAAACAAGGCCTAAGCTTTGTATATTTTTTAAGGATATTTTTTTCACAAAAAAAGTAAATGATGAAGAAATTGCATCATCTTGTTGAAGTCATCTAAATACAAAAATATGAATTAAAAAAATATACTTTCATCATCATAAACTTAGAACATTTACTATCTCACTTAAAGAAATCATAAAAGTTTAGCATTATGATAATGCAATGGAGTTTACCACTAAATAGGTGGTAATGGTTAAAATGAGAAGCTAAACTTTGTTTCATTTCCTCCATAGTAAACTCTAGTTTGCCTCCTACGTGTAAGAGATGGAATATTATGCCAAAAATGTAGTTAGATTATAAAAATATAAACCTCAAAAGAAGGCACCATTTTTTCTTCAAGAATACATGTATATACATTGCCATGCTAAATTCATAAAATAAATTTGGTGATTTGAATCATTACAAAAATTTAAAACTATGAAGAATTGGAAAATTGACAAAATTAAACTACAATTTTGTGACAACAAAATCATTGCATTATAGCTTGAAAGTATCCTAGAATATCCCTTGTAATCCAATCTCGTATCATCCTTTCTATCAAAAAGGTCAAAATAAAGAGCTTCTTATTTGTGACATTCTATGCATGTGAGAGAATCAAGGGCCTTTTCTACATAAACAAAGTTGAGAGAGAATGAAGAGGCAAGCCACTAGACCCAACTAGATCTAGGTGCTACATTTTAAAACAACTAGATTAAACGGACCTTATTTCATTTCTAAAGTCTATTTAATTTCTTATAATTTGCATCTAAACCATCTCCAAAATCCAAAATCATTGACTAATCAAATTTTTAGTTTTGAATCGTAATTAGGCAGTCTTGAATGTCAATTATAAGTATTAAATAATCAATTGATGTTTCAAAAATTTCCACCGTGTAGATTTCAAGATATTAGCGTTTGAAGTGACAAAAAATCTTTTTATGTCCCTACAAAAAAATAGGCACCTGCACTTCACAAGGTCACATTTATATGAAAAAATGTCTTAAATGGTGGTGCTTCTTTGGATTCATTCTTCAAGGCAAGTTGCCTACATGCTTGAAAATTTCAAATCATTTGGAATTGTACAATATATAGAAAATATTAGTAAGTAGAAAGAAGTAGTTGTAATGTTGTAATAAACAATCTACATATTAGTAAGTAGAAAGAAGTAGTTGAAAGAAGTGGTTGTAATGTTGTAATAAACAATCTACATTTAATGTTTTAGTTTTTTTCTAAAAATATTGAAAATTGAGTTCAATAAAGGACTCCAAAGTTTCCTTTAGAGTAGAAATATCATAACTACCCGCGAACTACCTCCAAATTAAAATTTCTATAGCTTTCATCTCACTAATCAAAATAGAATGATTCAAAGCTTTCCACATCTATCTATCTATCTTAAGAAACAATAAAAAAAATTATTTCTTAAAAAATGAATTTAAAAGAAGTTGTATTTGTTGTCCAAGGCTCCAAGCTACCCAATGAGCAATGAGAACTACATATTATACAATAAAATTTTAACCGTGTAGTCAAAATTTTGAATTTTTTGGGGCCTCAGAGCTACTTCTTGATACATGTTGTGTGAAAATTTCAAAGAAAAATAAATAAAACCCTCATTTGTATTGAGTTGCCCAAAATCGCTATGTTGCCAAAAAACACAGTTTAGGACTTTAGGGGTTAACTTGTCATGAATTGTTTGGAATCTTCTTCAATGGAATTCTGGGGTAACTTGGGCCAAATTGCCACAAAATCCTCTTCTATGGACCCCTTGCCACGTTCCATATATTTAGATTCCCCCTTCCAAATATTTGGACTTTTCCAACTCAGGTCATAAATCCAAAAAGTCTTAAAAAGTTTTTTTAAAGATTTGTCTTAAAATTTTATTTAAACACTAATTTTGATATTATAAACTAAAGGTCAAATCAGAATAGTTCTGCATATCACTAACTTTGACACTTTTAGCCTTAGCCTAAAATTTAATTTAAAATAGGTCAACATCAACTTCTAGAATTTTAATCTTGATGCCAACCTAAATCTAGATCTTTATTAAAAATAGCTCTAGTATCAATTTTGTCAATTTTTTAGTTATATTTATTTTGTATATCAAAAGTGAACCACACAACACAATTTTGTCAATTTTTTAGTTATCTTTGTTTTGTATATCAAAAGTGAACCACACAACACAATTTTGTCAATTATCTGTTTTGCATATGAAAGGTGAACCATTTAAACACATAACACAAATTATCTTTATTTTTCTTTCCGCTTAGCTTCCTTTGCTTTCTTTCTATCTTAATTATTCCAAGTTTGCAAATGGCATCATATTGTATTAAGTTTTATGTTTAATCCCTAAAGGACCACCAAGCCACCATGTGGCTTCTACAACATTGTTTTCTGCACACTCGGTCTTTTAGGGGTTAAGCTACAGCTACTACATCTGTATGCCCTTGGTGTACGTTGCTGCAAAAACTTAGGAGTTGTATGTTTGCGGTGCCCTTCTTGCTAATGTATATGCTTTATTATATTCTATTTGCAATTAATTATATGTTTTATCACATTCTAACAATCAAAGTTAACCCTATGGAACTTTTTGTTTTGAAAAAATGTAAAAATTAAGCTCAAATATGAATACATGACCACACTTTATTTTTTGAAAAAAATTCTATGATTGCGCGCAAAACAAGATGCTCCATAACTTTCATGTCACAAATCCAAATGGAATGATTTAAAGATTTTCACATAGAAAAAAATACAATGTATAAGAAATACATTTTTAAAATTTTTATTTCAAGTTTTTGTGGATTTTTTTGGGTTCATCAAGTTTAATTCTAGGCTTATTGTGGTATAACTTTTGCTCCTAGGCACCAATTGAAATAAAAATTATACTCCTAGAAATTTCAAAAAGCTAATAAGATTTTCAATTTTATTAGAAAATTTACAAAGTTTCACCAAAAATTGAATTCATAAGAATTTGCTTGAAAGTCATTTTGTTTCCCTAGGGGACAATTAATGGGACTTTAGGGACTACAAGTAAATGCTATGTGCCATTTAAAACATTCTTTAGGAACAAATACAACAAGAATTTGTCTACTTGAGTTTTTATTGCTGTGGCTATAGGAAGTACACTGATGGTTGGAACTCAAAATTGTTAGCTCACACTAATATGGCTGTTTTCAATTACAAAACTACAAGAATTTTAGAGGTATTTACATGGGTCGTTGCAAGAAACACCATGCAATTTCGGTAGTGTTTGTTATAGGTTTGTTGTACTATGATTTTTTGGAAAAAAATATTTAAGATAAAATAAAATATGGATAATTAATATAGCATGAAAAATAACATATCACTAAAATTACAGACCTAAAAAAATGTAGGTCAAAATAGACACTTTGAATTTCTAATTTGTAAAAAATACTTAGGAAACACTATTTACAAAAAATAAAATATGTCTTTTTTGAAAGGACTTCTTGATGATGAGATTTTACAATAAGAATTACCTTGAAACCATCTTCAATGTTTAGAAGTGCTTGTGCAAGGGAGCCTTGGTAGACATATGCTTGTTTAGTGTCAATAGTGTGGGAATAGAACACAAAAATTTCAACTCTAGATCATTCAATTTGGGTACTCCAAATGTAGTGAAAACCCCTAAACCTCAAGTTGTGACAAATAATCAAGATCAACTTTAAATTTTATTAATTTTTCAATTTATGAAAAATAAAAGATCTCATTACCATCTAGTTAGACATCTCCAATAAAAATTTCATACTCATTGAACTTGTACTTCAAAAGTTATAGCAGGCAATATCAACATCACTCCAATTGTAATAGAA
This sequence comes from Antitrichia curtipendula, assembly GCA_951230915.1. Taxonomy (NCBI): domain Eukaryota; kingdom Viridiplantae; phylum Streptophyta; class Bryopsida; order Hypnales; family Leucodontaceae; genus Antitrichia; species Antitrichia curtipendula. The sequence continues at coordinate 13,266,607 of OX579634.1, forward strand.
AATAGGGTTGGTGTTTCTTACAATCACCCATCCAACATTCATTCAACTTTCATTAGGCTTTGATTTGAATTTTGTTCAAAGGTTCATACAAATTAGATCTCATTTCATATAAACTACAATTGTATTCAATTCTTCAAACTATCCAAACTATTGTACTTTTTAACTTCATTTTAAAATGAACTACCAAATACCATTGGGCCTTCAAATTCCTACTTTATATGTCCACATTTTATATACTAAAATTTTAATTATTCAATTATAGAGAAAGGATAAAAGTATTGCATATGATACATGGAAGGGCAATTGAATAGATTTCATTTTTTCATATACTATTTCAATAAGTTTATTTTGGATTCATTTTTTGGGATAAAATTATATTATTATTATTTTAAATTCACTTTTATTAACTACATGAATTTTGCATCTTATTACTACAACTACTCGAACAATTTTTGGGATGGAGCCTCATAGGTTTGTTGTTCTTGTTACACAAATGGCATATTTAACTACTTCTAGAGTTCTGAACAATTCAATGAATTTTGGACTAAGCAAGATCTATACAAACATTGGGAGATCTTCCAATGTTTGTACAGATTGGGAGATCCCCCGATGCTTGCATAGATTTCCTGATGTTTTGGATTGATCCCCCAATGAAAATTTAGATCTCCTAATGATTTAGATAGATCCCCCAATGCTTAATCGAGAGATCTCCCGATGACTAGTATAATTTTTAGACTTTCAAAAGTCCAAAAGTAGTTAAATACGCTATACTAGCATTTAGCCCTAAAGTCCCAAGGCCATTTTGCTATCAAAACCACTCAAAACTACCAATTTTGCTACATTCACCTACAAAGTAAATTAAAAAAAATAAATTTTAGAGTCTAATTGTAGGATCTTGTTCTACACTTGTCTTAAATCACGTGATAAATTTTTTGTGATTTTTTACTACATAGATTGAAAGATATTAGCATTCAAAGTGAAAGAAAATATTTTCTTTCACAAAATTGTTGTGATTGCTGACAAAACAAGAAACTCCATAACTTTCACATCACTAATCCAAATGGAATGAATCAAAGCTTTCCATTTAGAAAAATATCTAAATATCTAATCTGCAAGAAAAAAAAATACTGAAAATTTTATTTCAATTTTTTGTGGATTTTCATTAGAGAGAAAATCAAGCCTTAGGAGGGCTGCCAGAAAGCGACGAAACCAGTCTATTAATTGAAAATAGTCTCTTTAACAAATTTAGCTACAGTGGGTGGTCAGATGCTCTGACTTTTGGCAAGGATGCCAGGATTTTGTAATTAGCCTGTAGTAGAGTTTTGTTTAATATTCACCTTTATCAAAGTGCATGGTGATTAATTGGCAAATGAACAAATTAAGTGAAATTAAGCAAAGTGAAGTGGCTTTTAATGCTAGTTGCTATAAATTTTTAAAAACTCTAAAATTTCCTAATTAGCTTTACAAGGCACCTAGTATAGCATGTTTGAGGTTGCAAAGAGAAGCACTTTATACAAGTTGGGCAGTAGTAGTTAGCACAATCCATGTGGAATATGTAAATTAGGTTTAATAGGAGCTCAACCGCTCATAGTTAAGTTAAAATAAGAATTATTCTCAAGGTCAAATTTTAGACCTCATTTAGGCATAATATAATGAATTTTTTCAAACAATTTTGAACTAAGGTAATGTGGAAAATCAAGTTAACTTTTCTTTCCAAAAATCCATTTGATATTTGGAGACTCTAATTAAAAGTTATGGCCAAATTTCAGAGAAGGGTTGGAAGGAACATTTTTTTAGACATTTTCAAACACCCTCTCTAAATTTTGTCCATAATTTTTATTTGAAAGCTCTAAACCTCAAACCAATTTTTAAACATAAAATTTAGCTTAATTCCCCAAGTTTTTAAAGTTCAAAATTATTTGAAAATATTCATTCTATTATGCCTAAATGAGGTCTAAAATTTGACCTTGAGAATAATTCTTATTTTAACTTAACTATGAGCGGTTAAGCTCCTATTAAGCCTAATATACATATCCCACATGGATTGTGCTAATTACTACTACCCAACTTGTATGAAGTGCTTCTCCTCTCAACTTCAGTTTTTCAAATGTCCATGAAGTAATTACTTCACAATGCCATACAAAAAAAATTGGATGGTAGATGGTTATTGAAATATTTCGAACATTTAACGTCAATTTTGTTAAAATGGCATATGAAATCCGCCACTTTGTCTGAACATCTAGGACTGGTATAGATGTAACACCGCCAAAGTTCTGGAATGCCGCCATTTTAATGAAATTCACATTATTTGTTTGTTTTTTCACAACTTACTTAGTGTGCAAGGTACATACAAATTTAGGTTATTTAAAAATTAGGGTTAAAATGAATTGAATCCCTAAACCTTGATTGTTAAATATTTGTACTTGGATTTTGAATTGGTCATAGTCATCCAACAGCCCGACGGAAGGTGAGCGGGTGTAGGGAAAAAAGAATTTCTAAGCCAAAAAAAAACTAAACTTTGGGATCTTGGAAAGGCTGCGAAGCGGCCCTGCAGAGGCCTCATAATTTCTCTAATGTTTTTGCCGCCTGGTCTCCTCTATTTTTAGGTTATTGTTGTATTACTTTTGCTTCTAGACATTGATTAAAATAAAAATTATATTCCCATAAAGCTCAATCATAAGTTTTTCTATCTTATGGAAAAGTTTGGAAAAGTTTCAAGAAAAATCGAGATCATGGGAGGCTACCCCAAATCCATTTTGTCCCTTGTAAGGACAATGGGACTTTAAGGGTTAAGGTGGGTATTCCCAAACCACCACTTTTTGGCTTTTTGCTACTGCGCCTAATTACTATTATTAGATTGTTCAAATTTTTATATTTTCTTGTTGGCAAATGAAAAGAGGTTCCAACTAACCAAAGAACACAACATTTGTATGCAAAAGTTTTGGAGGGTCAAAATTTTTATTGGTAGATGTTCCTAAATTATTTCTTCAACAAACATACATATTGATTTTGGTGACGTACACAGGAAGATTTCATGGCACTAGCCCTTGGGGCTAAAGTTTGGAGGTGTCTAAACTCCCCCACTTCAGACCCCAAGGCTTAATCCCACATAAACTTTAGCCCGCGCAAGGTGGACATTTTTGGGGTCTAAAATAGTGTGAAAAAAGAACGCCCGAGATTTTTCAAACACTGTGTAGAAGGGGTCTAAAATGGGGGCTATTCCTCAAACGATTAGCCCCGGTTAACGTCACTAAATCTTCTTGTCGACGTACACGACTACACAGGGTGATGATGGTTGTTTTAGGCAGGGTGCGATTTTGGGTGTAGCTAGGCACCTCATGTCCTAAAGGAGTTGAAGGTGGAATAACGGCAAATCAGATCCATCTACTTACCCGCAGGTTACACATGCCATTCAGAGCTGCCTCATTATGGTCCAGAAGTCAATCTTCCCAAAATAAAATGAAAAACGGCAAAAAAAGAATTTGAAAAGAATTCCTTCCCCAGGCATCCAGGAGAATCCATCTCCTTCTCTTCCTCTGGACCAGAAAGTGGGCTCGTTGAAAGTGGCAGGAGTTTTGCTTTTCCAATCTGCTTACGTACCAACACTGCAAGTCTGCAACGAAAGTCAGGCAGGCCGAAACCCCTCTCCTACAAAACTATCAAGTAAAACAAACTGAAAACAATAAAATGAATAAAAGCAGTGCCAAGCCACGCAGATTGAGATTTGAGAACCAGACACCTTTTCTTTGCGATGGAATTGAGTGCAGACGCCAACTGAACAGCAAGTCCAGCGGCGATATGAGCCAATCATTTGATCAAATCGACTCAACTCCTAGATACTATTTCCGTAATTTGTTCCAACAAATGTGTCTGGTGTTGTTGATGCTTCATTAGCCCCGGAATCCCCCAAATGAAGGCACATGCTATGTACTGTACATGCGGAGAGTGACCGAGCCGGGATGAAGCAGGTGCCACTGTGCCAAGTTGCATCGCAGTCCGGTTGCATCGCAGCCTGATAAGCCAGAATTTTTCTTAAAAATCTTCAAAAGTTCAATTTTTTTGAAGAAAACCATATATAGAAGTTTCCATTCATGGTCAAAAGCCAAGGAATAATATCAGTCTCCGAGGACGCCCACCAGGCTGCCAGCTGCAGCTGCACGGGAGTGACGGGACTGCATTCTATGGCTGGGATTGGTCACCGAACTCGGTTATCGCCAATCTACCCTTTTCTGTCACAAGATGTGGGACCGAAAGGGAACCAGTTCAAGCCAAGGCTTCTTTTTCGGAGGTGCCGTTTTACATGTTCTTCACCGAAGGCTTGCTTTCGCTTTGACTGCCGCAACTGCTCAACAGCCCGACAGAAAATGCACAGCTACTGTGATGATGGAGAATTCGGTGGGGGTTGAAAGAATGGGGAATGAATCGGATTCGCCATTGACTTGCGTCCGTTCGGTGGTCGGACCTCAGTCTGGAAGTCGCGTTTGCAATTTGGGTATATCTGATATACGGCTGCATGCCCCTCTCCCACCAATGCGTTGTATAAAAGTTTGTGTCACTGCAGAGTTGAGAGAACCTGCATTCCACGAGGACATGCACATAAACATGAACTAATCCCAGCCACAGAAACATCTGGTCTTTGCACCGACTGATCTCGGATGACCTGAAATTGAATTGGGAACCGAAATTCTAAGTGTCCATTGACTTGGGTAAATTCGGTGGCCAGCTTACTACTCGATGAAAGTGTAGTGTAATTTCTTTTCACAAAACCTGCTGTCAGTGTTACTGAACTATGAGTATTAAACTTGCTCTTCAGAAGTATTATCATTCAGCATCTACGTACTTGCAATGACTATTAATATCCGTTCTTCGTATTAGTTAAAATGGAGACTATTTCAAGAGACTGGCATTTGAATCTGTACCAGTCCTAGTTTTGAAAGCTCTGTGCACTTGCCATAATTTTGGGCTTTGGGCCAGGCAATTAGTTTAACTAATACGATCATGACATGCACACTCTCTTCCCTTCATCCCAGCCACACACGCAGACAGATCGGTGCACAGCAACTGATCCAACCACGTAACATTGTTTACCAACGCTCGAGGCGGGGGTTCTTTTTGCATCCTTGAAAAGGGGACTTTTACAGTGAACAAAATTGTCTCATATGGCTTCTAAGCCAACCCCAATCCTTGAATTAACTTGAATTAACTGATGAGTCCCTCCCACGTACTGTGCAAACCTTCCCAGCATATGACCATTGCCTGGTTACACAATGTTACGCAGGCGCAGGCGCGAGTTTGTTTCGCAAAAGCGCTAGCCTTTCTTTTATTCCTAATCTAGGTCCGCCGCAAAACAAAATTCCCCGAAAATGACAGCTCTGTTGATTCACAGACGCTGCATTATTCTACATCCCTTGATGCAGCGTTGGCAGCTTTATGCAGAGTGGCAGCTAGTACTAAGTTTAGCCGTTATGATCCACTCCTACGTAAGCTTCAAAACGCCCAATCCCACTTTGGCGAATCCAACCTCTCCAAAATGTGTACATTTTCAGACCTCACATCTAGGCAGGTCCTAGATCGGGATTCCCAAGGCAAAAGCAGCGCGTGCAGGCGCTCCTTCCGAAGTTTCACTTAAGGGACGCGGTGAATTCAGGGATGTGTAGCCTCGAATGGGCCTAGAAGCGGGACCCAGCCGGCCCTGCAGTGCAAAAGCTAGCTACTGAGTGGGTGTCGTGATGCGGTGCGGCTGCCCGAGGGGTATTTAAAGAAGGGCCTTACCGCTAGTTTACTTATCCATGCACCTGCTCTCACTGTCCAAGAAGATTCAAGGGCGCATTTCAAGCTTACTGACCCAGCAGTGTTTTTCACAACGTTCCACCAAGCCTCGATTGGTGTCCAAAAGTCGCAGACTGCTGTCCACTCAGTGCTGCACAGGTATGTACAGTTGTTAAACCAGGAAGCCCACTGCAAAATATCATCCACCTAGCTAGGTTGGTGCTTTAGGACCAGTCGGGCTCCTAGCTGCTACCTGAACTGGTACTCATGAGCTCAAGGAGCTACATTTGGTTTCGCACAACTAGCCAGTCGGTGTACGTCTGTTGACGCTGTGGTCATGACTGAGTCGTTACTGAGCTAGTATTGTTATTCTTTCGCAAATTTCTTCGCTAGATGAGAGACGAATTGCAATATCAACAATGATCGGCTCTATCAGTCGCTTTGAGTAGAGAATCAGGGTGATGGATTTCGGAGAGGTTCACTGGGTAAGCGAGGCAGTTCAGACACTGTTTCTTGTCAATTAGATTACCTTATGTTGCATTGCTTGGATTCACATTTCGAGACATGTATGCGGTTTTGATTTTTTGCAAGCTACTGAGCATCCGTGCATGATTCGAGAATGGCGAGTCCCTGTCTTTCAGCTAGCGACATTCAAGTGCTCATTGCTCCAGAAACAAGGATCGCGAAAGAGCCAATTTCCTGAAATTTTTTCCTTTCTAACCAAAATCACAGTTTCTGATTGCAGATTTGGGCATTTGGACCTGTTCTCGCGAGTTGGAAGGGATCTAGACCATATCGATCGGTAGCAATCATCATGTCTGGCAGCGGCCCATCAAGGTACCGCGGTGTCCGCATGAGGCGATGGGGGAAATGGGTGTCGGAGATTCGCGAGCCGCAGCGACGAGACTCGCGATCGAATCGCATTTGGCTGGGCTCATTCCGATCTGCGGAAGAAGCGGTATGTTGAAATCCACCGAACACGCACGAGCTTGCTCATCCACAAAATAAATGTACTATACTCTGTTACTAATCCAAATGCTTGAATGGACTAGAGTCACACGAGACCAGAGTGAGAGAACTGAATTCAATGAAAATTTCGCTCTTGCAGTTTAGTCGTTTGATTGAAACCTTAGAACCAGTGCTAGTCGTTCGAGTGTTCAGAGCAATTGCGCACTTGAATCACGCCATTACACTTGACGAATGTGACCGACTGATCGTGACGACTCTGTTTTTAACTGCAGGCTCACGCATACGACGCGGCGCTGCTGTGCGTCCGCGGCTCGACCAATAACCTGAATTTCCCGAACCACTCTTACCGTCTGCCGCCGGGCACGCCCGGCCACTACAGCACGCGCGAAATCCAAGCCGCGGCGGCGTGCGCGGCTGCCGAAGCCGGGGGCCGCTCGTTCTCCTACAGCAATTTCGAGATGTCGGACGACAGCGACGACGACGAGATCGAAGACATCACGTACACTGGTGGGGGCTCCAGCAGCAGCCGCCCCCGCCCCTCTAGTCAGTATGCAGCTCCGGCGAATCCGTCAGACAACCAGAGCTGGCGGAACTTCGAAGATGATCACCCGTACAATCAGGTCAATGAGATGGCTCGGGGCCTGATGATGCCGCCTCCGCCAAACGATGACGATGACGACGACAGCGATGATGAGGAGGACGACGACGACGACGAACCAAGATTGTGGTGAAGCAGTCAGTTCCTTCACGCGCGAGTACTGAAGGCTGAGATTGCAATAGATTTCGCAATGCTTTTTTTTAAGAACCGCAAAGATAACCTAGCTAGCTATTAACTTCTTTAGCACTACTTTGATTCGGTCTGCTGCGCACCTCCAGCTCCAACGTAACTCCTAATATCATACATGTAGAATATAGAATGATCTAGGCTCTTGAACGAGATTTCGGAATCCTTCTTGAGTCGAAACGTACTTACTCTTTTGATTTGGCAATCCTTCAAATTCACAGAATTTTCGTACGTCTGACTGATTACAAGCTCAGTACTAACTCTGCGTGCAAGGAGCTCGCACCGTATGACTTTATCGTTAAATTAATTAATGAGTCACTAGCTAGAACTTAAAGGTGTGGGTTTTGCAACCCACTCCTAGTTAGTACTCTCTTTTCTTTAGTTACGTACGTGTACCGATACTACTCGAATCCATGCCAGTACCAAGTTCTCCAAGCTTTATCACTCTTCGCCGAGAGCGGACACTGGATAATATCGGATTCTTTCCACCTGTATATTCAATCTGATCATTAATAAACTTACAACAAATTAATCACTACACTGAGGGTACATTGGCCTAGCTTGTTGTGACGTTTTTGCGATTCACGAAGCAAATGTAGCGACATGTCAGTTGCCCCATGCACGCCCACGGCTCACTGGGAGGATTCATTTCTGTTGTTTGCCCGGCCCTGGGGCTGAACTGCGGAGGGACTAATGAGTCTGATGATGCATTTGCCCCGACCTAAAGTCTTTTAATCCAAATTCTCATCTTCGTAAGGGGCTAGCTAATCATATAATGCGTTCTGCCCTGGCCTGGGGTTAACATGGTAAACACACAGGGGTCTCTTACTGAATTTCTTCTGTGATTCGATCATCTCACCTTATTCATAGATGTTTAACTGACGACCTGCTTAAAATTGAAGTTTATCGATGACAAATGTTGTTGTTCACATGAAGATGCATACAAATTCTCCGCAAGGAATCCACTATGAAACCATAATTGTGATAAATGGTACCAACCCCCTCAAACTTCCCTAGTGGAGCTAACCCCCGTCCTAAGCCCCAGCGAACCTCCCCAATCTTGTCAGTACTGTCTTTAGCCTCTCTTCGTCCACTGAGGTGAACTCGCGCGCGCTCACTGAAACCAGAGATTCTTATTTGCTTTTTAATATATAACCATAGCAAAGCAATTTGGTCTGCCAGTAGGTGGTACAGCCCGAGCCTCCTTCCCAAGAAGATAAGTATGGAGTACTAATTAACTTTGATGAGTCCAACTTTGTCAGACACGCACTGTTTGAATTCCCACTTTAATTCGACCATTGATCCTTACGTAACTTGCAAGCAGTGAATTTGGATTGTGGTTCCGGTGTGGTAGTGAACTTGAAGGGGGGCCACGATCGAAGAGGCAGGGCGGACGTGAGTAACCTACGTAACGCAGCAGATAAGCAGTGTGAGTGATCGAGCTGAGGCTGTGCTTGAAGGGGGCCAATAAGAAGCTCACGTGTCAGGAGACGATGACAGATTTAACTTGAGAAGAATGTGAAAAACGTGAAGACTGAAGAGTCTCTGGTATGAAGACAGCGAAACAGAAAAAAGAATCTGAATCGGTTGGGTTGGCTGGAATGGAATGGTTGCGCCTGGAATGAACGGGGGACTTGGGCGAAAGTGAGGACGTTTGTCGTTATGGTGTCGGGCTCTGCCACCTGGTAAACGCGGCACCTGATAGTTCGGAGTTCGACCCTCGTCCCGGCTTCTGTTCACACAAGCAAAGGATCCGATTACGCCCCAGGACTGACACCATTACCAACCCGGCTTGGAGCAGCGTAGTTTTTCGGGATTTTCACAGATGGCTCATACATGTGGCGATTCAGGGCTACACAAAATAAGGTAAGACCTGCAGGATGGCCCATTGTTGTTCCTTGGTCGTTGCACATGTTTAGCCTACTGACCTAGTCAGACTTTACCAAAAAAAAAATTGCAATAGATTTTTTACCATGTATTTCAGTCAACTCATATTGTAGTACGGAGTAGAAAAAAGACACATTATAGGTGGTCAAAGTAAAAATATATAGAATAGCTTCCCATTGTTGTCCTTAGTCCATAAAGGATGGATTGGTGAACGTGGAAATCATCCCTTTGATGGTTTGACCCTTTGGTTACCATGTGAATTATTCGCTTAAAAAATTGCAAAAGCACTCATTGGAAGTCAAACTATTGTAGAAGACCTCCCTTTTCACAACAAAGTTGTGAGAGTGAATAGTTGCATTTCTGTCCTACTAGAAGGATTCTTTGTCATCCATGAGAAGAAAAAACGTCCTTGTCCTCGTCCTAGGTGGCAATGGTAATCCAAAAATGTCCCTTCATTTTGTGGAATAATGAATGAACCTTTTTCCATGTGCATAGTGGTTTTCCTTGAAGTTATAAACCCATGATTTGAACCCAATTCCAACCCTTTCAAGTTTCAACAAAAATTCTACACTAAGGTTGTCAAAAATCAAAATGCCAATCTTTTACAATAGTTGCTTCATTAAGGTAGAAGAGGGCACAATTGGGTCCAAAAGTAGGGACCAATTGGGCTTGGGGCAATTTTGGGTCTCTATACCTTAGGCTTGTTAGGTTGACCTACACTATTTTTTTTTAACATTGCACACTAATTTCTAAAATGAAAACAACAACAAAATGCTTTGAAATTGATTTTAAAATGTCTATTCATTTTTTTTTCAGATTTGCCAACATGGATAATTATTATTTATGACACTTAACATTTTGCCGAAAATCTAAATGAAATTCCAAAAGACATATTTTAGAATACAATTAACATAATTGGACCATATTTGACTAAATGTTCATAACACTCTTAATCCCTTGTGACGGGGTCTCTCTGTTGTCCTCACAAGCAAGGATCCTTCTATAATAAAATAGTGAGACTTCTTTGCTCTAAGTGGCTAACATCTTAACCCATATGTCCAATTAGGCATTAAAAAGGAAGAATATCACTTCTTTCCTCTCATCGTAGGGGCTGAAAAATAGCTAGTTAAAAATGTTAGATATCCCTTAGATCATTAGGATTAGGGCTGAAGTTTGTGAACTAATATTTGTAGGTTTTCAAACCTCTTTCAAACTTTGTATTTTGGAAGGTTTGTATGTAGAAAGTCAAAAATTGGTTGCATAGTATTTTGATATATGTCAAATCAACAAAAATAACTACAAAGATGTTATATTGGTTCATTGTTGAAAAATGTTATGTTGAAGGTCTTTTGAACCTCTTTAAATATTGACATTGCTATATAATGCATTTTTTGGAAAATCAGGCTTTCCTCCTTCAAGCAATGTTCAAAACTTTGAAAGGCCAATTTCCAAAGGCTTGTAAGTCAAAATCATGTGTTTATATGCCTTTGAAGTTTTGAAATTATGTTAACAAGGGTGATTGCAAGACTGGTAGTCCGGTACTATTTTGTGTCACAATTGGAATGACAGAATTGTCATCTACTATAATTTTTTAAATATGAACCCAATTAATTTGAAAATGTTATTGGAGATGTCTAACTTGATAGCAATAAGCTCACTTATTTTTCAGAAATCTTAAAAAATCATTTGATATTTAAATGTAAATTTAGCTAATTTATCATACTTTACAAATTACAATTTAGGAGTTTTTAGCATTGGGGAGTACCCAAAATTAATGATCTAGAGCTGAAATTTCTATGATCTATTTCCATAGTAGGAAGTCATATTTCTACCTAGGGACATTTAAAAATATTTTATTTTATGTATTGTATATTCACGCAAAGAGACTCCTTTGCGGCTTGTATGCACAATTTTAAATATTGAAGATGGTTTCAAGATTAGTTTGTTGGTGAAATCTCTTCACCATGAAGTCTTTCCAAATTTTCAGTTTTCAGTTTATAAAAAAATTTAAAAAATTCTATTTTTACAAATTAAAATGTGAAACTATAGTGAAAGTACCTCTTTTCATGAAATTTTGCACTTTTCTAGTTCTCTTATTTAGAATTTTTTTTCTTCTTCTTAGGTACCTTCTTCTTAAATGTGTATACATAAAATATTTTTTTCATATTTTTTAAATTGTTTTTCTAATTATAAAGTACTCTCAGGAAAAAATGAGTGTTGTGTAAATTGCTACAAAAACCACATGGTGTTTTTTGCAATGATCCATAAGCTTGTTGAGAGTATATATTAAAAATTCAAGACCAATTGGACCTATTTATTATGGTGAGTTGCCCAAAACTGCTCCTATTTTTTCTTGAATGTTTTTTTGAGGCATAACTTTTAACCGTAATTTGGATTGTTGTAAAAAATTTATGCATTAAGCTAGTAGCAGAATACACCTCTAGTAAAAAATTCATAAGAATTCAATAAATATTGCACTAGGAAGGTCCTGCCTCTAAGTAGAAAATGGCCTAAAATATACCCAATAGTATGAGCTTTAAAGATTAAACAACTTTGAACCATTAAATGTAAGACTAGTGTTTATAACAAAATGCATAATGTACATTTTTTCTTTCCAAAGTCTTTATTCAAATATTACTTTAATGTATTATATATTTACCTTGCACCAATGCACCTAATTAATATAGTAAGTGATCAACAATTATCCTCTTTGGTTCAAAATATCAAAATTTTTGATTTCATGTTTAGAACCTTTTGAGATTATATTCATAAGACCCTATTGTTGATCTTGTTGATATTTTGTTATGTAGATTATTAAAAGAATGTGTACACATTGTTGGATGAATGTATTTTTTTATATGAATTTTATTAAAATGACATATTCCATACATCACTTTTAGACAACAGGGTCAAACTATAAAAATATCATCTAGGATGGGTATAGATTTCAGATCTCACGGTCTTGAATTAAAAAAGTGCCAAAGGTGTGGAATGGTGCCATTTTAACGAAATTTCCTATACTTTCTTTTTACACAATTCAAAATAACTATAAATTAAATTTTATTTACTTTGGAGTCCTTAAACTCTTAAAGGGATAAGTATATTTAATCCTTTGCACTAGGAGGAGCTTGTACATGAAAAAATTGGCCAAGATCAAAGTACTACTAAATAGACTTTGACATGACCTTCCAAATAGATTCCAATCTTTCAATTTTCAAGTGTCAAGCAAGGGCCTTTCAAATCTAAGTTTCGTCAGTATGGGCAATTTTATTAAAATGGTGGTAGTCCAAGTGCCACTTTGATAGTGTACCATTTTCACCATCTAGGGTTGGTATAGATTTCAAAACAAGCATTCTGAACCATCTAGAACAGGTATAGATTTAGAACAGGCATTCTAAATTGTTTTCATGCCATTTTAAAATAATATTGCCATTTTAATGAAATTGCCCATCAATTGAAATCTACATCCTACTTTTAGGCCACATTTGGTATATAACAATAAAGAACATTAAATTTGAGGAATCTCTAAATGTAAATCTTTGCCTCTTCAAAGTAGTAATTTTTGTTGGGATTGACAACTTTTCCAACTAGTTCTTTTACAATTAATAGTTTCTTATAAATAATTGCTTGTTTTTTTGCTTTAGGAAAACTAATAGAATTGCAATTGGTTTAGTAAGTTGTGCACGTGGGATAAAAAACAGGTGGCCAACCTTCTATTTTCACCACCTAATTTTTTTGTATTAATGAAGTTTTCTTACACTACACTCATTTCAATTATTTCTCCTAATCATTAAAGTAAATATAGACTCTTTGGAAAACTGGAAAGAAGGGCTTTGGCCAACCTTGAATTTGTGCTTTATTTTATTCTTTCTCCTGTTGCAATGTATTGTTTTATATTGTAAAATGAAAGGTGTCAAAAACCAATGGGTTGCTTAGGTGGGCCATCACAAAGTTCAAGGCATGTCAATATGGTGCCAATGTAGTGCATTGAAATGCTATCAAGCTAATTTGGTACCAACCTCCATGTTAGGTTTGATACTAAGTTTGCATGGAGGTTGGCACCAAATTAGCTTGATAGCGTTTCAATGCACCATATTGGCACCATATTGGCATGCCCTAACTTTCCTGATGGGGTGCACCATGATTCCCCATGTAGCATACAAGGCAAGGACAATACTTCATATACTTCTTGTAGGCTCTTGAAATAGTTTGGCAATTTGGCACCTCAAACCTTTTGAGTCCTATTTTCAGAGGATCCATATTTTTTTAATAAATGCATGTGACACTAATTTACTAATTCACATTATTATGAATTAATGCAGGTTGAAATATTATTATGTAACTTCAAGGCAATGCTATTTACTCCCCGTTCATTGGTTGGGTGATGACTCTGACGCCACTCTTGAACTGCTTGAGATGACCTCAGCGGTGCTGACATTTGAAAAAAAAAAAATTCTTTTTAGACAAATGAAACGGAATTCCATTGCGGTGCTGACATTTCCTTGCCCTGGTGGGGAACTGGAGACGGGACCCCCGAATGGAGGTTTCTACAGTGACCGACGTGAGCTCCTGACTCCAAACTGGATGAAAGCCGATGAAACTCGGTAGGCCTACGCCCCAGATGAATGATTGTCGGTAGGCCTAGGTCTGCATAGGCCGTTGCGTAGGCCGGCCATCAATGAGTGGTGCAGCAGTCATAGTAAACAACTGGGAAACATGTGAAAAGCAAATGCCAAAGGCCCTCACGCCAATCGAGTCACACAGTGCTGGAGCCCTGTTGTCAGGGGCAATCATTTCATGGGGAAGTCAGATTCCCAGCGAAGCTAGCTTCAAGCTAACCGCCTTCCAGCTTTTTCCAGCTTCTTCCACAGCACCGCATGCACAGGATTCCGAAGCTCTCGAGACTGTCGACCTGCCTCCGCGCCTGCCTGGCTCATCGATCGGAGCAGGAAAGATGAACAAGTTGCGAAACTGCACAGGTTTTGAATTGCATTGACTCTTCGTTTCCGTTCTTATTGGCCTTCTTTTAATGCTAGATAGATAGATAGATAATTATACAGATATGAATCACATCAGATATTTGATTTGGATAGAGTATGCGGTGTGCAAGTTAGGGCTTGTTACTGGGTGCATGCCGCATTACTGGTTTGGGCGGACGTGTTCCCAGCACAACGTGTAGCACAGGACATGCTATTAGCAGTGCACAACGAGAATAGCAACAAGTTAATGCTTTCAAGGTCTCGAGGGGGCTAGCAACAACTTGCAAAGAGCTTTCACACATATGTGGTTTCTTTCACTCTTTGCGTATGTAGGTCTCAGTTTTCACACCCAAGTTCAACCTAACACATCTGCTTACAGGGTCTGCAGATGGCAAATGTTGAGATTCGTGGGCAATGTGAGACTCCTGTGAATCTAATATTCTAATATATATGAGACCCCTGAGGTAATTGTATTTGTTGAGTACAACACGACATGGACGTTCTCTCTTTGGATTCTCACAATATGTGTAACATGTAGGTAGGGCACAAATATCTTACGATCTTTCGAGAGCATACTGAAGAGTGTCAGATCTCTGTCTAATTGTTCCTTTTTTATTCTGATGAAATGATGAGTAACTTGTCACTGACGTTTCTGGCATGGTTTCTGTGCAGACGGGAAGAGGCAGATTCAACACCTGCTACGTGGGGACCAATGTTTAATTCCGGATCTGATGGAGGAAAGTGGGATAACCCCATGTGTGTTGGAGCATCTTTTTCTCGCATTCAGCAGGTGTGTATTCGTTCATAGCGCATGATTTGCTATTCTTGCATCTTAAGTTTCCTAAGGAATACGTTGCAATGTTGCACACTTGCACTGCAAAGGAGCATAATTTGTTGTCCCATGGTAGTAGGATCTTTTATTGCCTTTCTGGGCTATCTACAGCACCTGCAGTTCACAGGGCGTTTTCCGTTGTTCGTGACACATGCTTTACAGTTGTCGTCGTCCATGTTGTGGATTGTTTCAGATATGCAATGAGCAAAGTAAAGGTTTACTGGACCTCTCCCAGTCCCAACAGAAAGTGATAGTTGAAAGAGATATCTAGCGAGTGTTTACATGCAACTGTTTGTCTTAACCAAAATTGTGGCGTACGTGTGGTGTGCAGAGAAGGCGACTTAAGAACTAGCCTTACGGGTGGCCTTACCGAGGAGTGTGAGTCCTATTTTATATGATGTTACACTCTTACACTTACACGCCTCCGATCCTTGCTCGTGTACGTATGGTTTTATATACCTCGCAGTTTCCCTCTTCCACCTCATTCTTTTTGTGCACTAGCTGCTGGTCCCAAATTTCAAGAATTGAAGATTTTGTATAAAATAATTGGAAGATGCTGGATTGTTTGTCAATGCTGACATCGTCATCCCATTAACAGGCTCTGGCAAACAGAAGTTTAGCTCCACGTATGGCTGTAATTCCTACGAACAACAAGAGTTTACTCTCGATCGCACAGTGTACACTCCACCTTGTCATTGAATCTCGGCCCGCTCAAAGGTACGTGATTGTGCCAGTCAGTTTTGAATCCCGTGTTTTCACAGTCAATTGGTCGGGTGATCGATAGCTAGCTACTTATGTTAAGCATGTGTTAGACCTGTATATATCGATTTATGAGACTCGAGTAGTATTACGGTATTACTATTACCTGTGCAGGTCGAGTGCAGTGATCTAGACCTTGAGAGTAATGTGCGTTACTTTCGGACCTCGGACCAGCAGAATGAAGCTTACATATATATAAATCTGTCTTGCGTGCAGGAAATATTCATAAATCATTGTCACAAGGTTGCAGATTTTACAGCTAGCTTATGCTGAATCCCGTGCGTGAAAATTGTGTACTGCGGGTACATGCATGGTTTCACACAAGTTGTGGGCTCATGTTTTCACATTTTCTCACAGGGGATTAAACATGCATGAGCTCGCTGTGAAACCGTTCAATTTCGTATGACTTACTACAGGCATGCAAGGAAGTTTTAAGAAATTGCAGTGCCTGACGTTTTCTTCTAACAGCTAGTTGATGTGTGTTTCTTCTTTCAGATATTCAAGATTTCAACATTTTACAAATTATGTACATAAGTGACCAACTAGGTATTCTTAGTGTTTGAATCTGACCTGCTAGTTGGGAGATTGCGCATTTCATTATTAAGCAAGTTTTGTGAGATTCTTTCATCAAGAAGGTATGAATAATATTAAGTATGGAATTTATCATTGATTTTCCTTATGAGTTGAGACACAATGACACTTGTTGTGTCTAGATCTTGCTTGACTCTTTTTATGAAAAAAATAATTTGCAAAACTTGTCTTATACTCTTATATGAAATGTGCTTTCTTCTCAATTAGCAGGTTAGATTTGAACACTAAAAATATCCAGTCAATCACTTGCCTTTGCTCTTTGGACTTTGGAGAATGGCTACAATCACAAGCACTCCTACAAGATTAGATTCTAGCAAGACTAAGTGACTGTTTTTTCCGCATGGTAACGGGTGGCGAAAGGAGCTTTGGATGAAGCTAGTTTTCCAGCTCCAACTCAGCTACACAGTTGCGCCTCGCAAGTGCTAGAGGAGGAGATGCTTGTCATTTGTATTCGTTCAGAAACTCGATCAGATGCTAGGTCTGAAAACTTCCTTTTTCTGTGAATTAATCACTGCTGTGAAGATTGTGCTGCTTGTGTGTAACTTCAGTAATGAACTTGTGATTCGTTGAAAGTCCTCACAATGAAAATGAGTTGCAAAGGTGGGATAAAAAAACATTCAAGTGACCCACCATTTTGACATTTTCCAATACTTAAATTTCGACTGTTGATAACGTTTGCTTGAACTGGTGGAAATAGCCTTACTGTTGGTGAAGTTTTCTTGCACTGTTGGAGATGGGACCCAAAAGGATATTTCCATGAGCAGTTCCCAACGTGTGGGATAATAACGCCAAACTGGATGACAGCAGATGAAAACCGGGAGGGAAGACTGCACGGATGGACGAGAGTCGGTAGGCTAGGCTGCATAGGCCGGCCATCAATGAGTGGTGCAGCAGTTCGTTCTAAAGAACTCAAAACAAACAAAAAGCAAAAGCGTAAAGCGCCTCACGCCAATCGAGGCAGCCATCAGTGCTGGTCTGCTGGAGACCTAGACCACTGTTGCGAGTGGTCATCATTTCACTAAATATTCCCAGCAGAGCTTCAGGCTTTCCAGTTTCCAGCCTCTTCCAAAGCATTGAATGCAATGGATTCGATCAGCAGCTGAGCAGCGCTCTAGCTGACTGTATTCCGTATCGGAGCATAGAACTAGTCGGACTGCTGAACAGGTTGGAATTGCATTCTACTCTTCTTTTCCGTCCTCGTGTCATGTGATTTTTGTCTGCTTTATTTTCACTGATGCTATTTATGATCTAGGTTGAGTATTGCATGCGGTATCACCAGTACAGACGGCTAAGATTAACTGCAATAGTTTTTCAACGGTCTTGCCTGATTTCAACCACAGCCAGAAAATTATTAACAATTTTGCAGTGATGTAGTGACCATCAGGCATCTATTAACAACATTGAGTAATTTATTTGCAACAATTTGAAATTCCAACAGTTTTTGCAACAGTTTAGGCATAGATATGCATTGGTTCTGAGAGAGGATGTTGGTCACAGAAACAAGTTTGCTGCACTTTTTGCAACGTTTTGCAATAGTCCATGAATTTAAGGTCAAGTGAGGAACTGTCACAAAACCATTGCAAAATGTTTGCTGAATTGTTGCAACAGCGAGCTACTTCCTGTAAGTTGCAGTATATATATTTATGCTACTGCTTGTACCGGGTGCGTGTCACACTGCTGGCTAGTGACATGTTTCCACCACAAGTGTTAATTTGTTGTCCCGTGGTAGTAGGATTCGTACCCGGATTCCTGTGTAATTCGATTGCTTTATGTTTGAAGGAGGAGCGATCCAACATCTTTGGTAAGCAGCTGCGTTACCAACTTACCAATGCCAGTTTTAGATCGATCCTCCCTTGAGGCATTGCCTACGGTACGCTGGAGATAGTCGATAGCATACTAGCTAACCGGGCTATAGCACGGCTATATTCACTTGTGATACATGCTTGAAAGACGTCGTCCATGTTGTTAATTGTTATAATGAGCAATCTATAGGTTTGCTGGATCCCTCCCAAACAGAGGCTTAAGGTGTACACACTATCCACCTAGCTACTATAATCGATCGACAGAGATTTCACTATCCACCTAGCTACTATAATCGATCGACAGAGATTTCCAGTGAGTTGAATTTTTAATTACATGCAATAGTTTTGTCTTAACTGAAACTGTGGCGCGTGGTCAACAGAGAAGAGGACTTTAAGAACTGACCTGGATCGGAGTTCCTGGAAGGCCTTCCCGAGGAGTAAATAATATACATGTACGTGTTCAGTTTTTAAAGTGTTACATTCCTCCGATCCCTGTTCGAATACATGTGGTTTTGCATACGTTGCAGTTTTTCTCTTCCTTTTTAATCAGCAACTAGCACCACGCGCATACCTGTCAAGAATTGCGGATTTAGTCTGAAAAAAGTTGGAAGTTGCTGGATCGTTTGTCAATGTACGTGCTGACATCGTCATCCCATGAACAGGTTCTGACTTGCGGAAGAACTAACTCTTTGCGGAAGAGATCAAGAGTTCACACTCGCAAGAAGTAGGTCTTCTCGTTGGTCTTTGAATCCCGTCGGCCTGCTCAAAGGTAATATATTGTGCCAGTCAGGTTTCGAATCCCATGCTTTTGCACAATGGGATCCCATGCTTTTGCAGTCAATTCTAAGATGATAGCTACTGCTGATAAGTGTGTGTTCCGTGTATATCTTTCTATGAGACTCACATAGTAATCTTCATGAAGATCGAGAGCAGCGGTGGGTGATCGAGAGTAAAATTTGGTACGTTCGGATCAGGAGAATGAATCTTAGTTACACATGGTGATATCTTGCATAAAAAAATAAAAAAATCATTGTCACAACTCTGGGATACTTTCATTATCACAAAGTTGAAAGCTCACAAGGTTGCAAGTTTCACAACCAGGTCATACTGACCCCGGCCCCTGTGTGATTGATATACACAGAGGGTAAGGTGGAGGCTCCATCAACCATACAGTCAGTACATTAGACACAGTACATGAGAGGCTCCTTTGGTTTGTTCTAATTGTGGAACTACCTAATCTATTGACACTTCTGCTTTTTGCAATTGTTTTGAAACTTAACTCAAAAATAAATGTGCAAAGTTTTAAATGGTGCAAGTGGCGTGTATGTTGTTGTAGGGAACGGTGAAACTTCATCTGCATGGAGAATGGAACCTCTACCTTAAATATTGTATGATGAAACGAGAATTTACGATACATGTTCCCAAACCAATTACTCAATCACTGTGTATAATTTTCTCACAGAGGATTCAATATTACTATATGAGCTGGCACTGAAACAGGGTCAATGACTTTTCCTCTGTCTGCATGCATGACCAGTAGTGTAGGACTAAGGAATTGCTGCGTTGCCTGCAGTATTCATTTAACAGCTAGCTCTTGTGTGTTTCTCAGATACGTAATCAACGTCCTTGCAGAAGGTGAAAAGCAAGTGTCCCAAATTAAGTTGGGAAGCTGCACTGGCTCATCCCATACGTACCGTGATTATCGATTTCTCACCGGATGTTTTCGATGCAATTCAAGAGTACGTGAACAGTCTCTTGCAAGTAGACTTGCCATCATAAATGTCGTCTCCCCGTCTAGCAGGTAAGAGTCACTAAGAATACCGAAGTCATTTCCCTCTTCTTTTTTATATTAGAGTTGGCTGAAATCACGAGTACTCGAACACACAAAGGAGTATTAAGAGTTTACCATCCTGATAGTACATACGTAATGAAAAGGAGTTGACCTCAAGATTAGGAGGTAATGGTTCAATTGAGATGTTCAAGTCCATAGTTAACTCTTAAAATTCCCTTCGGATGGTAAACTCTTAAAAATCCCTTGTGGCATTGATTCTAACAGTACTGATTTATCGGAGTTCAACTGCTTTTTCCACAGCTGCAAGCTAGTCCGAAACGCTTACAAGAGAGAAAGTCGCTCTAATCCTTATGATGGATTGGCGTAAATTAAGAGCCTGTTCATGATGGATCCCACATTCGGTGATAAGGGCTTTGCGTTGAACAATTACAACAATCTCGGTTCGCAAATAAACGTGTGACGGAAGGAGATTCGCCGAAAGCTAGTTTTCCGACTCCAGCAGCCCAAGCAGCTTAGGCTCACACTGCGCGTGCTAGAAGAGGAGATGCTTGTCATTCGGGAGCATAGACGCCAGGTCTGAATTCTTCCTTTCTCTTTGAATCATTATCTGCTTTGAAGATGCCAATTCTATACTGGCATTAAATCAAAATTCATAGATTCTCGCTCAGGACGTACTTTGGAATTTGGATGCTCTCAGCTGTAATAATTTCTGAACTGTGATACCATAGTCAATTACGGCAGCTTTGATGAACAGAATCCTGACCCTACAGTCTAGTCCTTCACTGTTCAATTCAAGTTGGCTGCTATTTTCCTCAAATAGTTTTGCCATATATGTAATTGAGTTTGAGTTATGAATGCAGTGCATGTTGACGACTGTGCACTTAACTTCTGGGGCCTCAAGCCTCTTACGCGCCCGGGGATTACTTTTATTTGTGGTGATACCGGTACTTACCAGACTTTGAATTTTAGGAGAAAATTTAGAATATTATGCAAAATTTTATAATTTTCAATTTTCAATAATGGATATATAAATGTATCAAAAACGATTAGTGATTCTCGCAGTAATTGGATTAACTTGAGTTGTATCGGAAATCATTAGTTCGCTTCTCATCGAACAAACTTTCAGAACTTTCGCTTCTTCTTTCAGTCTCCAGGGTCAAAGACATCCTTGTCTGTGA
Source organism: Antitrichia curtipendula (assembly GCA_951230915.1). Classification (NCBI taxonomy): domain Eukaryota; kingdom Viridiplantae; phylum Streptophyta; class Bryopsida; order Hypnales; family Leucodontaceae; genus Antitrichia; species Antitrichia curtipendula. Next base: position 13,287,949 of record OX579634.1, read on the forward strand.
AACCAAAGTCTATCATATATGTAGGTAGAATTCCTCAATCCAGGATTTAAGGATGTCTGATGACCATGATCACTGGGAGTCTGTGACCCTGAAGTCACTCCGTATTTTCTAAGGCAGATTCCCATTCGATCACATTGGTTCCCCGTTGTCCGATGTAGGCATGAAATCGAGTAAATGCATCTCTCAAGAGTACGGTCATGTAGAGTATTGAATGATTACGACAATGTTTTGAGATTGAAGAATGAAGAGTCAAAGACCACCCTCGTTTTTGCTCACCCTATGAGCAAGACTTGGAAAACTCAAACTTTTCACACGGTATATCCACTGAATTGTGCACTTTCTAGGGGCGCGCGGGGGGATCCTCTTGAAATAGAGAACAAGATCCACAAAATTTAGGCACTCAAAGAACGTAAAACACACTCAACAACTGGAGCGCAATCAAGGCGGGATCTCACGGATGTTTTGTACGTCCATGTTCGTTTTTAAATGTTGCTAGATCCACTGACAGGCGCAGTCAGCTCGTACTGATTTGAATCGTTGTGAAAAGTCACAATATACCTCTTGGGTACGTACATGGTTTCACAATGAGTGTGGGACCATGTACTGTCTGTACATTTTTTTCTTAAATTTTTTTTGAGACAAATGAAACGAGATTTCATTGCCAGCATAACATTCAGTAGCCTTCCGGGAGGCTGCCTTTCCCTCCCTGGAGGCCTCATCCACAATGTTCATCCACGCCTCATTAATCTAAGCTACAATACAGGGAGTGCGGCATTAGATTCATGGCGCGCTCCATTTCTTTTCTATAATTTCAAGATTGAACATACAAACAAATATGATTTACAAAGAAAATTGGTTTGCCTAAAATTCAAGCTAGAATCATGATTAGCATACCAAGGCAGTCTTCTATGTGACCATTACAATATTTACTTTTCATTTGTTGAATGTCAAGAGAAGCTCTTTATATACCTATGGGGTGGTAGGAGTCAGAACAACCCGTGTGGGATATGTTAATTTAAAATTTGTAGTTTCTCAACCACTCATAGTTAAAATCAAAAGTAGAAATTGTGATTGAAATATAATTTCAGACCTCATTTAGGAATAGTATTATAAAAAATTTCAAAAAAAATTCAACTATGAAAAGTTGATAAATTAAGATAAATTTCATCTCCAAAAATCCATTTGAGATTATGATTCTCCAATCAAAAATTTTGGACAAATTTCAGAGAAGATGTTTGAAAATGTCAAAAACAAATTCCCTTCCAACACCTATATGATATTTATTCATAACTTTTGATTGGAGGATCAAAATCTCAAAAGAATTTTTGGAGATAAATCTGAACTTCATTTCACATTTCACAACTTTTTTCAGTTCAAAGTTTTTTGTTTTAAAGTTTTTATACTATGCCAAAATGAGGTCTGAAAATCTACTTCAATCACAATTGTTGCTTTAATTTGATTACACTATGAGCGGTCGAAAAAATACAAATTCTAATTTACATATCCCACATTGTTTATTTTACCTCCTACCACCCCATAGGTATATAAATAGTTGTCTCTGCATCCTAAGTTACAAAACACATTTGTCTTAAGAAGCATTGCAAGGAATTTTGAATGTTGAAATTCATTGGCTCAATGATTTGACAGCTATTTTGTATAAAACTCATATTTCGTGTACTATTTGAATTGACAATACTTGAATTTATAGTACTCCGAGTCTGTAGATTTTCTGCACTGTTAGAATTGAAAGTAGTATTTTTTTTACCCCAAGTCTGCAGTAGCTACCCTGTCACTCTGACAAATTTCGACGCGTGTCCCCATAGCTACTGATGGTGCCGAATATTTGGCACCATTCTGTCAGAGGGAAGGCAGACTTGGCTTCTGCTACTGAATGTTATAAGAGAACACACAACACTGTCTATACATTTTTCACAAACGGGTTCAACATGCGCCCATTGTGTCCTCACCGCCCATGGTTTGTTTGACCTGTGAGTGCATCGGTCTCCAAAAACAATGTCTGCATACACAAAAATCAAGGTGAACTCTAACGTCTTCACCATTGGGATGCTTGATTATTGTAGCTTCATTGAGTAGTATGGTAGAACCACCCATTACCAAACATGCATTCATATCCAACCTGTAGAGTGTAGCTATTTCCAACCAAGGCCGGAACAGGTTTCCAACCAGAATTTGGAATGTGATTTTTTCTCCTTTGCAAAGCTGGACTATAAAGTCATGGCACATATCCAGATGTAGTGAGCATGAAAGTAGGAAGTAGTGAGTGTGAAAGTATTTATAGAATGATCAGAATTGAAAGACTCTATATATTGGGAATGGGTTGAGATCAACTTCTGGCTTCCAAATTCATTATTCGTTATATTAAGATTTTTTGCAGATTTTGAGATAGAATGCTAGTTATTGAAAAATTCATTTAAAAAAATAGTAATTGAAACCAAAAATAAATAATGCTAAAATATTGATTCTATAATGAAATTCTAAAAGTTGGTGTTGTTACCTATTTATAAAAAATATTAGTAAAGAGATAAAGCGGTTTATCCTCGAGTCGAAGATAAAATGAGATTGTGAAAAGTCTCAATATAATGAATATAACCTTTCATAGTAATTTGAATTTAAGGAAAAAAAACACGAAAAATTGATAATGTCTGCTCATTTCTAATTTTCTATAGGGTAGCAGATTTACATTGCCTTCTAATGCTCAAGAACAAACGTGGAATTGCTGAAGTGGTCAACTATGGTTGGTTCTGCCATAAGTTAAACGCAACATCAAAATCTGAAAGCGAGCAGCTGGATTGTTTCCGTATAATGTTTCATTGTGGTTCCTTTTATATTTCAGAGTGGACAGTATTTGTCCCCTTGGGTGGTGAGGATGTTAAAGGAAATATGAGTGAATGCAAGGAATCCAGGGAGAGCTCAATCCTAACCAGTTCAATTTGATTGTATACTTCCACGTAATTTAGTTCTTTATCAGGTTAGTTGATTTCTCTCCAATCTTCTATCAGTCCAATGCATCCTATCGTTCAATTGAAACTTTTTAGGGTCTTAAAAGAAGGGCATGCTAAACTAGTCTATTGACCATGAGTTCTAAAGATCCTCACACGACTTGGAAGGTACAGGATACTTAGTCTTATCAACGAGGTACTTTTGTCATAAACAATCGGATTTATGGATCAATATACTTAGGCGCATTCTTCACTTCTACATGAATCTTGAAAGTCATCCATCACCCACTTTTTGTTGAATGAATAGAGTTCATCATAAAGTGAACCCCAATTTGTAGAAGGGGTGTCAAGAGGAATTGAGGAAGGTTTATTTTAAAATAGTACAAACGAAACCCCATCAAACCAAGTTTGGGTGCTTCAAGGAGTTTCATCCTTGTTTTTCTCAAACTCCAGTTCCTAATCCACCATTGCACACACTTTACGATTAGCTCTATTGTCTGAGGGTATGTCATAAGTTCTAACATCTATGCATAGCTAGGAATTTAGAAGATATGACTTAGGTTGGACTTCTATGTACAAAAATAGGCCAAACTTTGCAAAAAAGACTAAAGATTTTTTTAAATTCTACATCAGAGTTTGCAATATTTGCAAAAGAAGAATCAAAATTAGAAGATAATTGGGAATTTTGGTAAAATGGCGGTATTTTGTATGCCATTTTTAACTACCCAATCTAAACCATTAACTATAAAAGTGACATCTAGAAAAAATTGTAGATTTCAGACCTCTAGGATTCTAGGAATGGTATAGATTTTAGATATCTAGGATAATTGTATGTTTCGGCCTTTCGGGCTGCTTGGTTTGAATTTTAAAAATTGCCAAAATAGCGGAATAGCGCCATTTTAATGAAATTGTCCATGTTAGAAAATTTATAGGAAGAAGTCCATTAGCATTACAAACAAAATGGGGCCTCAAGGGGCCAAAGGGGTCACCAAATCTCAACCAGTTGTGCAAATTTCTTTTAATTTAATTTAATTTTTTTTTTAAAAGATGCTACATTGAATGCAATATTTAAAAATAATTTTTTTTTTTAATAATTTGCACTACTAGTCCAAACCTAGTGGCCCTCTTGAGGCCCCATTCTTTCTTAATGCTGTAATATAATGTCAATGTTGGAATTTTATGACTTCTAAAAAATTAATTTGAACATTAAACTTGGACTTTTGGGTTTGATTTTAGTTTTACAATAAGACAAAGTTGCTCCTAGAAGGTAGTCATCTCATTTGCATAGATTTTGTTTGCATTCAAGTGTGTTCATTATTGTTTTATTTTCAAATTTCACGTTTTAATGTTTTTTACATTACTTTTCAGCCTATTTTTTGGTCATTAAATGAATGGATTTGTCCATAATTTACAAAATTATCCATAATTAGTTAAATATGCTTTAGTGATGGTCAATTTGGCTTACATGAATCACTAGGTGGTGAAGGTGATACAGAGGTAGCTATCGGGGATGGTAAGGAGAAGCGCAAAAAAATAATCCAAAATGTAAAAGATGCCAAGAAAAAATTCTAAGGCACTCATAGATAAATAAGAAGGTCCAAAAGTCTACCAAGGTAGCAATCAACAAGGTGAAGGAAACAAAGGAGAATATGTCGATTCATGATTCATGGATTGATTCAATGTCAATCAATTGATGTGCTTGCTATTGTAGCCCTTGCAACACGACCTAAGAATATATTGTTTTATTCTATGAAGATGAAAATCGGGATGAGACTGCTACAATTCACTTCATTTATTGGATTTTTAGTCTTCTAGTTGCCAAAGGACACTTCAATGGCATCACAAGTTCACAACAGTATACCTAGCAAAATGCCAAAGTAGACAAGTTCATCTATCATGGTTCATAATGTGAGAAAAATATATTGTGTGTTATATCACGTATTAAAACAATTATATTCTTATAAGGCTCAACCAAAAGGCTTTTTTTAAAAGTCATAATTCTTTATATAAAGTCACAACTAATATGAATCTCGTGTATTATCTACATACTATATTATGTATTCAATACTCCCACTAGTACACTAGTTTAATTTTCATCCGTTTTGATGAATACAGTCATCTAGAATGGTCTTCTTTTTTGGCTAGGGTTTCGTGTCTCAATTCTTTTCTTGTTGTCGTGCCATACATCCTACGATGAGTTCTATCAACTTGGTAGTTGTCCATTGATTGTCTTTCTTGTGCTTCTTGAAGAATGTATTGGGCACGACGATCAAGGTTGCCTCTGCAGCAGTTATATTTAAGATATGAAAGTTGCAACTACAACACTTGTGGAGTTGAAGCACTAAAGTGACGAGCTACTAGAGGTGGTATAGCTCTTGTGCATGGCAATGAGTTGTTGAAGTGTTGAGTCAAGTTGTCCCTCTTTCTGTCTTTGTTTACATTGCATGAATGAAGATGGACAATTACAATAATTGAATTGAGTCAGAGTTCTACTAGTTGGTAGATTGGACGCATGATCTACACTTTGAGGGGATGACCCAAGTACTTTTCAAACTTAGCTTTTGAGTCGTCCTTCATTTTTAGGTCTTCTCGTTGATTGTGGTGGAGACGTGGAGTACTGTCAAAAAGTTGGACTCATGGAGTATGGCTTTAAATTAATCTATGAGCTTTTGAACTAGTTTTTTTGTTTATTGTGTTGGGTACTTATATCTTAAGCTATACATGTTGCACTTTGAAAGTATTGTGTAGGGTGTAATCTCTAAAGCCACTTTTGAATAAAGTGTTGTTTACTTTGAGAAGTTTTGGATAATCTACAGCTTAAGGGTTGTCTCCCACTCCAAAACTTAACAAAATAATTTAGATTTTTGCATCGACTGATAAAAAGAATCAATAGGTAAAGGTTGAAATAAATGGTGAAGCAATGATGTAGTGGCTTGAATGAAATTATCAAAGATGCTCCCATATAAAAGAGATGGTTTGTTTAGCTTTGTATAAGTCATTAAAGCTTGTATTGTTGGGACTGATGTAGAAGTTGGCAATGGAGAGATCAAATCCATGTCTAATTGAGACATACAATGATAATGTTTATCTCTTGAATGGTAAGGATTTTATAAATACATCAGTTGCCATATCTGTAGTTGGAACATATTTGAGCTAAATTTCTTGTATAAGAATTTTTTTCTTTGGTAAAATGATATTATGTATCTATATGTTTGCTTCTAGAATGATACTTCAAATTTCCATTTAAAACAATGGCACTTTGGCTATCTGAATAACTTATTATTGAATTGTTTTAATTAAAACCAAATTCTTGCAACAATTCCTTAACCAAATTGCTTCAAATGTAGTTTTTGCCAATGCCATATACTCAGATTCTATGGAAGAAAGTGCTATTGATTGTTGCTTTCTAGTAGTCTAAGAAATAACACATATCCACTAGCAAAGATGAAGTAGTATTTGGAGGTGGATTTGCAAGTTTCTTTGTCATAAGTCCAATCTGCATCAAAGAAACCATGTAGCACATCTCTTTGTGCATATTTTTGATACTTGATGCCAAATGATAAGGCACCTTTTATATACCGTAAAGTTCTTTTTAAAGCTTGTATATGAGACATATTAGGGTTAGATAGGTATCGTGCAAGGCTATTTATTGCATATGCACAATCAATGTGTGTGTTGACAATGGCATGCATTAGGCTACCTACAACCTTTGAGTAGGGATATGTTTCTTGTTGGAATATTAGATTTTGTCCTTACTTAAACAAATTCCAGATTGCATTAGTGTGCTTAATGGATTACAATTAAGCATATGAAATTCTTGAAGTTTGGTTGTTAAGAATTTTTGTTGGTGTATGATCGTCCATCCTTCTTGTCTATTCCTTATGATTGCATTTCCAAGAATATAATGTATTTCGCCTTCATTTGACATGTCAAACTTTTGTTTAAGAATATTTTTAATAAATTAGATAAGAGAAAGTTCAATGTTGATTACCAAACAATCATCCACATATAGTGATAATAGTAAATCCATTATTAATTTTTTTTTAAAAATATATATTGGTATCAATCACTAATCTATGATAATTTTTTAGGATTAAATAAGCATCAAAGCACATATACCAAACTCTTGATGATTGTTTAAGTATTGTTGGGTATAACAAAAGCCTCTCTTAATATTCAAAGTTTTATATCAGAAGCTAGTTTTCAAGAAACTACTCGTGTGTTGGCAAAAGCAGCTTTGCGGGGTCAGATTGATTGGTTAAAAGGTTTGAAAGATATAAAGACTTCATCAACTTACACAGTAGATTTGGATTTGCAAATAATTCTTTAGGTATGTACATATAAATATCTTCTTCAATGTATCCATTTAAAAAGGCAATTTTCACATTTAATTGATGTATTTCTAATTCATATTGTGTTGTTAAAGCCAATAATACTTTTATGGAATTTAATTCTACAAAAAGAGAAAATGTTTCATATTAATCTACTTTATGAATTTGGATAAAACCTTTTGCAACTAATCGGATTTTATATTTGCAATTGTTCCATCAACATGGATTTTGATTTTCTTAATCCATATAGAACTAATTAATTTTTTATTAGGAGGAAGAAAAATTAATATCCAAGTTTGATTTTTCTCTAAAAAAATAAGTTTAGTTGTAATTGCTTCTTGCCATTGTTGATTATCTGACCTTGATAAAGTTTCTTGTAGAATATTTGGGAATTTGCATAAGGTGTTTATCAAATTTGCTTGATGTGATCTATAAGTATGAGAAGGCTTATCTTTTTTAGCTAAACTTTGACTTTGAATGTACTCAAGATATTGTTTGGTTGACTGAATATTTTTTTTTTGGCCTTATAGGGTCATGATTGGAACTTGGAGTTTGTAATTGTGAAGTAACTTCAACTTCTTCATTAGATAAGTCTTGTCTTTCATCTTCTAAAGATAACTCAAAAAACTGCTCTATAATATCATTATGCAAAGGCAAATTTTGTTGATTTTTTATATTGATTGAACTCATCTCTAATTGTTGTGCTATAAAAGGATGTTCCTTCTAATTTGTAATATTAGGTTGTAAAGGCATTCCTTGAAAGGAAGAGCTAGTAATTATATTTGGTTGTTTATTAATTGACATAAAAGAAGGGATATAAAACAAATGAAAATCTATTAATTTTCTTGTTTATTTTCAACAATGCTTTGATAATTGTGAAAGTTTTCATTAAAAATGACATCTCTTGATATGATAAAAATTGTATTGTGATTATTCAACAAAAGGTAAGTTTTTGATTGTTCACAAGGAGCTTGTATTGAATGAGAGTCCAATTTCTTTCTAGTTTATTTTTGTACAAGCACATGGCCTTGACTTCCAAATATTTTTAAGTAAGATAAATTAGTTTGTCTTCCAAACCATATCTCAAATGGAATTTTATTAATACTAATGGCTTTTATTGGACTTCTATTTTTTAGGTAATTTGTTGTCAAAAAGGTTGCCCCCTAAAATGCTTTAGGTAATTTTGCATATGATAGCATGGATAATATTGCTTCTATTAGTGTTTTGTTCTTTCTCTCAAACACACCATTTTGTTGTAGTGTATAGGTTGTTGAATATTCTCTTTTAATTCCCTCTTGAGAGCAAAAAACTTTGAATTCATGAGATAAATATTCACCTCTACAGTCAGATCTTCATACTTTGATTTTATGATTTGTTTTATTTTTACAAAGTTCTTATAGCGTATAAATTTGTCAAATGCGTTTGATTTTGATTTCATTAAATAAACAAAACAATATCTACATAAATGGTCTATGAAGGTTATAAAGTATCTACAACCTGAATGTATTCCAATTTGCATTGGACCATATATGTCTGAATGTATAAGTTCTAATAATTGAATGGCTACTATTGCACCACCTTTTGGAATGTTTTATTTGTGTTGTTTACCAACAATATATGATTGACAAAAAGTCATATCATTCTCATCAAAAGAATCCATTCTTTTAGACATTGTATGAAGTTGTTTAATTCTATGTTTGTTAATATGACCCATTCTTAAGTGCCATAAATCAACTTTATTTATATGTATAATTGCAAGAATTGCAATTATTTTCTTGTTAGGTATAATAGTATTATCTAACTCATATAAATCAAAATTAATTGACAATTGGCTATTGTTTGACCAAATTTATCAATTAATGCCAACTGTTGAGATTTAATCCTTATCTCTCCACTTGCTTTGTCCAATTGTTTTGTAAAAAACAGATTTTGGGCAAGTCCAGGATCATGGAGGACATCAAATATAAGTTTTTTCGTACTATTCATGAATCTAATGATTACATCACCACAACCTTCAGTTTCATATAATGTAGAATCATTACCTAAGTAAACAAATTGTTTATTTCCATATCTCTTATAATTGGTAATTACGTCAAACTCATGACACATATGTTGAGTGGCTCCACTATCCGCATACCGGCTTGAAGTTGTTTCTCCTTGTATTATTAAAGTAGTTACTACATATAGTCTACTTGATTGAGAAACTATGTTATTTTATCTTCTATTATTATTATGGTTGACTTTTTTTGCACCTATTCTAATCTTGCAATTTGCAATCAATTGATATGACTTTTTGCAATGGAAACAACTTCTTTTATCAAAAGAACCATTTTTTTTAAAGTGTTTAAAATTTTCACCTTTGTGAAATTTCTTACTCAAGTAATTTATTTTACTATTGTTATAAAATTTCATGTTTGTGTAAAGGGCTGATTGTAATTTTTTATTTCAACTCATGTCTTTCATAAGTGTTTTGCTTGTATCAAATATGTAATTAATGATTGTGGGGTAATGCCAGACTTTTTTTGAGTAAATTAATAAAAATCTCCCGGAAAATCTTGTAACTTGGGGGTAAACTTCACATAAAAGCTAATATAGCTTTTTCATCTTCAATAGGACATCCTGCTGCAACCAAATTCTCTAAAAGACCTAATGGTTAGATTTTAACATACATATCGCTACATAGATGATATATGCTAGTTGAATGTCTCTCTTTCTCCCTCTCTCTCGCGTTGTTGTAATTTGTTATAATGTATATACCAAACACACAATTACACGACATCGGGCAATGCTAAATCAACACGGACAATAAATGTGTCTTAGTAAAAAAGAAACTAACCTAATCTCACACTACAAGATAATTATGAGGTAGATAGTGGTAATCTAGCGTTACATACTATGGTCTAATAATACCAGCTATCGTACCCGGATAGATACCTTACCTAAGGGCTTCCCTCAAGGATAGTATTCTAATACAAATAGTATGCTTGGATATCTACTCAAAAGAGATGTGGGCCCTTTCAATGCATTATTTGATGCAATAAGACAATAGTGACTCGCAACTCTGTGGCATGTCATGCAGGGACGTCCTTTGCCTAACCCCACTCACAACTGCATAGTACTGTAGCACCGTGCTTCTTGGAGCGTGCCTTGATTCAAGATTTGTGGACGGTGCCCTGACGCTCGATTCTCGATTCGTGTGAAGTTGCTCTGACGCATTGATCGCTGCTAATATGGATACTTAAACGAATGCACAGGTTCTATTTGAGAACTATCCGGAGATGAGACGAGTTTAAACGTAGATGGATTCACGTAGTCTGAAATTCTTATCATTTTTGAGTTGAATTCCATGCTCAGACTCGATACTAATTTGCGAATAAGTTGTGTGACTTAATCTTTGGCTTGGATAACAACTCGGAGACGTGCTAAAGACACTTTGTATACAATTTGGAACTAATTTTGTGTTTGTTTTTTGATCATGGGTGCAGGTGAGGTGTGTCTCCTCAAGATTTGATTACACATTAATGTGTGCAAGTTTGTTAAACTTTTTTTGAATTTCTCATTTAAGTGGTAAAACGATCTGGTCTGGATTTGTTGTATAATACTCTTTACGGTAACTTGATTAGCAGTAGACATTCCAAAGGTATGCATTTCTAAAACTTGTACTACTAGACAAGAGTTTGCTACAATTGGATGACACAATGTAGCTTAAAGACTGAATGTCTTGATTAATAAGTTGGCATGCAATCGAGATTAGCACCAGGTCGTTGCTGTGAGAGCAATACTAACATAGTGCCCACCTACCCTTCCGATCAAGAACCATCTGTATTACAATAGATATATGTAGGAAGGCACGCTTATAAAAATACTTTGGCATGTATGATCGTGTTTTGAATCAAGATATTGCTATGAGAGCAACACTAAACAAATGACCACACACCTTCCAGATCAAATATTAATTGTCTTGCACAATCAGATGTAGATTTAAAAGAAGAGGCTTCATTCGTGGCATATATGGAAGATGGAGAGATTTATAACCTATATATGTAATGCCTTAATCTCAAAATGACTGAAAACACCCAGTCTTGGGGTGACTTGACAAGTAACGTTCTTTCTCTCTCTCTGTATATACATATATAAAATAAACTTATTTTTTGCAATTCATGGAATAAAAATTGAAGAAGTAAAAAGTTTGAGGTGAGATTTCTATCAATAAGATTTCCACCAATAAACATCTAAAATTCATTAAGTTGTGACATATAATTCTAGTGAAGATGTACATTCTTTGAATTAAAATAAAGGATATATTTTTTCTTTTTAAGAAAACTTTAATTGTACATAGGGATTTCATTCAAATGGAAGTAGGTCTAAACATAGTCCATTCTAAGTGAAATTGTACAAGAGGGTAGAATTACTTTTATACAATATGTCAAATTTTACAAAAAACATTGAGGTCACACAAGCACATTCAAAATCTTTTGAGTCCCTAACAAGGATTTTGGGATTGTAGGGGTTGAATGCGATGTGATGAAACATGTAAAAGATAAATAAAAGAAATTTATACAACAATAATTTTAGTGACACTTACAAATGAGGAATGGAATGTTGGTTAAAAATGAATGTGTACACTATGAAGCAGAAAAAAATTCAAAAAATTGCAACAAAAATATATATTTTTTATTGCATATTTAAAAATCCATATAATTTTTTTATTCTTATACATGATCATTTCCTGCTTGCTGACTATGAATAACATCTGCAAATAAAGCAGCTACACACTCATGAGAAGCCTACATAGCCTGCAAAACATTCAATTTGAACTTCTTGTTGTCTTTCTAAAGCTAAATCACAGTCTCCATCTTCATTTGCTCTATGCGAGCAAATGATTTGGTGAAGCAATTCAACGCACTTGTCATCTTGGTGTTGAGCTTTCAACATTTTATGGGTGCTCCACAAACTCTTGATAAAATACCAACACAAATTGTTGCATTGTTGATGTGAACTTCCTCTGAGGCAACCTCAATGCCAATGACAAGTACCCCTTGATCATTTGCGCCAAGAACGCCACTGGCCTTTGTTGTCTCACTCAACATGGTATCCATAGCATTATACCATGTCCACCTAGCAAGCGTGGAGTTGTCTCCATAGATGTTGTACATCATCTTGTGATGGTAGTAATTTTGTCACATTTTGGACCACTTGCCTTTTAGATACACCCGTTGACGACTTGCCTCCAACGGAAACTGAGCAACCAAACGTGCACACATCATAGCCCAATCTTTGGCCCGGAAAGATTGCCGCCTTGGCTCCACAATGTATTCCTTGAGCATGTCCAACAAGTACTATGTCTCCGCATTACCCAACTCATGATATGTGGAAACTGGAACACTTATGGATAATGCCGAGAACAGAGTGGAGATGGCATTTGGCGGCATCACTGTTGGAATGTCTATAAATTCCTCAGAACTGTCCCCCCTCAAACTCCCCCTTCGACAAATTTTCCTCACCTTCCTCACTCTTAAGTATTATGTTTGCCAAGAAGCCCAGATTGGCCATCCAAATCCTCAAGAAAAAGTTCAACAAAAAATCCAAAACTAGTACTAAACTGCACTCAAGAACTGTCCTAACCCCCTAGTCATTAGTCAAGCCTTGCTATCCTTGAAGTGGTTCCCGAAGTCCCTGGAGTGTATCTCTAGAGTCCTTGAAGTCCCTCTTTTGTAGTCGCGAAGGTAGGGAGGGTGTTGGTACAGTTCCATTTTGTTTACCTCTCTCGCTCCGACTGTGATATTGGAGTGGCTTTGCAAGGAGCTGGCTACTGTGGCACTTGTGGACAAGTTTCAACCTCCGAAGCGACTCTGAAGCCGCATGTGCGAGAGACTAGTAGTCTTTTATATTGCAGCTGCTTGTTGCAATAAGAAAATGAAAGAATCTAGACAGTGAGTCCGGATTTGATAGTCCTACTGAAATAAGAAGAGAGTAGTGGATGCGTTAGTCAACAGATTTGGCCACAAGAAAGTCCCCACACGACCTACTCAATCAGTGGTAAACCAAAACCTAACTTGAAGGCGACAAACGAAAGTCTCCACATGAAGTAATCAAGTTAGTGAAGAGCATTGCATGTGTTGGGCCAAAGAGGAAACATAATTGGATCCAAGCATTGACCTACTCAAATGCGTACAGCACATTGCATGGGTTGATAAGAAAACTGACAAAATGGGACAAAAGCAAAGTCTGTACGCATGATCTACTCTAAGGGAATGAATTGAAGAGCATTGCGTGCACTGGTCCAAAAATAAATAGAATTCAACAAGAGAAAGTCTGCACATGATGCACTCCATTCAGTGAAGAGATTGAATTGCAAGAATTTTGAAGGTCAAAACCAAATAGAATTGCACAAAAAGGAAACCAATGCCTGAATGACAGACTCTCTCACAAGTTTGCTGCCTGTTTTTTGTCCCCAATTTCGCAGGTGTGTTGCATCCGCAATAAGCCCGCGGACGAAAAGGCGAGCGCTGCGACATCATGTGTCCCGCCGACAACTCCATGAACCTCCTCCAATTCGCCTTCTTCAACTTTGTTTGTTCATCCAACTGGAGCGCATCGGCTTCTCCGCCATCCAGAAGCGCATGAACATCTAGCTGGTCCAACGCCTCGGCAAGTTGCGTCACAAGGACAGTGAGCAGGATCAGCCACACCTGCTGCGCGTCTACGGCTCCCACGTACAGAGGCATCATCGTGGTGTTCAACGTGATGGATCTTTCGGGGACGATGCTCCTACCAGACATCATGCGCAAGCTTGTTGCGAGAAGTAACATCCAACTCACTGTGGGACAGTTCCAGAATCCTGTGCTTTCTTATCTAGGGGGATGCAAGCCTAAGTTGCGAAGCCTGCGATCCTCCGATGTCAGCGTCTTCAACGCCGACTCGAAAGTGAGAGTCTTCATCACTAGGACCGCTTCCTTTTTTTTGGTATTTATTGAAGTGCCCCTTAGAAGTTTGTAGTGTCATGAGAGAGGTTTAAGTGTAAGTTTCCCAAAGAAAATTAGGGTTCCAACATCAATTCAAGTGAGGAGTATTGATCAGATTAGAGTCAGGACTTCAGTGCGGTTAATTGTTGCAGGAAAAAACTCAGCTTGTGAAGATGGTGACCCCACTTGATATAGAATCTGTTGGTAGAGTTGTACAAAATTGGGTGCGCTTTCTTTGGAGTTGTTGCTGGGGAAATCGCTTGTGTTCACAGATTTCCAACTGTCTTGGCCTCCGGAATTACACATCTGGCATCATCCACCATGCTCAATTTACAGGTTAGTACAAAATATCCACAACCTACTTATGCTTAATCCAAATAATGCTGCATGTAATTCTCCGCCATGTTAATCTGTATTGCAACATCTTTACTAGGTTTTTCCCATCAGGAAAAATACAGAAATGGTTTGAAAATGCAAATTTTTATGATTCTAATGAGAGTGAAACATGTGTTAAAAACAATAGCAGCATGTTGTGACCCACTACAAAAACTGAATTTCCTGTGACATTGGTTACAGAAATAGCGCCATGCAAGCTTGTCGAGTATAATTATTTCTTGTTTTCAAGGTTCATACTAGCATTTTACTAGCATGCTGAGGCCCATCACTCCTAAAACCGAATTTCTTGTCTCTAAGCTTAGTATCATTGTGACCTTGGTTGTAGGAATAGTGCCACTGTTGCAAGATCGTTGAATACGATTTTAATCTTAATCAAAGATTATAGTAAGGATTGTACTGAAGATTGTTTAGAAACACATGAAAATCAAGCATTTTTATTTGGAGTAGAGACACTAACGATTAGCCTCTTAATGCAAACCTCTTGCTCTTCAAATCAATACTTGACGACGGGTGAAAGTGCTGCTTGTTATTGGTGCACATTTCCGACCTCACATGTGCTAGACACTCATCAATGTACTTTGGGATCATCGGAGCAAGTGACACCAATTATTACAAAACATGGTTATACCCGTATGTAAATTCATTCGTAACACACACTATTAGGACAAATTGATGTAGCCCTCCAAAGTTTTGGATTTTAATTATGAAATGTATTTGTTCTGCAGGCCTGTTCTAGCACTCTCTAATGCTTGAATTCTTGGCCTGACCCATGTTTTTCGATATGCAGCCATTGGTATCAAGAATACCGATGATGGTGATTCAAGGCAACCACGAGGTGGAATCCCAATCGGCAACCTCACGATGGTTTTTTTAGAGGTCTATGACCATTTAATTTCATTCTACCAAGGATCCAACATTTCATCATCATGTTTTCTCTGACATGTAAGCTTTTTATATCCTTTGCTCTTGGCTCTATTGGGGTTTGTTTTGGAGACATTTGCCAAGGTGTGAGATATAGGGTGCTATTGCGTCACCTTAAGCGCTTGAACATACTCCCTCCGTCCTGATTTAAAGTGTTCGCAGATTTGTTGAAAACTTTTGATACCATTTTCATTATCATATTGTGAAAAACATAATTCAGAAAGGTTCCAAACTTTAGATCTCCAAAGCTAATGAAGAACATTGCATGTGATCATTGCAACCTAAATAAAAATTAAACACAAGCAAGCCTCCATATGACCTCTTCAAAACAACCTTACAAAAACAAAAAACATGAGGTCCAAAGTGGACACTTAATGAAGGGACAAATGGAGTACATATAAGTGTGATTTCTTGGAGGTTTGTAGAGATCTTTGAGTACTGTTGAGATCATATTTTATCAAAATGTATGAATCTCTTGAGCAATTTTAAAGTGGGAGGTTGCAAACCAATCTGGAAGGGATAGTAGAGATAGGCTTAGACAACCCCAATTCCATTCAAAGTTCAGTTCACTGGTCAAGGATATTTAGCCAAGTTATGCTTACAATACTTGCTCGTAAGTGTAACCAAGCTTAACATCGAGCAAATAGATTTTGCACATGTTGATGACAAAGGGCAATGCCCGAGACCGACGAAAAATTTACCTGATTATGGAAGAATTTTCCCCTTCAATTTCACATCTGTGCATTCAGCTGGGAATCAAGTATTGCTAGGACCGGCAGCCTGAGTGGAGTGCGTTTCATGATAGCAGTTTTGGTCGTGGCATCTTTTTGATGAACTCATTTACACTCACTTTGTTGAGTGTTTAAATATAAACACATGGGAGACAATGAAATGTTCATGGAGAATGCTCTAGAATTTTCCATCTAACTTTCCATTTCTTGTGCTAAAGGAAACAGAGATGAAAGTTGGATTTCTAGGAGTTGACCGGCTGAAATCAATTCTCTTCCCAATGTTGTTCCCTTTGTACTAGACTTACTGCTTATGTTATCATCATACTTCAAGGTGTCCTAAAAACCTAGGCGTGTTGTAATTACAATTGACAAGGTTTGTGTTTGTTTCCGAGGTCAACGCAACTACGTTTATTAGAATACCTCGAGGATGTTTTCTACTTGTGAGTTTAGATTACTGCATGTTATGTATGCTTGTCTGGTCTATACTCCATATGATTGTTAAGTGGGGTGCAACAAAATACACTTTAGAAATCTTCATGTCGACTTGTTGGGTGTACTTTTCCATTACTTGAAAGTTGCCGACAGTAATTATAATATTCCAGGTACCTAGACTCAAACTTACTACCGAGACACTTGACATCGGTAGACTTCATGAGCAACGCTTGTTTAGGACGAAATCTACAAACTCATCAGGGTTTTTGGGAGTTGTTTCCGTGATGAACAACAACATAAGTGAGGTTTGGTATGCTGAAATTAACATTGAAGAGGTCACCTGCCCACAATTTTTAGGTGAGCACATATATACTGGATGTCTGATTGGATTGCTTGTACTGTTCGAATTCTGACCTGTTCTGTTATTCACCATTAATATATGACGTGGGCTTGCGTAGAATGCAGGGGAATCCTTTCTACACCTCACCAGATTCTAGTGACCATACGAAGTTGTTTTTGCAAACAAATTTGCTTTAACTCAGGTATTACATCTCTCGCGTGTTGCTTGCTGCTGCCTCTTTTTTGGCAACCCAACAATTGTAGACACTCAATACAGTAGGTGGAAAGCTAGAGATCTCGAGCAGCCAGCAATAATATTTAATCGGAATTTTTTGTTGCGTATAATTCATCAATCACGTAAGAAACTCCAGAAATTGTGCCAGTGTATTTCTTCCGAGGTATAACTTCAACAGACAAGAATTGCAAAATGTGACTGGAGAGTGAGTCACCAAGTGCAGCAATTCCCTCAGTTCTTTACGTGGTGTAAGTCCTTCTCCCATGGCTCCGTCACGATACTAAGATGCTGATTCTCAAGCACGATTTCAAAACACTACGCATGGGGTGAGATTCTGGAGCTGAGAATGGTGTGGGATCCAAAATGCAAAGAAACAGTGAAAATTTTGCAGTAGAGGTCGTCAGCTTCGGACACCTCTAGTTACTGTTAACGTATCCACTGTGGGGAAGTGGCGATGTTAGTGTGAATATATATAGAATACCACGCTGCGCAGTGCTGCTTAGGGATCATGGAATTCATGGTATATCGAATTGCAATGGTTGTGATGGATCCAATTAATGCAAACGCAATAAGAATCAGGGTCCGGCTTGCTCTTTCAAATGTTGTAAACTTTAATTGTCTTGATCAATTTCCTCCTACTTCAGAAATGGCGGCGAAATGATTGATTTACACAGAATGTTTCGAACTGCTGGCTATGAGTTGGGATCGACAGCTGAACTGTGTGGGGGAAATGAATGATCAATCTTAGCTTAGTTCTGAATGCAAACGTGCCAATTTTCATCAAAATTCACTCAAAACTGCGACATTTCTGTTGTTGCAAAGAGCAAGAAACTTCAAAAATTGTTAGTTTTTGTGCATATCTAACTTGTAGGGTCAGGAACTTGCACTAGACTAATATAAATATGTGTGGAAGAAATTTCATAATCTAGAATTACTTAGGTTGCAGGATGTTTATGTTTAAAGTGAAGGAAATGGTTTTCTGAGTACACATTGTGACTAAGCTATTTGACTTTGAATCTTCTTCATTTCAAATATTTTGCTTTAAGAAAATTTATGTTGAAGATTTGAGTTGTCGATCTTGTGGGGCCCACCTTTTTGTACCTTATAGTAGGTTGTTTGCTATGCTTTTTTTGTTTAATAGACTAAGATCTGAAAAACCATGAGCATCAAGTGGTGTTCTTGGTACCATTGGAAAGCTCTTTGCAAGGATGGAGGTGCATGGACTTTGGTTTGTGGTATTTGGACATATGGTGTGAGAGTTATTGAATTTCAAAGTTTTTATGAATTCAATAATTGATTTAAATTATCTTTTATTTTTAAAAATAAAATAACTTTCACATCGCATGTCCAAACGCCACAAAACAAAGTCCTTGCTCTCCTCTGTGCATAGAGCTTTCTATTCCTATCAAGGATGCAACCTCTCACATTACATTGCAAAAGTTATTGAATTTGAAAGTCTTAATGAATTAAAAAATTAAAAAATTATTTTTACTTTGATTTCAATTGTAGCAACAACACAAGGCACACTTGTTTCTTCTAAATTGAGAAAATTGAGTTCAAAAATGAATCAAACATGTGGTTTTCCTAAAAGATGCTATGACTACTTCCAAAACAAAAAGCTTCATAATATTCACATTAGTATTTCACATAGAAAGAATAAAAGCTTTCTATATAAAACAAAATATAACATATGAGGAACAAATTATTAAAATTCTTTATTTCAATTTTTTGTAATAGTTTTTTTTGCTTCATAGGCTTGGTCAATTTGAGGTTATTGAAGCATAACTTTTTTTCTTGGGCATCAATTGATATAAAATTTATATTTCCACAAAGCCAATAAACTTTTCTATCTTACAAATTTTTAAGAAAAAAACATGACTAAAATTGAATCCACAAGTGCCTACTTAAAATCCATTTTTTTCTAGGGAGTATGGGAGTTTAAGAGTTTAGGAGTTATAAGTATTTTACTTCATATAATATAGTACATTGTCCTATTAATTTTTTTCATATAGTCATTTGGAACGTTATTCAATCATGTGATGCCACTAAATATCATTGACTTGAAAGTATGACCACTAATGATGCATTAAAAAGATTCAAAAAACATATGAATATATAAGGTAATAATTTTTATATTGAGACTTTTCACAGTCTCATTTTTATCCTCAACTCGAGGATAAACCGCTTTATCTCTTTACTAGTATTTTTTTATAAATATGTAAATACACCAACTCTTAGAATTTCATTACAGAATCACTCTTTCAATACTCTTTATTTTTTGTTTCAATTACTATTTATTTAAATGAATTTTTCAATAACTAGCATTTTGTCTCAAAATCTGCAAAGAGTCTCAAGGATGGATTGGTGATTGTGGAAATCAACCATTTTGTCTCAAAATCTGGGAAGAGTCTTAAGGATGGATTGGTGATTGTGGAAATCAACCATTTTGATATTGTGGGAATCATTGGTCTAAAAAATCCAAAAGTACTCATTGGATGTCAAAGTACATAGAAGATCTTCCTTTTTCACACAAAATTCTAAAAGATTTTCTATCATCCGTAGGACACCAAATGTTCACCTCAACATTTGGGTTAAAGGTTGTCCATCCTAAAAAGATCTAGAAATTTTTAATTACCACAAATGAAAACTTTGAGGTTGTATTTGGAATAATAAAAACCTCTCAATTTTCAAAGGACTAAAAATGCAATATAATCCTAAAAAAGAAAAAAGAAAAAGGAAAAATTAAATTAAAAAAAAAAAAAAACAGAAAAAAAAAAGATGGGAGGATTTTTATTTGGCTAGGTGTCCACCACCAAAGCCCACGTGGAGAGACAACGCCCACGAATGGTCGCATGAAGAGGAGACTGGTGAGGCGGTTCGCGGACCCGCAAGGGAACCCCGCGAACCTCATCACCAACCTCCCCCCCATGGGACCGTCCGTGGCAGGGTTCGACCTCGCGTCGCCCACCCGCTTACGGCATTGGCCCCCAAGCCAAAAGGCCCATCTGGCCTGTCGGGACTTGCCCCTCCCGAAGGCCAGCCACCGGCCCGAGTCACAGGAGGACTAAAAATGTTACTTAAACAAGTTTAGAGAAGCCCGTGAGTATTGCTGACTTCTCATAGTTTTGTGGCGTAAAGTGTTGGCCGAATCTGCTATCAGGTACCTTCAATTCTCCATTTTCAGGTAGGAGCACGCACATGGTATGCTGAGGCAGGTCCCAAATACATCGGGAAGTGCAAGTAAACTTCTTGGACTCTCATTCTTGGGACATTGATGAAGTGTTGATGGTAGTCTTTTGCAGGATTTATTTATTCTCGGTCTCTGTAAGAGTTCTAGTAAACATGTCTGAATGCAAACCGTTCAGTTTGGTTAATATTTTTGTGGCAGTGAATTTGTATTTCATGTTCTTGACTTGCATTTTTGTTGTGATATGTGGGCACCTACATGCTTTAGGGCGAAGGACGAGGAAACCACCAGTGCAGCTCTGTGTTACCGCCTCTTTGGAATGCAGGTGCCTGCAAAATTTCTCCGTTCTCAACATTCCTTTCCCTGATTTTGATATTTTGTACCTGAAAGTATCACCTGGATGTAAGGAAGTCTTTCCGAGTATTTCGAGCTGGAGGATTGCCGGTACAAGAGATTCAGTAGAAGATGACTTCGCATATTTGGCCCCTAAGTTCCGAAGTCGTTGCTATGTCAAGAAATCACTCACTTATCCAGATTCCGAGTTTGTGCCCGTAAGGTATATTTTGGTCACCAAGTACATCTCTTAACTTGCAGAACCCAAGTTCTCCGGAGATTGTGCAATAGCAAATGCAGGGAACTGAGAGGGGGCCAACTGACTGGAATTTTATTTTCATGGCTGGAAACTCGTTTATTGTTGCCTAAGGTTTACGAAGCCAAGAATGCCGAAGTATGGAAAGCCTCAGGATGCTGGTGTATATGTCTGAATCCCGAGGAAGCTCCAGAGGTACTTGAGCATTGGTTTGCTCAAATCCTTCATCCTGGGAAGGGCTGGGATGGAGTATTCCTCAAAGCTGTCTGTGGCACCACCGTCACAGAGCTTCAACACCTCAAGGCCTGGTGCTCTCTCTGAATAATCACTGCAATAGAAATGCAAATTCGTGTTGTCTTGTCACTAGAGTTACGTATTATCTTGTGGATTCTGCTTACAAGTTAGGTCACACTATTATGGATCATCTAATTACGAGTTGAAATAGGTTCAAACATGTCTAGTTTAATATAGCAGTGGCAGGGTTGTTGAGGTTTACACTCAGTCCTCTCTAATGACACTACCCCGTGGGCAAATGTGAGTGCGTTGACATTTGATAGTTGTCGAATCAGATGTGAACTCAACATGACAGATGATCAGGATATTGTGCAATTACAGAGTGCCATTAGAGAGGTTTAAGTGTAATGTTTGCAATGACAGATGTGCCCAGCACTAAATTCCATTGTTAGTGTAATCCTTCATTACTATCTGCGGAACCTGACAAGAACTCTTTGATATTCATAGAAGCTGATGACAATGGTTGCTTAGTCTCTTACAGATCGTCATCAGTCCTCGCAGCCTTTCAATTATTTAAGCAAATGCGCATGATTAATTTCAACTAGGCTCAACTCAGTCTTCTGGAAGTTTGCTTCCAAAGGAGCTGCTAAAAAATAATTGCTTTAACTTTGGTACTTGTCTTGGCGTGCAAATCGATTTCTGAATGCATAGGCTTCAGGTCCAAGCCCCGTATCATTTTTTTCTCCGCTTCAGTATTGGTGGCGTCCGAGGGTGACCCTACGTCTCCTCTGTTGATCATGAAATCGTGTGAACATGCATATATTCACACATGAGATAGATCAATACAGGAGATCAAGTCACTAATTATATACAAAGCTAAGAGGGCAGTTACTAAGTGCCACTAAGGTGTCAATTACAGGTTCCACTAACTATACTAATACAGTACTACGTAACAGTTACTAACAGCTTAGGGTACATCCTGATTTGGTGGCTACATGATGAATAACTGTAATTTGAGAGCGCTTTCAACACCCTCCCTTGCTCGAAAAAACCTCCCTTAGTCGTGAGACTAGTCTTTGAACTGTGGTGAGGTGATGGCTCGATTTGTGGCGCTTCCTGTTGCTGCTGTGCGAGTGTTCCGAGAGCATGTTGATTGAATGTCACTGGTTCAGATTTGGTTGCTGATTCTGTGGCTGCATGCAGTGGCGTTGCGTCGAATCTCTGATAAGGTATAGGAGATTTGTGTGTTCATATGGTTCTGGTTCCAGAAGGGAAGAGGTGATCCTCCGGTGGAGCGTCATGTTGTCGGAGCTCTGGGGAGAGGAAGAACCTTTGGAAGAACGAGAATTGTGTCAAGAGCCACTGAAAAAGAGACCACCGAGGAGTTTTGGAAGATTCTCATTGAGAGTCCCGATGAATTTTGGGATAACAAAGCAACGCGAAGGCATCCAAGAGCACCAGACTTTAAGCACAAGATCACCGGAAAAGGATTATGGATCAATAGTTGGCAGACGCCTGAGTGGGTGCGTGTCATGTTTCCAGAGTAGGGAGCTGTGGGGGCACGATACCTGAGTTGAGTTTGTTTGAGTAGAAGCTGCTTTGTGGCAATGGCTTTGTGAGAAAGTCTGCCTGTTGTATTGTGGTTGGGACGTAATGAACTTTAATTGCTCCACTTTGTACTGCCTCGCGTATGAAGTGATGATGGATTTCGATATGTTTGGTGCGGGCATGTAAGACTGGATTATCAACCAACTTAATGCAGGACTGATTGTCGCTATAGAGTGGCGTGGGCTGATCCATGTTCAATCCAAGTTCTTGAAAGAGTCTTCTGAAATGTAAGATGTCTTTTGCCGCTTCTGTGAGCACTCTATATTCAGCTTCGGTGCTGGATAGCGAGACTGTTGGTTGCATTTTGCTACTCCACAATATGCACGTGTTTCCTAGTTTGTGTAATATGCCTGATGTCGAATGTCTTGTATCAATATCTCTCCCCCAGTCCGCGTCAGCGTATGTGTGATACTACAAGTCACCGTGTGAGGTCATTAGAACCCCATGATCAACTGTTCCACGGAGGTATCTAAGGATCTTCTTGGCTGCTTGGAGATGGGCTTCCTCAGGTGCTTCCATGTATTTTGATACGGAGCTCACAGCATGACAGATGTCAGGGCGTGTGTTTGTGAGATAAAGTAGGCTTCCAACGAGAGAACAATACGTGGTTTGATCTGTTGGTTGAGTTCCCATATTTCATTGAAGTTGTACTTTGGGATCGCTGGGAAGTTGTGTCGAGTTACAGTCCTGGAGACCAAAGCGTTCAAGTAATTTTAGAATGTAGCCCTTCTGATTAATGAAAATACCGTCTGATTGGTGGTGAATCTCGACTCCCAAATAATTGCTTGCTTCACCAATATATGTCATTTCAAATTCTTCCTGAAGTTTTTGCTTGAGGTTGGAGATTGCTTGCTGATCGTTGCCTGTAATAAGCAGGTCATCGACATAGAGGAGGAGTATTGTCAATTTTCCATCCTTGCGGAGATAGTACATATTAGAGTCACTTTCACTTCTAGTGAGTCCCTGCTCCTGTAGCCACTTGTTTATACGATCGTACCATACTTTGGGTGACTGCTTGAGGCCATAGAGAGCACGATTAATACGACACACCTTGGTTGAGTCCCCTGCTCCTGGAAAACCGTCTGGTATTTCCATTAGTACTTCCTCATCAATAGTTCCATTGAGGAATGCAGTTATAACGTCCATCTGGTATAAGGGCCAATTGTGTTTTGCCGCTAATGCCAATATGACTCTAATGGTCGTCCATCGCACAACAGGTGCAAACACATCGTGAAAGTCAATGCCAGCCTTCTGTTGGAACCCCCGAGCTACAAGTCTAGCTTTAAGCTTACTGATGGTACCATTGGCATGTTTCTTAATTTTAAACAGCCAGCGAGCAGTAATGGGTTTCTTGTTGGTTGGCCGGTCAATCACGTCTCAAGTTTTGTTCTTTAAGATGGAATCGATTTCACTCTGGATTGCGGTTTGCCACTCTTTCTGTTGGGCGGCAGTTTTGAAGTCAAGAGGCTCCTCGAGTAGTTCAGAGAATAAAGTCCAGTAGTCTTGCATTTTCACTGAAGGGCGCCAATTGCGTGTTGGATATCTTTGGACGGCGGGACCAGCTTGTCTATCTACTGGTAGCGGACGAGGAGAAGGTGGTTGTGGGAAGGGCTGTTGATCTAATGGTTCTTGATTTGGAGTTGGGGACTGGTGAGCTGGTGACTGAGGTTCATGTATCTGGTGGTCTGTATCTTGTGGTTGTATGATCTCGTCTACGGAGTCATGGGGGTTGGGGTAGTCTAACTGTGGATTTGGATTATCACCATTCTGATCAGATAAGCTATTGTGAAAAATAGGTGTATGGTGTGTAGGACCAGATTGGACAAGGTACTAGTAGCCCACTTTAGTCTTATCGAAAACCACATCACGGCTGATTACTACTTTTTGTCTAATTGGATCGAATAGTCTATATGCCTTAGATTCTGCATCGATACCTAAAAATAGACAGGATTTTGTCTTGCTGTCTAATTTTCGTCTATCTTCTTTTGGTATATGAAGATAAGCTACACACCCAAAAATGCGGAGATTTGAAACGTCTGGTGTCATACCTGTGTATTTTTCTTCAGGTGTGAGGCCAGAGTTGGCACGTGTTGGACTCCTGTTGATAAGATAATTTGCATGAGAAACTGCTTCACTCCATAGCGACAGTGGCAAATTGCAATCGTGAGAAATACTGCGGGTTTGTTCCATGATGGTCCGATTCCGTCTCTCTGAAACGCCGTTCTGTTGGGGTGTACGTGCTTGCGTGAGTTGTCGATGAATACTGTGTTGAGTGCAAAATTTTGAGAAATCTGTTGATGTATATTCACCTCCCCTGTCGGATCGTAAGGTCTTGATTTTGTGTCCGGTTTCCAGTTCGACTTGGGTCTTAAATGCGTAAAACTTAGAAAGTGTCTCATCCTTGCCTTTTAAGAAATAGGTCCATGACTTTCGTGAATAATCATCAATAAATACAAGAACGTATCTGGAGCCTCCCAAAGAAGGACACTGCATGGGACCCATGAGGTCCGAATGAATTAGTTCACCTGGCCCACTTGCTCTATTTTCAGACTTGCGTGGGAATCTTTCACGATGTTGGCGACCTGCTAGACAGCACAAGCAAACTTGTTTCGTGGGAGTCATTCGAGGCAATCCAATCACATGGGTGTTGTTGACCAAAAAAGTCAAGCCAGAGAAACTCAGGTGGCCAAGCCTGCGGTGCCACAGCATCGAGGCATCCACGCTTTCTGCCGTAAAGGCGGATATTTCTCTCGCAAAGTAATACATTCCATTGGACGAATCTCGTTTCCATGTGGCTACAATGTTGCCTTTAGAATCAATGATTGAACATTGGTGACTTGCAAATACAATCTTGCAACCCAAGTCTGTAATAGCTCCAACAGACATGAGATTTTTGCACATACTCGGTACGTATTTAACGTTGGAGATTTTTATTTCACCGGTTGCCGTTTGTACAGTGGCCGAGCCAGATCCCCGTACATGATGTGACTCTCCTCCCCCGGTTTTGATCTCACTGATCTCTACACCGGGGGACCGTTGTCACGATAATACCATGGTCTATAGTCTATCTGATCGTCAAAAAATTCAGCCGAGTTTGCATACATGGTTTCTTTTGATGTTGTTGTGTGAAAATTTGGTGGCAGTCGACAATCTCTAGCATAATGTCCAGGTTTCTGGCAATTATAACATACCGGAGGATATCTTGGTGCTGAGTGTCTTGGCGGTCCGTAGTGCATCCTTCTTGGATAACCCCGACCTCTGTTGCTTGGAGGCCAGCGACCTCCACGACCCCTACCGAAGTTTGACTGCACCGATGCCTGTCTGCGGAAGCTCGCAGCTAACGCTTCTTCATCGCCAAGTGTTTGATTGCGGTGTTGTCTTTGATTTGACTCCGATATTAGACAAGCACTCATCTTCTCAAAAGACATATCAGGATCAAGATGAGTAATGGTTTGTATCGTGCTTTCGAATGATCGTGGTAAGCCGTTCAAGACTATCTGGTTCACGTTCCGATTGCTAAGTCGCTCACCCATGCTACCAAGCCTATTCTTCAGTTCTCGTGCCTTGCGGAGATAATCTTCAATGGAGCCGTTCTCGTTCATCTTGAGTGCTTGTAACTGGCCCATCAATGTGAGCACTTGAGACTGGTCCCTAGAATTGAATTGGTCTTTCAATGTTTTCCATGCGATAGCTGGGTCCGAATGTTCTGCAATCAAATCGACAAGTTCATCAGCGACTGATAAAAGGAGCAGTCTGCACGTCTGAACCTTTCGTTTCTTCAGTTGAGCTTCCGTAAAGTTCTCTCCTTCTAGTGTAATCAGAAAAACGGTGTGCACTTGTGCACTCTCTGTTACTATCCATTGACCCTCTGCTCGCATCATAGCCCTCATCTTAAGTGCCCATACGTAGTAATTGGACGAGCCTCTCAGCTTGTCCCCTTCCCTAAACGCTGCAGAACTTTCTGCCATCTCTCTGAGTCTGATCTTCAGTACCGCTCACAAGTCAGGAAGCAGCGCTCAACCTGAGTCTTTTTTTTTTGTGCTACCTAGTTACGCTCTGATACCATGTTGATCATGAAATCGTGTGAACATGCATATATTCACATGAGATAGATCAATACAGGAGATCAAGTCACTAATTATATACAAAGCTAAGAGGGTAGTTACTAAGTGCCACTAAGGTGTCAGTTACAGGTTCCACTAACTATACTAATACAGTACTACGTAACAGTTACTAACAGCTTAGGGTACATCCTGATTTGGTGGCTACATGATAAATAACTGTAATTTGAGAGCGCTTTCAACATCCTCAAGCTAGATCAGTCAGACTCGTCGATTTCGCTCTTGCCTTCTACGATTGGGACACAAAAGATCAGAATTTCTGAGTGGGTTGAAATCGTTTGTGCAAGTGTTTACAGATGTCATTGATTCTGTATTGGAGATTGAGACTTGACCGTCCTCGATGGAGTTCAAATCGGTCAAGGTTGTGGTTCATTTCTGCTCCATCAGCTTGAAGGTGCAATTCTCTTCACTCCGAAGGCCGTTGTGCGAGAGGCGTAACAAATCCAGTTCTGGTTTGAAAATATTTTACGGAACATGAGGACATGGTGGCGAGCTGTTTTGTTTGACTCCTTGTCAAGCTATATGATTCATACAACCAAATACGCTCCTCCGTACCATCCAACATCCCAGATTCCCAAAGTCTAAATGTCCACACAAACATGGAATTGTGGGTGAGAAACCGGACTTTCCAAGATACAAATCCATGTAAACTTCAGACAGAGCGAGAGACCTAAATTCCAAGCAATTGATTGGATTTTGGCCTGAATCTCGACTCCTTGATTCTGATTCAAGAGCTCCAAACGAAAGCAATCGTACAGTAGGGTTTAGGGTACTAAATAAACATCATGTTTATGTCTCGTTCATTCACTTGCAGTGAAGGAGGTCATTGTACAAGCACTGCCGTTTGCTCTCACCTCAAAATGAGTGGCGAGCAGTAACCTATTAGTAAGAACTTGGAGCGTCTGTACTAGGAAAAACAAGACGTGTGGGCCCTAGAGAATCACATTCAAAATCATATATTGAAAAAGTGAGATCAATTATAAAATTAATTTTTTAATATATAACCTTTTTCTCTAAAACATTGAAAATAAGTATATTGATGCAACAATATAGACCATCTTTAGACTATTTGTAATGAATGCTTAATGTTTAGATCTTTAGAGGCAAGGTAGAATCTTTGCAACATCTTCTTATAGGTAGCTAGAGGTTGAAGTATTGATTGTTTGTAGCGTAGGTTTGATTGTAAAATCTTGCAATTCCTGAAATAAATTTTTTTTTTTTCAAAGGATAGATCCTTCTAATCATCATCATGCAAGTCTTTCATAGAAGAGGCTCAAAAATATATGCTCCTACAAATGGAGTCAATTTGGAAGATGCTCTCTAAAACTTCTCCAAGGGACCAACCTATAGTATATCCATATAAGATTTTGGGACTCAAAATCCCATGGGGCTACATCTAGAAACATATGATAGTTATGGGGCTGATTTTACAAACTTTGTCAAGCCCTACAAGTAGAAACCTCAACTCAAATTTTTTGAATTGAGGCAATAGAGCTACAAGAGATTGTAAGTTAGGTAAGGGAGATTTGAATAGGACCAAATTTGTTAAGGAGAATTTGTGTTATTGTGTTCGGATTCATGACTTGAGATCAAATACAATTTTGGCTTATTGTAATGTGACGGACTAAAGCGTGATGACTATGTTGATTGATATATAGTATGCTCAACTTTGTACTACCTAAGGGGGCCTAATGAGCTTCTAAATGCACTCTAATGTGTTCATGACATGGTATGAGTGTTGTCCAATCAGATGTGCAAGATTCCTGGGAATGTAAGAGATTTGTAACTAACTTACAATGTGCAATTAGAGAGGGTTGAGTCTACAAGTCATACTAGTGTTTTGACATTCAAATCATAGACATTCAATAAAATGCACACAATGTGCAAAAGATGCAACAACATTGAGTAGCTCTTAAGTGTGTTCAAATCAAGGTTCCGATTGATATAAATTTAGAATGTTTCAGCACTCTGAATATAAGAGTTAATAAATGAATTAAAAAATATCTAGATAGGCCATCTAACAAACCTAACTCAATATAGGTACTTGTGACTGAATTAATAAACTGCGATCTTGGTTGGACAAGTAAGATCCGACTACAACAATAAATAAGAATTTTTTTCTTTATAAAATCCTATCTGATGAAACAAGAATTACCCATGCCCAAATAATTTGGAGAAAAATTTCAATATCATTGGGGGCAAACTATAGGTTCAAGAGCCATGAAATTCACAAAAGGCTCAAGAACTAGAGTACTTGCATATAGGAAAAAAAGGATCACCAAATGACAAACCTATCAAATACTGAACCAGAGAATATCATTCACGGATACATGGCAATAAGACTCACCAATTGCCGCTTGAGGCATGGGCAATTCAGTAAATTAATTCCGTGGTCACTTAGCAGTTGCTCTAAATTGCAATGTTTTTGGGAAGTAGAACACAATAGAAATATGGAAAGAGATGGCATTCAAACAAAGCATTATCACACCAGTAATGGATCTTCTAGTTTGTCCGTGGATTGACAAATGTCGGGATCAAGAACCCCCTATGTATAAAGTGTTTAGGCCATGTGTAAGCCTTGCCATTGGAATGTGCAGAAAGGCTTTGACATTGGAGCAATAAAAATAGGCATATAATTTGAATGTAGACAAAAGTGGTATTCACAGTAGCCACTTTCATTGCTAGAGATTCTCATAGTTGGATAACATGTGCTTTGCTACATAGTTCAATGATTCTTCCACTGTTGTTTCTGATGTTAGAAACTCATGTACGTATTTTGTGATTGGGTATGGTTTATTACTAGAGAATCATTTGCATGCTTTCAGAATAGAGACTCCTCCTTCATGCTTCTAATGGTGAAGAAATAATCATCCTAACACTAAGCATACTTGCTATAATAAGAAAATACTCATGTGAGCAAATCAAAGACATACGTGCAGCAATATGTGTGGTTACATTATTGATCCTCCCAATCCAACTTTAGAAGAGCTCAATGTTGAACATCTTGCTTCCTCTACTCTGAAACTCACCGACGGAAGGAGGGACTTAATTGATCAGAATAGAGCATTTGAAAAGTAACAAGCCCCTCACCACTCTTGGCAAGGAAATTCAATATTTCAACATTTGATTTCAATAATGAATCCTAGCATTGTATTCCAGACAAAATTTCAAACATGGTGTATGATGCGTGAACAAGATAGAAAAGAAATGTAAATTAGGGGTTTTGGTTTTACAACAAATACTGATAGTGCAGGTCCACCCGCGATGATCTATCAATCAATTCCGCACTAATCTTCAAAACAATCACCAAAGTGATGTTCTATAATACATGCTACATGCAACTGAATCCATCCCAAGCTTTGCGATTAGGTCGCTGATTTAGAAAGGGTTAGGGTTATTGACTTCCGGCATGTGTGACACCTGCACACTTTGTCGTCTACAACACCCAAGTAATGTTGAGGCTGATTCGTTGCAGGAGAGTCCCTCGTGTTGTCTTGGAACAAAAACATCACTAGGCTTGAACATGTGCCTCGTCCCATTGCTCATCTTCACAGACCTAGCACGCATCATCAAAGTGGTATATCAATCACACTTGGACTGAATTCAATGCTAACAAAGGAAAATTCACCAGCACTTACTTGCTGTGATATAAAATGTTATGAAATTCTATGCTCAACATAGGAAACTCAATTGGAAACATTGCTGAAACCAATTGTGCATGAATTTTGATTGAATGTTTAGCTTATCAGGATCCCAAGAGCGTGACCACGAACTGCACTTGCGGACAACAATGCAGATCTTGCTCCAACCCAAGCGCCAACTCCGTGAACATGATTGTGGTTCCCGATGTTCATTCCCGACGGTCCTGGAGTTCGTTCCCCGATGCGGCCGAAGTTTCCCTCATAGGGAGCGTAAGCGTGTTTAGAAGGGACCCATAAAAAAATCTTCCAAAACTGTTTCCCTACTCATTATTGAACAATGTTTTTTGTGACCTCCTTTGTGATTGCTGGAATTGGCTTCGTCTCTATTGTACCGGCCGAGCGGTTCTTGCTGGATTGTTTGGCAGGTTCTTGATATACAAGAGGATATATCCCAATCTTGCCGTCAAAAAATTTATTCCTCAAGTAATCAAAGCGGGGGCGAGCAGTAGCAACAAGGAACATCACCTTCAAAATAAAATGTTTGCTTTTACCAGTTTGTTGAGGCTCCTCTTCACGAGGCACCAAATAAAAACTGCCACTTTCTTCAGTGAAAAATATTTAGGGGATCATTTGATCGTGTTCATATTTTGTAGCGCAAAAAAGCTATATTTTACAACCCCCATAGCTAGTTTGAGGACTTTGATTACAAATATGAATTCAAAATTTACAAATTTTATCATGAGTGGAAAATAAAAAATTCTAACAATTTTCCTAGGGACCAAGGGCAGAGGGGTGAATTCACTCCGGACCAAAGGTATGAGATTGTTATTCTTGTTCTGTTTGACAATTGAATGACAGCGGATTCCCATTTGTTTTGAATTTTCTTATAAATAAATTAATCAAAGAAGTGATTGTACAACATCTACCAATAAAACTTTGACCCTTCCTAACTTTTGCATATTATACCCAAATGTGTCGAAACTCAATATTGAAAAAACAATTTTAGAACATGTCCCCCAAAAAACATTGCCCCTTTCTAATTTTGGGTACAGTATCCAAATTCTCCAGAATCAATATTCAAGAGACGATTTTAAAACATCTAACAAAAAAAATTGACCCTTCCTAACTTTTGCATATGGTACCCAAATTTCACATTCTTTGGTGCATTGGAATCTCCTTTCCCTTATCAAGAAAAAGATATGAAAATTTAACCAGTCTAATAATAGTAAATATGCACAATAGCCAGAAGTGGTGGTTTAAAGGCACTCATCTTATTTAATCAATTCATGAATAAGATTTAAACTAAGAGAACCCCACGATCTTCTTCAAAACACTACTCTCACAATGATTAAATATGTACCACACACGGAATAACATAAAACTCACTAACTTAGGGTCTTCTATAAAGACAAACTGAAAGAATAATCAGTATAGTCTAGCATTCATATGTGCAATTGAGGCAAAGCCTTTAGGTGAGGTACATATTCTACTCAAACCAAAATATTCATTGTGCAGGGCTGTGAGGCTGTTTCCATACCTTAGAGAAAGAACTGGAGCGCTACGATAACTTCGATGGAGAATCATTTCTGCTCAAACCTCGTGATGACATATCCAATCTACATGTCTAATCCAGAAGGTGAATGCATGATCAACAAACACTCCATGAAGGAAATCAAAACCTCCACCCGTAAACCTCCACTCGTAGAATAAGAAAAAAACAATCCTTACACTCACACTCTCTCCATACCAACAGTACTTGCGTAGGTGCTTGTTTAATTTGTGCTTTGCTGCTAAAGAGCTTTGGAGACTTAAATTGTGTTCATGTAGTCTGTCATAACAATGCTAGCTAGTTGTTCATCATTGGTAACGCGATACTAGGTAACTGTTCACCTTCTATAACGCAGCATCAATCGACAATTCTTGTTTTGCAACACAGCACCGGTCGAAGTTGACGATTTCAACGTCAACTTGGTAGAAATTTTGGATCAGTATCAGCTGATGAGTATCAACGTTATAATAACGATGTTTATGATGAGTTAAATTGATATCAAGTTGATGAGTATTAGCATTATCAATTTTGGATCAGAATCAATCAACGCTTCATAAGCATTGTGACACTCCAGATGCCCATTTTAAAAAGGAAGTTGCTGGATCAAAGAGGAAGAGCCAACCCAACCCATGACAGAGCCCAAACCAGGTAACACTATTCACGATCGAATTTAGGGAGGACAAGCTTCTTGTGTGTCAAGGAAGAATCCAGTTACGTGACAAACAGTCCCTTAGTTATAAAGTCCTTCTGGCCCACATGCTCTCTACCATGATGAGCTATGACATTGGCGTGGATAATTTTTATGCGGGAGTAACACAGAGTACCGCGGGAACTTCCAAAGTGATTGGCTAGTGGTGCTTGTTGAAAATGGCAAAAAATACCTCATTTGACCACTCAATAACAACATGTCAAAAACTAATTTATAGCTAAAACTTCTAGGACAAGAAGAATGCATTCAACTCTACTTATATATTAAAAAAAAATTGAAAAAAAGTTATTTTTCACCTTAATCTGAAACTTTTAGTCCAACAAGAAGATCATTTTGGGACGAAGGGAGTACTAAACTGCATTCAAGAGCTGACCTAACCCCCTAGTCAAGCCTCGCTATCCCCGAAGTGGTTCCCGAAGTCCCTGGAGTGTATCTCTAGAGTCCTTAGAGTCCCTCTTTTGTAGTCGCAAAGTTAGGGAGGGTGTTGGTATAGTCCCATTTTGTTTACTTCTCTCGCTCCGACTGTGATATTTGAGTGGTTTTACAAGGAGCCGGCTATTGTGGCACTTGCGAACGAGTTTCAACCTCCGAAGCGGCTCCGAAGCCACATGTGTGAGAGACTAATAGTCTTTCATATTGCAGTTGCTTGTTGCAATAAGAAAATGAAACAATCTAGACACTCAGTAAGTCCTGATTTGATAGTCCTACCGAAATAAGAAGAGAACAATGGATGGTTGGTCGAAGATTAAACAGATTTGGCCACAAGAAAGTCTCCACACGACCTACTCAATCAATGGTCAACCAAACCCTAACTTGAAGGCGACAAACGAAAGTCTCCACATGATGTAATCAAGTTAGTGAAGAGCATTGCATGTGTTGGGCCAAAGAGGAAATAGAATTGGATCCAAGCAATGACCTACTCAAATGCGTACAATACATTGCATGGGTTGGCAAGAAAACTGACAGAATGGGACAAAAGCAAAGTCTGTACGCATGATCTACTCCATGGGAATGAATTAAAAAGCATTGCATGCATTGGTCCAAAAATAAATAGAATTCAACAAGTGAAAGTCTACACATGATGTACTCCATTCAATGAAGAGATCATATTGCAAGAATTCTGAAGGTTAAAACCAAATAGAATTGCACAATAAAGAAACCAATGCCTGAATGAGTGAATGACAGACTCTCCCACAAGTTTGATGCCTGTTTTTTGTCCCTAATTTTGCAGGTGTGTTGCATCCGCAATAAGCCCGCGGAAGGCGAGCGCTGCGACATCATGTGTCCCGCCGACAACTCCATGAACCTCCTCCAATTCGCCTTCTTCAACTTTGTTTCTCTTCCAACTGGAGCGCATCAGCTTCTCCACCATCTAGAAGCGCATGAACATCTGGCTGGTCCAATGCCTTGGCATGTTGCGTCACAAGGACAGTGAGCAGTATCAGCCACACCTGGTGCGCGTCTACGGCTCCCATGCGCCCAAGGACAGAGGCAGCATCGTGGTGTTCAATGTGATGGATCCTTCGGTGACGGTGCTCCTACCGGACATTGTGCGCAAGCTCGTTGCGAGAAGTAACATCCAACTCGCTGTGGGACAGTTCCAGAATCGTGTGCTGGCTTATCTGGGGGGGATGCAAGCCTAAGCTGCGAAGCCTGCAATCCTCCGATGTCAGCGTCTTCAACGCCGACTCGCAAGTGAGAGTCTTCATCACTAGGACCGCTTCCTTTTTTTTGGTATTTATTGAAGTGCCCCTCTGAAGTTTGTAGTGTCATGAGAGATGCTTAAGTGTAAGGTTTGCAATGGTAATGCCCAAAGAAAATTAGGGCTACAACTTCAATTCAAGTGAGGAGTATTGATCAAATTAAAGTTAGGATTTCATTGCAGTTAATTGTTGCAGGAAAAACTCAGCTCGCGAAGACAGTGACCCCACTCAATATAGAATCTGTTGGCAGGGTTGTACGAAATCGGATGCACTTTCTCTGGAGTTGTTGTTGAGGAAATCGCTTGTGTTCACAGATTTACATTTGTCCTGACCTCCGGAATTACACATTCGACATCATCCACCATACTCAATTTACAGGTTAGTACAAAATATCCACAACCTACTTATGCTTAACCCGAATAATGCTGCATGTAACTCTCCACCATGTTAATCTGTGTTGCAACATCTTTGCTGTTTTTTTCCCATCAAGAGAGATAAAGAAATGGTTTGAAAATGCAAATTTTATGATTCTAATGAGAGTGAAACATGTGCTAAAAGCAATAGCAGCATGTTGTGAGCCATTGCAAAAACTGAATTTCCTGTGACATTGGTTACAGAAATAGCGCCATGCAAGCTTGTCGAGTATAATTTATTTCTTGTTTTCAAGGTTCATACTAGCATTGTACTAGCATGCTAAGGCCCATCACTCCTAAAACCGAATTTCTTGTGTCTAAGCTTATTATCATTGTGACCTTGGTTGTAGGAATAGTGCCATTGCAAGATCGTTGAATACGATCTTAATCTTAATCAAAGATTATGTTGAGGATTGTACTGAAGATTGTTTAGAAACACATGAAAATCAAGCATTTTTATTTGGAGTAGAGACACCAACAATTAGCCTCTTAATGCAAACCTCTTGCTCTTCGAATCAATACTTGACGACGGGTGAAAGTGCTGCTTGTTATTGGTGCACATTTCCAACCTCACCTGTGCTAGACACTTAGGGATCTCTAGTGATTCCATATGTAAACTCAGATTTTCCATTCATGGGATAAATAATAATTTTTTTGTATATGGGTTGGTTTTCCATGTCAATTTTGGAGTTTAGTGGTGTTCGATTAACTCTTCCTCATTCCTTTATTATCTCTATCCACAAGGAGAGATACACATTGTAGCAATGGTGCACAATGGTTCAAAAGTTCAAAAGTTATACATGCAAATGAAAATGAAACTAGTGTTGAAAGCAATAGTGTCATGTTGGGATCCATCATTCTTAAGAATTCATTTCTTTATGTCTAGTAGAACTCTAATGTGTAGATATGCAAACAATAGCATTTTAAGATTGACACAGGGATTTTGGTATTTTCAATAAATAAAAAACTATTCCAAATTTTAGTAAAGATCATATGAAAAAGATGTACAGAAGTAACACCTGTTTTTTTTGAGTAGAAATACTTTTGATTAGCAGCTTGTTGAAATATGTTGAGACAGTCAAAGAGCATGATGTTCTGTTACATAGTTGCCTCTTTTATACTCGTAACTAGATGAGATCGGGACATGACCTCTCGATAAACCTCACCTGGTGGCATTTTGTCAACTTCCTGAAACTCCTGACGTTGGATCCTTGGTGGAATGGAATTTTGTTACTTTGCATTGTGCATGTTTTCGAGGCACCATTTTCCAAGTGTGTTCCACGAGTTTCATGAACTGTAACTTGGATGATAGCAGGGCCAAAATACAACTAGACTGTTGAAAGACCTTGCTAGCGTTGACCGTCAAGTCACACCATGGCTGGGGCTGTTTTTCATCCTCCCTGGTACAACTCCTATTGCTCCCACTCCAGAGAATTTGACTGCATGAGGATGGAAATGGAGGAGCTTCTGTACATGTATGGAGTGGATGTTGTTTTCTCTAGACATGTAAGCTTTTATATCCTTTACTTTTGGCTCTATTGAAGTTTGTTTTGGAGACATTGTCAAGGTGTGAGATATAGGTTGCTATTGCGTCACCTTAAGCGCTTGAACATACTCCCTCCTCCCTGATTTAAGTGTTCGCAGATTTGTTGAAAACTTTTGATACCATTTTCATTATCATATTGTGAAAAACATAATTCAGAAAGGTTCCAAACTTTAGATCCCCAAAGTTAATGAAGAACATTGCATGTGATCATTGCAACCTAAATAAAATTGAACACAAGAAAGCCTCCATATTCAAAACAACCTTACAAAAACAAAAAACATGAGGTCCAAAGTGGACACTTAATGAAGGACAAATGGAGTACATATAAATGTGATTTTTGGGAGGTTTGTAGAGATCTTTGAGTAATTGAGTACAAGATTCAAGACTGTTGACATCATATTTTTATCACGATGTATGAATTTCTTGTGCAATTTCAAAGTGGGAGGTTGCAGACCAATTTGGAAGGGATAGTAGACAACCCCAATTCCATTCAAAGTTCAGTTCAGTGGTCAAGGATATTTAGCCAAGTTATGCTTACAATACTTGCTCGTAAGTGTAACCAAGTTTACCATTGAGCAAATGGATCTTGCACATGTTGATGACAAAGAGCAATGCCTGAGATCGACGGAAAATTTACCTAATTATGGAGGAATTTGCCTCTTCAATTTCACATCTGGGCATTCAACTGGGAATCAAGTATTGCTAGGACCGGCAGCCTGAGTGGAGTGCGTTTCGTGATAGCAAATTTGGTCATGGCGTCTTTTTGATGAACTCATTTACACTCACTTCGTTGAGTGTTTAAATATAAACATATGGGAGACAATGAAATGTTCATGGAGAATGCTCTAGAATTTTCCATCTAACTTTCCATTTCTTGTGCTAAGGGAAACAGAGATGAAAGTTGGATTTCTAGGAGTTGACCGGCTGAAATCAATTCTCTCCCCAATGTTGTTCCCTTTGTACTAGACTTACTGTTTATGTTATCATCATACTTCAAGGTGTCCTAAAAACCTAGGCGCGTTGTATTTACAATTGACAAGGTTTGTGTTTGTTTCCGAGGTCAACGCAACTAGGTTTATTAGAATACCTCCAGGATGTTTTCTACTTGTGAATTTAGATTACTGCATGTTATGTATGCTTGTCTGGTCTATACTCCATATGATTGTTAAGTGGGGTGCGACAAAATACACTCTGGAAATATTCATGTCAACTTGTTGGGTGTACTTTTCCATTACTTGAAAGTTGCCGACAGCAATTATAATATTTTAGGTACCTAGACTTCAATCTTACTACCGGGACACTTGACATCGGTAGACTTCATGAGCAACGGTTGTTTAGGACGAAATCTACAAACTCATCAGGGTTTCTAGGAGTTGTTTCCGTAATGAATAATAGCATAAGTGAGGTTTTGTATGCTGGAATTAACATTGAAGAGATCACCGCAGTTTTCAGGTGAGCACATATATATTGGATGTTTGATTGGATTGCTTGTACTGTTCGAATCTGACCTGTTCTGTTATTCACCATTAATATATGACGTGGGCTTGCGTAGAATGCAGGGGAATCCTTTCTACACCTCACCAGATTCTAGTGACCATACGAAGTTGTTTTTGCAAACAAATTTGCTTTAACTCAGGTATTACATCTCTCGCGTGTTGCTTGCTGCTGCCTCTTTTTGGCAACCCAGCAATTGTAGACACTTAGTACGGTAGGTGGAAAGTTAGAGATCTTGAGCAGCCAGCAATATTTAATTGAAATTTTTTGTTGCGTATAATTCATCAATCACGTAAGAAACTCCAGAAATTGTGCCAGTGTGTTTTTTCCGAGGTATAACTTCAACAGACAGGAATTGCAGAATGTGAGCTGGAGAGTAAGTCACCAAGTGCAGCAGTTCCC
This sequence comes from Antitrichia curtipendula, assembly GCA_951230915.1. Lineage (NCBI taxonomy): Eukaryota > Viridiplantae > Streptophyta > Bryopsida > Hypnales > Leucodontaceae > Antitrichia > Antitrichia curtipendula. The sequence continues at coordinate 13,326,455 of OX579634.1, forward strand.
TCAGTTCTTTACATGGTGTAAGCCCCCTTCTCCCATGGCCCAGTCACGATACTAAGATGCTGATTCTCAAACACGATTTCAAAACACTACGTATGGGGCGAGATTCTGGAGCTGAGAATGGTGTGGGATCCAAAATGCAAAGAAATAGTGAAAATTTTGCAGTAGAGGTCGTCAGCTTTGGACACCTCTAGCTACTATTAACGCATCCATTGTGGGGAATTGGCGATGTTAGTATGAATATAACGTGAATTTCGTTAAAATGGCGGCATTCTAGAACTTTGGCAGTTTCACATCTATACATGTCCTAGATGTTCAGACAAAGTGGCGGATTTATATGCCATTTTAACGAAATTGACGTTATATATAGAATACCATGCTGCGTAGTGTTGCTTAGGGATCATGGATTCATGGTATATCGAATTGCAATGATTGTGATTGATCCAATGCAAACGCAATAGGCACAGAAGAATCAGGGTCCGGCTTTGTAAACTATTGGAACATTAGTTTGTACATCACTATGAACGTAGAAGTAGTCACTTGCTGACAGCTTTGTAGTGAATGAATTACATTGTAGTGGATGTTTCTTGATATGGATGAAGAGCATCCTATCGTCTCTCCCTTCTGGCACTATGACTTCCTACCCTCTGTATGTGAAGGTATTGTTGTAAGTTTGTCTTGAACAATGTAGGATGATGTAGGATGCTGCCAGTTGTGTAATAAAGCATGAGTTCATGAAGTATGTTTACTTGCATGGTTCCATGTAAACAACAGGTTATGGGCCTGGTACAATGTTAGTTGCGTTGTGATTTGGAGTTTAGTTGTTTTGAGTGTTTTGCAAGGAAAAGTTGTCTTGTATTACTAGAGAGGCTGAGAGGTTAAAGTTAGTCCAGGAAGTAAGGCATAGAGAGCATACGATATTCTGAGGAAACTAATGATAAGTCTGAGAGGAATACAAGTTTGTTTTAAAGAGTGTATAAAATGGCAAAAGATATTGCATCGTCGAAAGTTAAAGAAGTCGATACAATCAAACGGTATGATGGTACCAATTTCGAACTATGAAAAATGCACATGCAGTTCATTTTCATTTCTCGTGATTTGTTCCCGTTTGTAAATAGATCAAACAAGAAAATCAACAATACAAGTGATTTAGAAAAATCACAGTGGAAAAAACGGGATAAACAGGCGATTGTTGCTATTTTTGGATCCATCAATTCTTATCATAAGAGAGAGGTTATAAACTGTCAAACATTGTCTGAGATGTGGACACAATTGCAAGTGTACTATGACAAGCACTCAAATGAGTGTACCGTAGCTTTAAAGAAGAAATATTTTTCTTATAAACTAGGTGAAGGAAACTCCATTGTAGTGTACATCAGTACATTACAAAAGTTGTACAAGAAGCTTAATGATCTTGGAGAAACAATTTTAGAAAAGTCATTAATCTTTAAGATTAGGTGTGGTCTTCCTCCGTTGTATATCCACTCATACTCGCATAGGACAGTGCTCCTGCAAGTGAGCAAACACTAACGAATCTTCAAATGTGGTTAGTTAAATTTCAAAACAAGAAGAAAGATAGAGAAGGCTTATCAGATGCTCAAGTAGATGCAGCGTGCTTCATGAGAAGCGACTCATCTAAAACTTCTCTTATAGTCGAGCAGAAGAAAGAGAGAGCAGATCGTTTAATTAGTCTAAAGTCATATTCGTTATATTGAAACCTTTTGCAGTCTCATTTTTATCCTCGACTCAAGAATAAACCGCCTTATCTCTTTATTAGTATTTTTATAAATAAGTAACAAAACCAACTTTCAAAATCACTATTTTAGCATTATTTATTTTTGGTTTCAATTACTATTTTTTTAAATGAATTTTTCAATAACTAGCATTCTGTCTCAAAATCTACAAAAAGTCTCAATATAATAAATATGGCCTTGGCTAAAGAAACATTCCAAATGCTACAAGTGCAGATAGAAAGGACACTTCGGCAAAGAGTGCATGGAGAGGCAGAGTTTAGGAGAATCAGTGTCACCAAAGAGATCTTACAATCATCGGTACAAAGACAAACGAAAAGGGAAATGCAGCCAAGCTAACATAGTGCCAGCACTATCCATGAAATTTCTTTTGACTCATCCTCACCATCGAGCGAAGCTTTCTGTGTCGCATCAGGACAACAAGATTTCATTGATGAATGGTTTACTGACTTAGAAGCAACTGAGCACATGAGACAATAGACAGTGGTTCCAAAGTTTTTAGTCCATAGATAATTTAACATGGAGTGTCTCAATAGCGGATGATTACAAATTATACGTTAGAGGTGTAGGTGATATCATTGTTCAAGCCAAAGTAAATGACACCATTACTCCACTCAGGCTTAAGAATGTCTTGTATGTTCCTAAACTATGCCGTAATTTGATTTCAACCAGCCGCTTGACCAAAAAACCATGTGCGGGACATTTGTAAAATGATATCTGAAGATGGAAAAGAAAGGTTATTTATGACAACACACAAACATGGAGGTCTGTGGCATACGGATATCCAAACTGTCATTAACAAGAGTACAGTTAGTGTAGCTGAGTCTAATTTTGAAACTCAAGTTGTTCAGTCTTGATTTGACAGAGATCTTCAAAGATGGCATTATCGATTATGTCATGTGAACATCTACACTTTGAAGCAGATGGTTCGAGACGATGTAGCAATTGGCTTACCAGAGTTGAAGAAAGGAAACTTCAAATTTGTTTGTAGCGGGTGTTCTCATGAGAAAATTCATAATTAGGACTACATTTCCAATCAATGCGGAAAGGAAATGAGCTTATAATCCCGGTCAGTTTTTTCACTCTGATATTTCTAGACTGTTTCAGATACCATCACTTAGAGGACATCAGTACTTCCTTACGTTTAAAGATGATCATGGTAGTTTTAGGTTTGTATTCTTTTTGAAGAATTGATAGGATATTTTGACATCATTCAAGAATTTGTATCAATTAGTAAAGAGCCAAACATTGTTAAAATGTCAAAACTCATAACAAACAATGGAAGCAAGTATATGTCAAAAGATTTTCAACGTTTTTTATCCAGCAAAGTCATTCAACACGGTCTAACGACACCTTACTGCCCTGAACAAAACAGAGTAGCGGAACGAGACAATAGAACGATTGTTGAGAGTGCCAGATCAATGTTACATCATCGCAATATGCCTCTTGAATTCTAAGGTGAGGTTGTTAATACAATTGTATACATTCTTAATCGAGTCTCCAGCAGAACTATTCTAGGGTCCACACTGTTGTAGTTGTGGTATGAAGAAAAACCAAATTTAAGTCACTGCAAAGAATTTGGAAGCATGTACTATAGTCACATTCCCAAGCAACAACATCATAAACTTGATAGCAAAGCTAGAGAAGTCATGTTTATGGGCTATCGTACTACTTCAAAGGCTTATCAATTATGGTGTCACAAAAAATAAGAAAATAATAGTCAGCCGTGATGTTATTTTTTATGAGAACAATTGTTCTCAATTCAATGTACCTACTAGTGGTCACACAACAACCACAGAAGTTGCATTAACTATTCCCAGTACATGTGGATCAATTCCCGCATCACCTCTTAAGCTTATTGACTCCATGTTGCCACCTCGATGTATAGAGCAACCAGATGGGATACAGATCGTCGTGTAAGAAACACTTGTAAATGCAAACGATGGGAGTATAGGAAGTGTTGATAGTGGTAGAAACAATTTTTCAACTGATGGAAATACTAGTAGCAGTGGGAGTATTGGAGAGAAGGAGAGCGATGTTCAAATCGGTAGAAATATTAGCAGCAGTGGAAGTTTTGGAAAGAATAAGGATAATTCTCAGATGGATAGAAGCACTCAGAACAGTGGAAGTTCAAAAACTAGTGGGAGCTACAATCCAATTTGGTCAACATCTTCGGATAATGAACTCAATCCAACGCTATGTACAAAGTCGATAGCCGAGCTATATGTTCAAGACAGTAATAAATTGTCAATATCTACATTGTATTTTGCTATTGTTAAAGAGACCAATGCTAAAAGAGTTTTAGTTCTTCCTAAAGAACCAAAAACATACAACCAAGCTATTCAAAGCGAGTACAAGGACAAGTGGCAGAAAGCGATGATGGAAGAAATTGATTCGTAATTGAAGAACAAAACCTGGGCAATGAAATTCTTATCAAAGGGACGATCTACCTTTCAAACTAAAAGTGAAGGCAAATGGAGCTATTGAACGTTTCAAAGCACGTTTAGTAGTGAAGGGCTTTACTCAAACTCGTGGTATAGATTATGAGGAAACATTTGCTCCAACAGCAAGGACAGAGACTATATGTCTAATATTGGCAATCGCAGGAGCTGAAGATTTCGACCTGGTTCAATTCGAAATAAAAACAACCTATCTAAATGCAACGTTAGTAGAAGAAATATACATGACTTTACCCTAGGGTTTTGAAGAATAAATGTACCACAGGTTTCTGGGTTGTTGCGGCAAAGTCTGCAGAATTCGAAAAGGGCTCTATGGTTTAAAGCAATTTGCTTGAGGGTAGAATAAAACCTTCTCAGATTTTTTGAAGCTATATGATCTCATCCAAAGCCTCTCTGGTCCGTGCTTATTCTTTTCAACGTCAATATCTAGACTAACTCTTATTCTATGGGTAGATGACGGAATTGCTATGTGCAAAGACAAGCAGCTTCTCAACAAAGTGATCTCATATCTCAAATCAACCTTCGAAGCCACAGTGGGAGAGGCAGATGTATACGTCAAAATTTATATCACTTGTAATAGGTTCCACAAATTGTTGTACATCGATTAGCAACGATATACAGAAACAATTCTACAGAAGTACAGGTTTCAAGATGCATCCACAGTTTCAACAATAAGTGATTCACACATACACTTGTGCCATCCAAGGAAAGATGACGGTGAAATCAATCCTGTTTTTTTTTACCAAGAAATTGTCGAATCATTATTGTACTTGGCAACACACTCAAGACCTGATATTGCATGTGTTGTTTCAATTGTCACTCAATATGGTAGCAATTATCGGAAAATTCATTGCATTGTTGTTAGAAGGATTTTGAAGTATCTCAGAGGAACTATTGATTTTGGGTTGTGCTATTCTTCTGACAACAAAGCAAATCAGAATCTTATAGCTTATGTTGATGTTGATTACACTGGTGATCTCAATGATAAAAAAAGTTGCAGTGGCAATGTGTTGATCGTCAACAATGGACCAATTGTCTAGCTAAGTAGGAAGCAACTCTGCATTGCAGGGTCGACAACTGAGTCTGAATATGTGGTTGCATCTCTTACCAATAAAGAAGTAGTATGGGCATGAAGACTTCTAGCCGATTTTGGATACCAACAGAAGAATCCAACTCCGTTATTTTCAAACACTAGAAGAAACCTATGTTTTTTTAATGTTCAAAATTTGGACGTCCATTTTTTTGGACATCAAACATAACTTTAGGATGCTAGTTTTGATGTCAAAACTAGCATCCTAATGTTATGTTTGATGTCCAAAAAAGTAGATGTCCAAATTTTAGACGTCAAAAAAAACACAAGTTTCTTCTAGTGAAACAATCAATCGGCAATTCAAATTGTTATGAATCCGGAGTTTCATAAGCAAACAAAGCACATTGATGTTATGTTCCATATGATCAGAGAATTCTAGAGCAAGGGAGAAGTTACACTTGAATATATTCCGTCTCGGCTACAGCTTGCTGACATATTCACAAAGCCAGTAACTCCTAAAGTTTTCTACAAGCTCAGAGATGCTCTCAACATTGCAAAAAAAGTACATCACCAAGTAGGAGAGCTAATACATTGATGCTTCAGTATATTCATGTTATAAGTGGGAGTATTGGAACGTTAGTTTGTACATTACCATAATGTAATCACTTGCTAACAGCTTCGTAGTGAATGAAGTACATCATAGTGGATGTTTCTTGATATAGATGAAGAGCATCCTATCATTTCTCTCGTCTAGCGCTATGACTTCCCACCCTCTATCTGTGAAGGTACTGTTGTAAAAGGCCATATTTGTTATATTGAGACTTTTTGCAGATTTTGAGACAGAATGTTAGGTATTGGAAAATTCATTTAAAAAAATAGTAATTGAAACCAAAAATAAATAATGCTAAAACAGTGATTCTATAATGAAATTCTAAAAGTTGATGTTGTTACCTATTTATAAAAAAATACTAATAAAGTGATAAAGCGGTTTATCTTCAAGTCGCGGATAAAAATGAGATTGCGAAAAGTCTCAATATAACAAATACGACCTTGTAAGTCTGTCTTGAACAATGTAGGATGATGTAGGATGTTACTTTGTAATAAAGCATGAGTTTACAAAGTATGTTTACTTGCCTAGTTCCATGTAACCAACATAAACTTAATTGTCTTGATCAATTTCTCCCTACTTCAGAATTTAGAAATGTCGGTGAAATGATTGATTTATACAGAACGTTTTGAACTACTGGCTAGGGGTTGGGATTGACAACAACTATGTGGGGGAAATGAATGATCAATCTTAGCTTAGTTTTAAATGCAAACGTGTCAATTTTCATCAAAATCCACTCAAAACTGCCATTTATGTTGCAAAGAGCAAAGAAACTTAAAAAATTGTTAGTTTGTGCATATCTAACTTGTAGGTCAGGAACTCATACTAGACTAATATAAATATGTGTGGAAGAAATTTCAGAATCTAGAATTACTTAGGTTGCAGGATGTTTATGTTTGAAGTGAAGGAAATGGTTTTCTGAGTACACATTGTGACTAAGCTATTTGACTTTGAATCTTCTTCACTTCAAATTTTTTGCTTTAAGAAAATTTATATTGAAGATTTGAGTTGTCAATCTTGTGGGGCCCACCTTTCTATACCTTATGTTAGGTTGTTTGCTGTGTTTTTTTGTTTAATAGACTAAGATCTGAAAAACCATGAGCATCCGGCAGTGCTCTTGGTACCATTGGAAAGCTCTTTGCAAGGATGGGTGCATGGACTTTGTTTTGTGGTATTTGGACATATGGTGTGAGAGTTATTGAATTTCAAAGTTTTTATGAATTTAGTAATTGACTTAAATTATCAATTATTTTTAAAAATAAAATAACTTTCACATCGCATGTCCAAACACCACAAACAAAGTCCTTCTCCTTTATGCATAGAGCTTTCTATTCCTATCAAGGAGGCAACCTCTCACACTACATTGTGAAAGTTATTGAATTTGAAAGGCTTAATGAATTAGTAAAAGTAAAAGTAAAAATTGTAGCAACAACACAAGGTACACTAGATTCTTCTAAATTGTAGCAACAACACGAAGTAATTTTAATTTATTTCAATTGTAGCAACAACATGATGCACACTAGATTCTTCTAAATTGTGGAAATTGAGTTAAAAAATGAATCAAACATGTGGTTTTTCTAAAAGATGCTATAACTACTTACAAAACAAAAAGCTTCATAATATTCACATTAGTATTTCAAATAGAATGAATCAAAGATTTCCATGTAAAAAAAAATATATCATATGAAGTACAAATTATTAAAATTCTTTAAGCATTTCAATTTTTTGTAATAGTTTTTTTTGCTTCATAGACTTGGTCAATTTGAGGTTATTGAAGCATAACTTTTTCTCTTGGGCATCAATTGATATAAAATTTATATTTCCACAAAGCCAATGTACTTTTCTATCTTATAAATTTTTAAGAAAAAAACATGACTAAAATTGAATCCCCAAGTGCCTACTTAAAAACTAGTTCTTTTCAAGGGAGCATGGGAGTTTAGGAGTTTAGGAGATAAAAGTATTTTACTTCATATGATATAATACATTTTTCTATTGATTTTTTTCATATAGTCATTTGGGACGTTATTCAATCATGTGATGCCACTAAATATCATTTAATTGAAAGTATGATCACTAATGATGCATTAAAAAGGTTCAAAAAACATATGAATATATATTCAATTGACAAGACAAAATAACATTTAAACTTATTTCAAAATTTTGCACTTCGTTGGACAAAATGTATTCAACATATCATTCAAGCAAATAGTGGTCTTTCCTATTATTTTCATTTTTTTCCCTTGAAAGGATGGATTGGTGATTGTGGAAATCAACCATTTTGATATTGTGGGAATTGTTGGTCTAAAAAAATCCAAAAGTACTCATTGGATGTCAAAGTACATAGAAGATCTTCCTTTTTCACACAAAATTCTAAAAGATTTTCTATCATCCGTAGGACACCAAATGTTCACCTCAACATTTGGGTTAAAGGTTGTCCATCCGCTAAAAGAGCTAGAAATTTTTAATTACCACAAATGAAAACTTTGAGGTCATATTTGGAATAATAAAAAACTCTCAATTTTCAAAGGACTAAAAATGCAATATAATCCTAAAAAAGAAATCTTGTTTTGGAACATCTCTTGTCAAGAGCAATAATCTAATCCTTTCCACTCATTTGCACCACAACTCTTTTGAGAGAAAGTTGATTTTTATCAAGTAGTATTGGACTATGAGATAGTAGCCAATATTTTCACGCAAAGTATCATTTAAACACGTTGTTATGTCTCAAAACACTAAGGCACAGCCTATATAAAAAGAGAGCATATAAATGTGCTTATTACAACATCAAGGTAAAAGTATCATCAACATCCTCCTATATATCTTTTTTCCAATTAAGGACCTATAGGAGTTTAGGATAGAGAGATCCCAATTTGCATATCCAAGTGATTCCATGAGGACAAGGGCCTCACCTGCACCCATACATCAAAACGAACAGTTAGTATGTTTTAGTGTGTATGTGAGGTGTCTTAAGCCCTACGTCACTTGTTATCGTTTTCACACAAAATAACAAAGATAGCAAACACAATATTTCCTAGTGAAGTCCATACAAAAAACACCAAACAAATTATTTAGAATCCATCTTGTGAAACCTGGCTATTGGAAGTAGACTGTGTGGACGTCATAGTTACACCAATCTTCAGTAATCACAGGACAACGCGCAATCAGGTCTCCCAAGCTATTAGTCTCAGCACAGGGAAGAATGTCGACAAACAAAGAGAGCTCAGATGATGAACTGAGTAAAACACCAAAGTACTAGTAGTTTAGAAAATGAGCTTGTTTGGGAAAGTCAAGCTTTCAAAATCTTTACACTCACTGGTTGGTGTCAGTTACTATTATTGTAGCAGTGGTCTCTTGGCCGAAATTACTGCCCTCTGTCATACAGGTGTCCTTATAGTGTTCAAAATCAGCAGTGTGATTATGAGGTTAAGCATCGCACCCTCCAAATCAGTTGGAAATTACATCCATATTAATTGTAAGCTATGGGAATGGGATATGACCCAGATCCACTAAGTAAATGTAATTGCCTTGGAGGTTACAGAAACTTCAAACCAAGGCAATTTAGCTCTCTTATGTCAAATGTCAGTAATGTTATTGATAACATCATAACTTGTCACACCATCTCGTGATAAATATGGTGGCAGATTAAGTATAGCAACAGTTGAAAATTTAAAAAAGCATCTAGATGCTAATTAAAACCCCAAGGTATTGGAATCTGATTGCTATATCCATTACATCTGTAGCATAAATGCTATAGATACAAGCCTGCCAAATAATCTAGAAAGGTTATATTCTTAGCAAACATTCCTACTAAAGCATGTCCTTAAGTCTAAAAATTCAGGTCAATGTAGTAAGGATTCTAAAATATTACATGTACATGGTATCATGTAATTAATCTAGACATTTTTTCTCAAGACTATATGTTGTTTTTTAGGTCTTGAATTGTAAATCTAGAAAAAGAAAAAAAGAAAAAAAGAAAAAAAAAAGGTGGGAGGATTTTTACCTGGCTAGGTGTCCACCACCAAAGCCCACGTGGAGAGACAACGCCCACAAATGGTCGCATGAAGAAGAGACTGGTGAGGCGGTTCGCGGACCCGCAAGGGAACCCCGCGAACCTCATCACCAACCTCCCCCCCATGGGACCGTCCGTGGCAGGGTTCGACCTCGCGTCGCCCACCCGCTTACGGCATTGGCCCCCAAGCCAAAAGGCCCATCTGGCCTGTCGGGACTTGCCCCTCCCGAAGGCCAGCCACCGGCCCGAGTCACAGGAGGACTAAAAATGTTACTTAAACAGGTTTAGAGAAGCCCGTGAGTATTGCTGACTTCTCACAGTTTTGTGGCGTAAAGTGTTGGCCGAATCTACTTTCAGGTACCTTCAATTCTCCATTTTCAGGTAGGAGCACGCACATGGTATGCTGAGGCAGGTCCCAAATACATCGGGAAGTGCAAGTAAACTTCTTAGACTCTCATTCTTGGGACATTGATGAAGTGTTGATGGTAGTCTTTTGCAGGATTTATTTATTCTCGGTCTCTGTAAGAGTTCTAGTAAACATGTCTGAATGCAAACCGTTCAGTTTGGTTAATATTTTGTGGCAGTGAATTTGTATTTTATTGTCCTTGACTTGCATTTTTTGTTGTGATATGTGGGCACCTACAAACTTTAAGGGCGAAGGACGAGGAAACCACCAGTGCAGCTCTGTGTTACCGCCTCTCTGGAATGCAGGTGCCTGCAAAATTTCTCCATTCTCAACATTCCTTTCCCTGATTTTGATGTTTTGTACCATCTGGAAGTATCACCTGGATGTAAGGAAGTCTTTCCGAATATTTTGAACTGGAGGATTGGTACAAGAGATTCATTAGAAGATGACTTCACATACTTGGCCCCTAAGTTCCGAAGTCGTTGCTGTGTCAAGAAATCACTCACTTATCCAGATTCCGAGTTTGTGCCCGTAAGGTATATTTTGGTCACCAAGTACATCTCTTAACTTGCAGAACCCAAGCTCTCCGGAGATTGTGCAATAGCAAATGTAGGGAACTGAGAGGGGGCCAACTGACTGTGGAATTTTATTTTCAAGGCTGGAAACTCGTTTATTGTTGCCTAAGGTTTACGAAGCCAAGAATGCCAAAGTATGGAAAGCCTCACGATGCTGGTGTATATGTCTGGATCCCGATGAAGCTCCAGAGGCACTCCAGCGTTTCGTTTGCTCAAATCCTTCTCCCGGGAAGGGCTGGGATGGTGTATTCGTCAAAGCTGTCTGTGGCACCACCGTCACAGAGCTTCAACACCTCAAGGCCTGGTGCTCTCTCTGAATAATCACTGCAATAGAAATGCAAATTCGTGTTGTCTTGTCACTAGAGTTACGTATTATCTTGTGGATTCTGCTTACAAGTTAGGTCACACTATTATGGATCATCTAATTACGAGTTGAAATAGGTTCAAACATGTCTAGTTTAATATAGCAGTGGCAGGGTTGTTGAGGTTTACACTCAGTCCTCTCTAATGACACTACCCCGTGGGCAAATGTGAGTGCGTTGACATTTGATAGTTGTCGAATCAGATGTGAACTCAACATGACAGATGATCAGGATATTGTGCAATTACAGAGTGCCATTAGAGAGGTTTAAGTGTAATGTTTGCAATGATGTGCCCAGCACTAAATTCCATTGTTAGTGTAAACCTTCATTACTATCTGCGGAACCTGACAAGAACTCTTTGTTATTCATAGAAGCTGATGACAATGGTTGCTTAGTCTCTTACAGATCGTCATCAGTCCTCGCAGCCTTTCAATTATTTAAGCAAATGCGCATGATTAATTTCAACTAGGCTCAACTCAGTCTTCAGGAAGTTTGCTTCCGAAGGAGCTGCTAAAAAATAATTGCTTTAACTTCGGTACTTGTCTTGGCGCTCAAATCGATTTCTGAATGCGCAAGCTTGAGGTACAAGCCTCGTATCATTTTTTTTCCGCTTCAGTATTGGTGGCGTCCGAGGGTGACCCTACGTCTCTTCAAGCTAGATCAGTTAGACTTGTCGATTTCGCTCTTGCCTTCTACGATTGGGACACAAAAGATCAGAATTTCTGAGTGGGTTGAAATCGTTTGTGCAAGTGTTTACAGATGTCATTGATTCTGTATTGGAGATTGAGACTTGACCGTCCTCGATGGAGTTCAAATCGGTCAAGGTTGTGGTTCATTTCTGCTCCATCAACTTGAAGGTGCAATTCTCTTCACTCCGAAGGCCGTTGTGCGAGAGGCGTAACAAATCCAGTTCTGGTTTGAAAATATTTTACGGAACAGGAGGACATGGTGGCGAGCGGATTTGTTTGACTCCCTGTCAAGCTATATGATTCATACAACCAAATACTCTCCTCCGTACCATCCAACATCCTAGATTCCCAAAGTCTAAATGTCAACACAAACATGGAATTGTGGGTGAGAAACCGGACTTTCCAGGATACAAATCCATGTAAACTTCAGACAGAGCGAGAGACCTAAATTCCAAGCAATTGATTGGATTTTGGCCTGAATCTCGACTCCTTGATTCTGATTCAAGAGCTCCAAACGAAAGCAATCGTACAGTAGGGTTTAGGGTACTAAATAAACATCATGTTTATGTCTCGTTCATTCACTTGCAGTGAAGGAGGTCACTGTACAAGCACTGCCGTTTGCTCTCACCTCAAAATGAGTGGCGAGCAATAACCCTACTACTAAGAACTTGGGGCGTCTGTACTAGGAAAAAAAAATCTTCCAAAATTGTTTTCCCACTCATTATTGAACAATGTTTTTTGTGACCTCCTTTGTGATTACTGCAATTGGCTTTGTCTCCATTGTTCTTGCTGGATTGTTTGGCAGGTTCTTGATATACAAGAGGATATATCCCAATCTTGCCGTCAAAAAATTTATTCCTCAAGTAATCAAAGCGGGGGCGAGCAGTAGCAACAAGGAACATCACCTTCAAAATAAAATGTTTGCTTTTACCAGTTTGTTGAGGCTCCTCTTCACGAGGCACCAAATAAAAACTGCCACTTTCTTCAGTGAAAAATATTTAGGGGATCATTTGATCGTGTTCATATTTTGTAGCGCAAAAAAGCTATATTTTACAACCCCCATAGCTAGTTTGAGGACTTTGATTACAAATATGAATTCAAAATTTACAAATTTTATCATGAGTGGAAAATAAAAAATTCTAACAATTTTCCTAGGGACCAAGGGCAGAGGGGTGAATTCACTCCGGACCAAAGGTATGAGATTGTTATTCTTGTTCTGTTTGACAATTGAATGACAGCGGATTCCCATTTGTTTTGAATTTTCTTATAAATAAATTAATCAAAGAAGTGATTGTACAACATCTACCAATAAAACTTTGACCCTTCCTAACTTTTGCATATTATACCCAAATGTGTCGAAACTCAATATTGAAAAAACAATTTTAGAACATGTCCCCCAAAAAACATTGCCCCTTTCTAATTTTGGGTACAGTATCCAAATTCTCCAGAATCAATATTCAAGAGACGATTTTAAAACATCTAACAAAAAAAATTGACCCTTCCTAACTTTTGCATATGGTACCCAAATTTCACATTCTTTGGTGCATTGGAATCTCCTTTCCCTTATCAAGAAAAAGATATGAAAATTTAACCAGTCTAATAATAGTAAATATGCACAATAGCCAGAAGTGGTGGTTTAAAGGCACTCATCTTATTTAATCAATTCATGAATAAGATTTAAACTAAGAGAACCCCACGATCTTCTTCAAAACACTACTCTCACAATGATTAAATATGTACCACACACGGAATAACATAAAACTCACTAACTTAGGGTCTTCTATAAAGACAAACTGAAAGAATAATCAGTATAGTCTAGCATTCATATGTGCAATTGAGGCAAAGCCTTTAGGTGAGGTACATATTCTACTCAAACCAAAATATTCATTGTGCAGGGCTGTGAGGCTGTTTCCATACCTTAGAGAAAGAACTGGAGCGCTACGATAACTTCGATGGAGAATCATTTCTGCTCAAACCTCGTGATGACATATCCAATCTACATGTCTAATCCAGAAGGTGAATGCATGATCAACAAACACTCCATGAAGGAAATCAAAACCTCCACCCGTAAACCTCCACCCGTAGAATAAGAAAAAAACAATCCTTACACTCACACTCCCTCCATACCAACAGTACTTGCGTAGGTGCTTGTTTAATTTGTGCTTTGCTGCTAAAGAGCTTTGGAGACTTAAATTGTGTTCATGTAGTCTGTCATAACAATGCTAGCTAGTTGTTCATCATTGGTAACGCGATACTAGGTAACTGTTCACCTTCTATAACGCGGCATCAATCGACAATTCTTGTTTTGCAACACAGCACCGGTCGAAGTTGACGATTTCAACGTCAACTTGGTAGAAATTTTGGATCAGTATCAGCTGATGAGTATCAACGTTATAATAACGATGCTTATGATGATTCAAATTGATATCAAGTTGATGAGTATCAACATTATCAATTTTGGATCAGTATCAATCAACGCTTCATAAGCATTGTGACACTCTAGATGCCCATTTTAAAAAGGAAGCTATTGGATCGAAGAAGAAGAGCCAACCCAACCCATGACAGAGCCCGAACCAAGTAACATTGTTCACGATCAAATTTAGGGAGGACAAGCTTCTTGTGTATCAAAGAAAAATCCAATCACGCGACAAACAGTCCCTTAGTTATAAAGTCCTTCTGGCCCACATGCTCTCTGCCATAATGGACTGCGACATTGGCGTGGATATTTTTATGCGGGAGTAACACAGAGTACCGCGGGAACTTCCAAAGTGATTGGCTAGTGGTGCTTGTTGAAAATGGCAAAAAAATCCCTCTTTTGACCACTCAATAACAACATGTCGAAAACTAATTTATAGCTAAAACTTCTAGGACACAAAGAATGCATTCAACTCTACTTATATATTACAAAAAATTGAAAAAAAGTTATTTTTGACCTTAATCCGGAACTTTTAGTCCAACAAGATGATCATTATGGGACGGAGGAAGTACTAAACTACATTCAAAAGCTGTCCTAACCCCCTAGTCAAGCCTCGCTATCCCCGAAGTGGTCCCCAAAGTCCCTGGAGTGTAACTCTAGAGTCCTAAGAGTCCTTCTTTTGTAGTTGCAAAGTTAGGGAGGGTGTTGGTACAGTTCCATTTTGTTTACCTCTCTCGCTCCGACTGTGATATTTGAGTGGCTTTGCAAGGAGCCGGCTACTGTAGCACTTGCGGACGAGTTTCAACCTCCAAAGCGGCTCCGTAGCCGCATGTGCGAGAGACTAGTAGTCTTTCATATTGCAGCTGCTTGTTGCAATAAGAAAATGAAAGAATCTAGACAGTGAGTCCGGATTTGATAGTCCTACTGAAATAAGAAGAGAACAATGGATGCATTGGTCGAAGATTGAACAGATTTGGCCACAAGAAAGTCCCCACACGACCTATTCAATCACTTGTGAACCAAACCCTAACTTGAAGGCAACAAACAAAAGTCTCCACATGATGTAATCAAGTTAGTGAAGAGCATTGCATGTGTTGGGCCAAAGAGGAAACATAATTGGATCCGAGCAATGACCTATTCAAATGCGTACAACACATTGCATGGGTTGGCAAGAAAATTGATAGAATGGGACAAAAGCAAAGTCTGTACGCATGATCTACTCTAAGGGAATGAATTGAAGAGCATTGCATGCATTGGTCCAAAAATAAATAGAATTCAACAAGAGAAAGTCTGCACATGTTGCACGCCATTCAGTGAAGAGATCAAATTGCAAGAATTTTGAAGGTCAAAACCAAATAGAATTGCACAAAAAGGAAACCAATGCCTGAATGACAGACTCTCTCACAAGTTTGTTGCCTGTTTTTTGTCCCCAATTTCGCAGGTGTGTTGCATCCACAATAAGCCCGCGGAAGGCGAGCGCTGCGACATCATGTATCCCGCCGCCAACTCCATGAATCTCTTCCAATTTGCCTTCTTCAACTTTGTTTCTCATCCAACTGGAGCGCATCGGCTTCTCCGCCATTTAGAAGCGCATGAACATCTGGCTGGTCCAACGCCTCGGCATGTTGCGTCACAAGGACAGTGAGCAACATCAACCACACCTGCTGCGCGTCTACGGCTAGGGTGGACCAAAATGGCCATGCTTCGTCAGGCACCCACAAGCGCGGGTGACCTGTGGAAAAGGGCAGGTCACCTGCGGTGAAGGGTGGGGTACCTGCGGTGGAAGGGCGGGGTACCTGTAGCTGAGCCCGGGGTAGGTGGTCACTACATGCTTATCTTTTTGAAACCTGCCCACGCATCCTTTTCATCCATTCTCGCCGTTGAAACTCGTTCGAGCTTGCCGCTGCAGCTTCGCGCGTCTTACCTACTGACGCTGGATGGTTTCTTCCGTGTGTTTTTTCTTCCCGTTGGTAGCAAGTTGTGGTGTGCGCAAGGAGTTTGATTGCGCGAGGATTGAGCATGGAGTTGATTGCACGAGGGTTGAGCATGGAGTTGATCGCATGAGGGTTGAGCTTGGAGTTGATTGCGCGAGGATTGAGCGTGCGAAGGCTAAAGAACGACCTGATGTGTATCAAGAGTTGAGGAGTGAGTGCTCTCATAATGTGTAGGGTTTGTTTGATGTGCAGTTCTGAAAGCTTTGGGAATGCCAAGACAGTTCGCAATGACAATTCAAGGTATGTTAAAAGTGTTCTCTTTGCAGGTATTGTTCTGCATCTTTTATTGTTAAGAGTTTGATTATAACACAATGTGAATGATTCTCAAGATATGCACTGATGTGCAATTACAGAGTGTGTGAGTGTGTGTGGTGTCTCAAAGACATTGACCACACAGTTGTTTGTTGTGTACATTGCAGAATATTGTGAAAGATACGCAAAATTAGAAGACATTAGGGTTTAGGATCCAGTTCTAGTGAAGCTTTAGGGTTGGATCTAGTTCTAGCAGAGCCACTGCTGCCCTGAGTCAGCCACTATGGCGGAGGAGCTTCCCAACAGCAAAGAACTGATCATAGCTGCAGGTGCTCCAAATTTTCTTGATTGCGATGAACCTCATGTAGAATAGTTTTGATCACTTTGCAATCTGCTTTGCCTTCTAGTCCATGCTCTTAACCGTAGAATTGGTGGGACAGACTTTGTTGTAGTTGCAAAATTTTAACCTAATTTTGAAACAATTGCCTCCCCCTCCTCCGTTTGCAGAAACTCAGTCAATACAAGTCCTGGCGAGCAACTCTAGAGAAAGTGCGATTCTCGAGGTTGCCTACGGATTGCACATCTCGATCGGTGCCGATGCAGTGGGAGTAGAGAGACGACCTCCTTACAAGCAGGTGACCTTTGTCGATCTCTTTTGCTGGAAAAAAATGGTGGAGGAGTATGTCGGGTTTGAATCGAAAGAAAAAGATAGAGTTTCAAGCTCTTCTTGGTAACTTTGAGAGCTTGCAAGGCGCCGTTAATGTTCTGAGTGTGCAGGACGAAGCTGGAAACAAGACATTCAACTAGCTGTTTCTATTTCTTTGCCTTAGCTTCTGTGGTGATTTTCACAGTGCTTAGTACCTCAGCATTGAGGGGTCGACACGCTAAAGTACTTTCTGAAATTATTTCTGTTCTTGCACAAGATTGACATTACCATAGCTGCAAAGTTCAAAGTCTCAACTCCATGAATTTTTCATTGGTGATGCAAGGCCAGTATATTACAGGTATTCATCTTTTTCTAGTCAACATGGGTCCAAGGCCATGTTTTATATTTTTAGAAAATTTTGGAGCGGTGGCATCTGCCAGCTCATGCAAGAGCTCCCATTTGTAGACGGCTTATGTTCTTACATTTGGCTTTTATTCTCTCTTGCGCGTTTTTATTGCTTCCATATCTATACTATTAGTTTTTCATATTTAGAATTTGCCTGTAAAGATTCTGATACTATGGTTCTCTGACCTTTGTCTGTCTGGGCACTTCACTGGTGTGAATGCTAGATATTAGTAGTAATTAGCGGAGAAGATTGGGAGGGAAGACCTAGAGATGTACAGCAGTTTCGTTAAGGTTGCCACCAGAAGCATGATATGGCATTGCCGTGCTCCAAGTGGCTGCTGGATCAAAATCCAAAATCCAGATTCAAGGACCATTTCTTTTATTTCTTTGGATGCAAATGAAAGGAAAAGGGCATTTCAAAAAGGAGAGTACAAGCCAAACCAACTGAAGCCAGGAGTGTTTTTAATCCCAGGGAGACTCCAGACCAGACAGACGACAAACTGAGACGCAACCCAATCAGAGACTAGGTGGAAGAAAGTTTATTACGTAGAGCCCGTTCAAGACACAGCGTAGTGGTTCTTGATGTCACTATATGTTTGCAAGTCTATTTAACTGTTGCTCTAATGTATAACATTGTCTGCTTGGATTCCTCGATCCCTAACTGTCTTGTAAATTTCTGTACAACAGAAGATGGAGACAGCTAGAATGGAAGTGCTAGACATTGGGAACTAGGGTCTTCCGTAGCTAGTATCCATAGTAGAGTATTTCATCATCCTCACCATGGTCTCATATGAAGTTATGAACTATATGGTGGTAGATATAGGTGACCAAAACATGTGCTAGATTGGATGCATGGGTCATCATTTCTGTTTAGTAATTCTACTTTAATTTGGGATCCTCCAAAGAATTCTAATCCAGTGATAAAAACGGCTAGCCTCATTCTCTTTGAGTGTGTCATCTCATGTACAGCTCTAGTGAACCAATTCTTGTGATCTCCACTGATTGTGCTGTCAAATTGCACTGACTTCATGAACTGTTCTGGCTCAATGCAACAAGACCTGAGAAGGCAATTTTCAAGCAATCTGGGGTAAGTTGTGTGACTTCACTTTTGTACTTCTCTTTCTTAGTGTCAGATACGGGTGCCGTCTCTATTGCCAACAAAAACCCTTCTCTTAGAGCCTTGCCAACCAGCTGCCTGCCTTTGAATAGGTGAGACCAAATAATGCTCCCTAGTTTCTTCTCCACTTGTTCAGCCCAATTGTTTTCTTCAAATTGGAAGTTTATGAAAGACTAACCTAATTCTTCATTGATTTCATCTTCAGCTAGTTGAGAAACTAGCATCTTAGCATGTGAAAATGATTTTCAGAGTTGATGCAAGATGCTCCATTTGGATGGAAAGCAGAGTTGAAAGTCTTTCTCCAGATTTGACCGAAGTTGAAAATCAACACCTTCAATGAGATCTTCAGGTTCAGGTACTTGGTCACAAATCATAAGCAAGGTTGAGTATGTAAATGGCCTATTGACCTCCAATTTTTTGGAAGCAATCTCCCAAATCAAATGACCGATCATATACCCCTGAAGAATGCCAAGTATTGGTTAGAAGTAGGTAAGGTTCAAACTACATGCAAGACTACATGTCAATTCACAAATTCTAGGACAGATTAGTCTAACCATTGGAAGTCTACAACAAAAGAGGTTATTTATTTAATGTTCTAAGCATGTGGTTATTTATTTAATGTTCATTATAAGTATGGTTGATTATAGGTTTAAGAGAACAGAAAAAAAATTAGTTTAAGAATCAAACTAATAATTAAAAAAGTACACATACCGTATCAAGCTGAATGTCTGGTCGGACTATGACCATGTCCTTCATTGGATGCAAAATGGCTCCTTCTCTATTGTTTGTGTACTCAAGGATGGAATTGTAAACTTGATGAAAATCAACCTATTATTTACAATATAATAAATCATCTACTTGTAATCAGAATTGGTCTAATTGAGATCCATAACTTTAGGATTAAGGATAGAATTTTGGACTTGTTATAAAAAAATGATTTATTTAGAATACAATAAATCACTAATGACTAAATCTGATTTGATTCTATGAATTTGATTTGCAGGAATATGGTGTAGAAATAGAAACTTACAAATGGCATAGAAATAAATTGCTTCCAACAATTTGTTAGCCATGAGTTTCGAAGACCGTCTGCATCAAGTGTATTTGTTTTTTGAATTCCAGATTTGTGGACATATTCCACTTTTACATTATAGCATGCATTCTTGGTGAGTGTCACTTCTCTCCATTGATCACAAAATGCTTGGTATTCTTTGCCTTGTATGATTTTGATGTAAATGGTAGGGACCAGCCTTGAAGTGTCAGAAAATTGCATATAAGAGTAGAAAACTTTCTGCTCAAGAAAGTAGTTTTGAAATTCTAACAAAGCCATCTCTACTTCTTTTCTTTGATGCAGTAATTCCTCCTCTTCCATGTCTTTCAGTGCAGAATTTGATTTGCACATCAGTTCAAGGAGTTTCAGGGTGATTTTCTTGTTAGTAGAATGTTTGAACAGGTCCTCCATCTCAGTGATCCTATCAACTCCTTTTTCACCATGTGAATGAAGCAAGATGAGGGCTGCATCAAGATATGTAGCTTTCTTTGGTGCCTTTTTGATGAGGTAATCAATTTCATCCCATTCCTTCCAAAAAAGCCTTGCATTTTTTTCGAATTCCATCTTCAAATTTGCAGGTGTAAACATCTGCATTGTAATGTAAGAAGTAACTTTGTTTAGGTCTGAGTCATTGCAAATAATACCTCCTCTTAAGTTTCTCCTATGAACTAATCCCAAAATGATGGTCTTGAGTGTAGAAGCTGCATCTTGGAGTACCTGCAATGGGTGGCACATGTGTAAGTATCTCATTTGACCTAAATCTGGGTATTATCTTAGTTGACTTGTTGTATGAGATTAGAGCCTACACAAAGATGTAAGAGTGAAATTGGATCAAAGAAAGTTTAGACCATAGTATACCTCTGTTTCAAGTTCACTGAAGGACTTCCAAAACGAGTTGCTCCTTTGTATGTCTTCATAGTCTTGATTAGCTGATTCACACATCTTTTTGTTTTTCTTTTCCAAGGCTGTGAAATACGCCTCTTGAAGGCGTATCCATTCATCTGAAAGAAAATCGAAATAGTTTTCATCTGACGTCCCATGGTTGATGAAATTGGGTATTGTCAAGTCTATGACATCTGATGATGATGATGGCATTGCAGATTGGGGCAGCTGCGATGGAGGCTGAAGTACTGGAGGCTGAAGTGATGGAGGTGTTTCCAGTGAAGGTAGTTGCCCTATTCCTAATCCAGGTAAGAATACCACCATAGTGTTGGCATTTAGTTTTCCATAAACTGCACCTACCTCCTGGGCATATGGCTCTAATTTATAGGCTCTATCTAACCTTGCTCCTTTTTGTTTCTTGTTGTGTTTGAAAAATGATCCTGTAACTACATCCCCAAGTGTGTTTTGGTATTGTGGTAGCCTCGAAAATGCTTCTGCTACACAATACTCTACACTATCTTTTGGAAATTGGTGAGGATAGTGTACACCTGCCCACTTCTGTGAATCAGGTAAACTTAGTACCACTATGCTTGGATCAGACGGCCAATTACTAATGGATGGCACTCCATTACTTGTCCATTGTGTTCCATCTAGAATGACTAAAAATGAACATGTGATAAATCTTGTAGGTGTTGGAGGTAAGGTGGAGCCAACTGAGGAGGATGCAAGTGAGGGAGAGACATGAGAGGTGGAGGCAGGTGAAGGGGAAATTAGATTGGGAGAGGGAGGTGAGAAGGTAGACCCACGGTGGACTACAGCTGAAGTTCTATGGCCTGATGAAGAACTGCCACCTGATGATGAAGCTGCGGTACTCCTTCTATGCATTCCTACTTTTGGAGGATACATGAAAATCTGGGCTCTCTCTCCAATCGCCCTTGGAAATATTGACATGCGTACATTCATGCTTGGTCTTGCAGGTTGTGGTGTTGTCTGTCCATTTGTGCTTGGTGCTACATGTAGTTGCAGTGTCTCTAGACTTATAGGTGGATCTATGTTGTCCATGTTAGCTAAATCAACTGAGCTCTCAATGTCTAGATGATTCGTCTGGATACAATAGATTGAAGTCAGGCAATTTGAAGTCAGACTTTAAATCAATCAGCGTATCCATTCATCTATTGTATATAAGCTTTTTAGGTATTGAAATTTGAAGTCTTTCCAGGGTATTAGAGATAGTATAACAAGGCAAAGAATAAACTATTTCAGCTTTTTAAAAGGAAAAAGAAACTCAAGTTACAGATTATACTTACAGATTTCAAATAGCATTGACATCACCAATATCAGAAGATATAACTTCTGCATGCCATATACCTCCACAAGGTACCTGCACAAGATCAAAGCCCTAGTTTAAAACCCTAATTTGTATGAGTTTTTAAAGAAAGCATCCAAAAATAACTCAATGGAATTTGTCCCCTTCACTCTAATAAGAAATAAGAAGCGTCTAGTTTACAAGATCTCCCAAGAAGAAACCCAAATTCAAGAAACATAATTTAAGAAACATAATCAAGAAATATCATTCAAGAAACATTTGTTTAGAGAGCAAAAAACGAGACAGACCTTGTTGAGTTTGTAAAAGAAACAACGAGACAGACCAACCACTTCTGTACAATTCCAACTACTTCTGCACACAACTGACTTCCTACAGCTTATGATCAAAGTATATTAGAGCTCCAATCGTTGAATCAATGTCTCTTTCTTTCTGTCGTTCAATCGATGAATTTGTTGATTCTAACTTTCATCCAGTCAAAAGGGCTTTCTCATCTGTGTTGGTTTTTCCCAATTCTGTGATAAATGTGATAATATATTTAATATGATGAATGTGATAATATGATGTGATAATATATATGCTAAATGTGATAATATATTTAAATATTTTCCTGAACTTTTGGGTTAATGATGCAAGTTCAGAGAATAACTTAGTTCTTGCCTGCTATTTTTTCCTGTTATGTTCCCTTCCAACATTACTGTAGAATTACAGATGGACTGCAATTCTTGCTCAATTTATAAAGAACAATGGACCCATCACTTTTGAAATAGACTTGAATGAAGCATAATTGAATGAAGCAGAGACATGTCTGTTCAATAGGTCATTTGCACATACAGTAGAATGGTGAAAGAACAAATGACCATGTGAGGGGCAAATGACCATGTGAGGATATGTTGTTGGTGATACTAACCCCTATAAAGATACAGACTCTTCTCCAGTCTAATTGACAATTTGGGAAAAATCATCATACAGTACTATTTGGAAGAATATTTTGGAATTCATATACATATATAAATATACTACATCAGTGGCCAATGTTAGTGCTAATTGTCCTAACCGACAATTGAAAGGCTTCTATACTTTCAGTAGAATGCTCTAATGGAATGAATTGTTCTATAGGAATACCACTCTCTTGAGACATATAGCAATAATGGGACAAAAAATAGTGTAAATGAAAACATTTCAATATATCCTTTCCAACTTTCCCTATTTCATATGCTGCATTCCGAAAGGCAAAGAGATCTGCTAGCAAGCTAGGAATGTCAAATAAAGTGGGGTTTGGTGCACCTCTACGAGCAGTCCAAGTTCGTAAACCAGACAGGCCTAAATCTTGAGTACCAATATTGTCTTGATTATTCTCGGCATGTATGTCTTCAATATGTGATGTCCACCTTTTGCAGCATAACAATACAACAAAATCAATGAAATGCTTATCTTTATTGCGTCACAATGTGTCTTATTCATAAAGAAGAAATGACACAATAAAATTTGAGTAAGGATTTGTGAATTTTTAAACTCACCCATGAAGACGTTCATATTCTTGAAAATATCTTGATGGCACATGAGACGGACGAAATCTCCCATTCTCATTGATTAGCCGCACACGGTGGAAGTTCCAAACCCCAATCCACTCATTTACAATGCCTTCCAAAATAGGGATAAAGATAGCTTGAAAAGAAGCCCTATGATAGGGATCATCAGGAATGAAATATCCTTGCTCAACAATTTCTTGGATAGCATTTTTTTGGAAGCAAACTACCTTCTCCCACAACAACCTCCACCAATGCTCTATCCTTTGATTGTGCATTGATGAACCAACGAGGAATGGATTACGGGTCCCGGATCGTACTCCCAGCATATGTCTTTGAATCAAAGCATGCTCAGCAGCAAAATCAGACCTCACTCATAGAGGAGAACTGAATTTCTCGACAGCTGCAAGAAATGGTTCAAAAAGAGTTTCTTGAGTCTTGTTTGGTGCAACTTTGGCATATAAGACGTAATATGAGGCCCCGTCAATGCAGCCATGTATTCATACTCCGTACATGGTTAATTTATCATATGCTGCACAGAACAAGCATTTTGAATGTTAAACCAATGAAAGATAAGATGCTTTATTTCTGAGCTTTGCAATGAAATTAGATTAAATAGAGAGAAGAGCATTTAACTTACAGTCTATATGCCAGAGGGCCATGGGTATGGAGACATTGTATTGTCGACGAACAATGGGTAATGCTCGTCTACGTCTATTTAAATGTGCCTCTGTACATAAGAGAATAATAAACATATTAGAATTTTTTAAACATATCAAACAAAATAAATTTGAAATTGTAAAGTACCTGATATGGATTGCAAAGCTCTTGCCACCGTGCGCCTGGGTGCCCTAATGCGCAAGCGTCCGAGTGTTGCCTTCACATGTCGGATCCCCCAGTTTGCTCCATGTTCTGTAATAGGAAGGGCACCTTGGATGGTGTTGGACATTTCTTCTGTTGTAAAGCTATGATGAACTCGAAATTTATATCCCAAAGCTTTGGTCATCATTCTTTTTAGTTGTCTGGGATCAGAGATGTTCAATGATTGTGCAATTTCCTTGAATTGAGTCCCTTCGTTTAACATAGTTTGCACATAGTCAACCAATTCACCTGTAGACTCCATATTTGATTCCACCATACCGCTATCTTTTGAGAAGCTTAACCAGGAATTTCAAATCAGAGATCATCTCTGTAAGCTCCTTCCAGAATCCACGTCCCTGCATTCAACCAACACCACAACATCAGAAACCTCTGGAAACAAGAGATCGAAACAGACTTGGTTTCTGGCGTGACATGCTGCGGTTGAACGCATATACCCGGTCCATCGATGAAGTACAACTTTTTCTTTCAGCACAATGCTCAAAGAGAATTCAAGGCAACTGGCACCGATCGACTCACAGTTTTCTTATCAACAATGTTCATAATTCTACACAATTCATTGTCAAGTTTGGTTCCGATCCACAAAACTAAGTCATTTAGAGAGCTGCAAACATTCAAGCTCACACACACTTTCTATCAACATCAGTAAAGACGTACAGGTCGAACTGTAGCAGACTTTCTTTATTACAAATTGCAATGGTGAGCTCTCTCTGGAAGCAGAGTTTTTCTTTCGGCCTAAATTTTGCCGCAGATGCGATATGAAAGGGAAGAAAATGTGAAGAGGCCGAGAGAGGGCTTATGATGAAGTAAGACTTTTTCTTTCAACTGCAATCCACAATGTGATATTCCATAAACAGAGGTAGTGATTGGTATGCCATAAACGAATTGAGTTCGATCCTGATTTTTCTTTTGAGATTACCCGCATAAATTATTGCAAGGAGAGATGAGATGTCCACCAATGAATAACATCTTGACTAACAACATCGTAAGCTCTCAAGTTCTCGACTCGCGCAGCGTATTCTCTTCCAATTTCATAAATGAAAATTTTATTGCCCATTATCTGTAAGACAATAACCAACACTTGGTTAACCTCGAGAATCGCACTTTCTCCCCCAGATGCGGACCACAGAGACTTCTGGAGCTTTTCTAGAGTTGCTCGCCAAGACTTGTACTGACTGAGTTTCTGCAAACGGAGAGGGGGGAGCCGGGGAGGCAATTGTTTCAAAATTAGGTTAAAATTTTGCAACGACAACAAAGTCTGTCCCACCAATTCTACGGTTAAGAGCACGAACTAGAAGGCAAAGCAGCTTGCAAAGTGATCAAAACTATTCTACATGACGTTCATCGCAATCAAGAAAATTTGGAGCACCTGTAGCTATGCTCAGTTCTTTGCTGCCGGGAAGCTCCTCCGCCACAATGGCTGACTCAGGGCAGCAGTGGCTCTGCTAAAACTGGATCCAACTACGCACGCTCAACCCTCGCGCAATCAACTCCTTGCGCACACCACAACTTGCTACCAACGGGAAGAAAATACACACAAAAGAAACCATTCAGCGTCAGTAGGTAAGACGCGCGAAGCCGCAGCGGCAAGCTCGAACGAGTTTCATCGGCGAGAATGGATGAAAAGGATGCGCGGGCAGGTTTCAAAAAGATAAGCATGTAGTGACCACCTACCCCGGGCTCAGCTACAGGTACCCCGCCCTTCCACCGCAGGTACCCTACCCTTCACCGCAGGTGACCTGCCCTTTTCCACAGGTCAGCTGCGCTTGTGGGTGCCTGACAAAGCATGGCCGTTTTGGTCCACCCTATACGGCTCCCAAGCGCCCAAGGACAGAGGCAGCATTGTAGTGTTCAACGTGATGGATCCTTCAGGGACGGTGCTCCTACCGGACATCGTGCGCAAGCTCGTTGCGAGAAGTAACATCCAACTCGTTGTGGGACAGTTCCAGAATCGTGTGTTGGCTTATTTGGGGGGATGCAAGCTTAAGTTGCGAAGCCTGTGATCCTCTGATGTCAGCGTCTTCAACGCTGACTCGCAAGTGAGAGTCTTCATCACTAGAACTGCATCCTTTTTTTTGGTGTTTACTGAAGTGCCCCTCTGAAGTTTGTAGTGTCATGAGAGAGGTTTAAGTGTAAGGTTTGCAATGGTGTTGCCCAAAGAAAATTAGGGTTCCAACATCAATTCAAGTGAGGAGTATTGATCAGATTAGAGTCAGGACTTCAGTGCGGTTAATTGTTGCAAGAAAAACTCAGCTTGCGAAGACAGTGACCCCACTCGATATAGAATCTGTTGGTAGAATTGTATGAAATCGGGTGTGCTTTCTTTGGAGGCGTTGCTGGAGAAACTGCTTGTGTTCACAGATTTACGACTGTACTGGCCTCCGGAATTACACATCTGGCATCATCCACCATGCTCAATTTACAGGTTAGTACAAAATATCCACAACCTACTTATGCTTAACCCGAATAATGCTGAATGTAACTCTCCACCATATTAATCTGTGTTGCAACATCTTTGCTGTTTTTTTCCCATCAGGAGAGATAAAGAAATGGTTTGAAAATGAAATTTTTTATGATTCTAATGAGTGAAACATGTGCTAAAAGCAATAGCAGCATGTTATGACCCACTGCAAAAATTGAATTTCTTGTAACATTGGTTACAGAAATAGCGCCATGCAAACTTGTCGAGTATAATTTATTTCTTGTTTTCAAGGTTCATACTAGCATTGTACTAGCATGCTAAGGCCCATCACTCCTAAAACCGAATTTCTTGTGTCTAAGCTTATTATCATTGTGACCTTGGTTGTAGGAATAGTGCCACTGCAAGATCGTTGAATACGATCTTAATCTTAATCAAAGATTATGGTAAGGATTGTATTGAAGATTGTTTAGAATCACATGAAAATCAAGCATTTTTATTTGGAGTAGAGACACTAACGATTAGCCTCTTAATGCAAACCTCTTACTCTTCAAATCAATACTTAACGACGGGTGAAAGAGCTGCTTGTTATTGGTGCACATTTCCGACCTCACATGTGCTAGACACTCATCAATGTACTTTGGGATCACCGAAGTAGATGACACCAATTATTACAAAACATAGTTATACCTGTATGTAAATTCATTTGTAACACACACTATTAGGACAAATTGATGTAGCCCTCTAAAGTTTTGGATTTTAATTATGAAATGTATTTGTTCTGCAGGCCTGCTCTAGCACTCTCTAATGCTTGAATTCTTGGCCTGACCCATGTTTTTCAATATGCAACCTTTGGTATCAAGAATACCGATGATGGTGATTCAAGGCAACCACGAGGTGGAATCCCAATCGGCAACCTCACGGTGGGTTTCTTAGAGGTCTCGGACCATTCATGAGCCTTGTCATCTCAGCCTCAACCATAGAGACCCATCCGGGTAAACTCCTTCCCCATTTTTTTTTTTTTGGGTAGTTGGTTAATTTTGTATGTATTTACCTCTTGTTGCAAACTGGGGGTCTCTAGTAATTCCATGTGTAAACTCAAATTTTCCATTCATGGGATAAATAATAATTTTTTTTGTATATGGGTTGGTTTTCCATGTCAATCTTGGAGTTTAGTAGTGTTTGATTAACTCTTCCTCAATCCCTTTATTATCTCTATCCACAGGGAGAGACACACATTGTAGCAATGGTGCACCATGGGTCAAAAGTTTAAAAGTTATGCAGGCAAATGAAAATGAAACTAGTGTTGAAAGCAATAGTATTATATTGGGATCCATCATTCTTAAGAATTAATTTCTTATGTCTAGTAGAACTCTAAATAATGTATAGATATGCAAACAATAGCATTTTAAGATTGACACATAGGAGATTTTTGATATTTTCAATCAATAAAAGACTATTCCAGATTTTAGTAAAGATCATATGAAAAAGATTTACAAAAGTAACACCTGTTTTTTATGAGTAGAGATACTTTTGATTAGCAGCTTGTTGAAATATGTTGCGACAAAGCCAAAGAGCATGATGTTCTGTTACATAGTTGCCTCTATTATACTCGTAACTAGATGAGATCGGGACATAACCTCTCGATAAACCTCATCTGGTGGCATTTTGTCAACTTCCTGAAATTCTTGACGCTAGATCCTTGGTGGAATGGAATTTTGTTACTTTGCATCAATTGTGCATGTTTTTGAGGCATCATTTTGCAAGTGCGTTCCATGAGTTTCATGAACTGTAACTTGGATGAGAGCAGGGCCAAAATACAACTCGCCTGTTTAAAGACCTTGCCAACGTCGACCGTCAAGTCACACCATGGCTGGCGCTGTTTTTCATCCTCCTTGGTACAACTCCTATTGCTCCCACTCCAGAGAAGTTGAGTGCATGAGGATGGAAATGGAGGAGCTTATGTACATGTATGGAGTGGACGTCGTTTTCTTTGGACATGTAAGCTTTTTATATCCTTTGTTCTTTTGGCTCTATTGAAGTTTGTTTTGGAAAAATAGCCAAGGTGTGAGATACAGGGTGCTATTGCGTCACCTTCAGCGCTTGAACATACTCCCTCCGTCCTGATTTAAAGTGTATGCAGATTTGTTGAAAACTTTTGATACCAATTTCATTATTCATATTGTGAAAAACATAATTTAGAAAGGTTCCAAACTTTAGATCTCCAAAGTTAATGAAGAACATTGCATGTGATCATTGCAACCTAAATAAAATTGAATACAAGAAAGCCTCGCTCCATATAACCTCTTCAAAACAACCTTACAAAAACAAAAAACATGAGGTCCAAAGTGGACACTTAATTCAAGACAAAGGGAGTACATATAAGTGTGATTTCTGGGAGGTTTGTAGAGATCTTTGAGTACAAGATTCAAGACTGATGATATCATATTTTTATCCCAATGTATAAATTTCTTGTGCAATTTCAAAGTGGGAGGTTGCAAACCAATCTGGAAGGGATAATAGAGATAGACTTAGACAACCCCAATTCCATTCAAAGTTCAGTTCAGTGGTCAAGGATATTTAGCCAAGTTATGCTTACAACACTTGCTTGTAAGTGTAACCAAGTTTAACATCGAGCAAATAGATCTTGCACATGCTGATGACAAAGGGCAATGCTCGAGACCAACGGAAAATTTACCTAATTATAGAGGAATTTGCCTCTTCACATTTGGGCATTCAGCTGGGAATCAAGTATTACTGGGACCGGCAGCCTGAATGGAGTGCGTTTCGTGATAGCAATTTTGGTCATAGCATCTTTTTGATGAACTCATTTACACTCACTTTGTTGAGTGTTTAAATATAAACACATGGGAGACAATGAAATGTTCATGGAGAATGCTCTAGAATTTTCCATCTAACTTTCCATTTCTTATGCTAAAGGAAACAGAGATGAAAGTTGGATTTCTAGGAGTTGACCGGCTGAAATCAATTCTCTCCCCAATGTTGTTCCCGTTGTACTAGACTTACTACTTATGTTATCATCATACTTCAAGGTGTCCTAAAAAACTAGGCGCGTTGTAATTACAATTGACAAGGTTTGTGTTTGTTTCCGAGGTCAACGCAACTAGGTTTATTAGAATACCTCCAGGATGTTTTCTACTTGTGAATTTAGATCATTGCATGTGATGTATGCTTGTTTGGTCTATACTCCATATGATTGTTAAGTGGGGTGCGACAAAATACACTCTGGAAATATTCTTGTCAACTTGTTGGGTGTACTTTTCCATTACCTGAAAGTTGCCTGTAGTAATTATAATATTCCAGGTACCTAGACTTCAAACTTACTACTGAGACACTTGACATCAGTAGACTTCATGAGTAACGCTTGCTTAGGACAAAATCTGCAATCTCATCAGGGCTTGTGGGAGTTATTTCAATGATGAACAATAGCATAAGTGAGGTTTTGTATGCTGGAATTAACATTGAAGAGGTCACCACAATTTTCAGGTGAGCACATATACTGGATGTTTGATTGCATTGCTTATACTGTTCAAATTCTGACCTGTTCTATTATTCACCATTAATATATGACGTGGGCTTGCGTAGAATGCAGGGGAATCCTTTCTGCACCTCACCAGATTCTAGTGACCATACGAAGTTGTTTTTGCAAACAAATTTGCTTTAACTCAGGTATTACATCTCTCGCGTGTTGCTTGTTGCTGCCTCTTTTTTGGCAACCCAGCAATTGTAGACACTTAGTACGGTAGGTGGAAAGTTAGAGATCTTGAGCAGCCAGTAATAAAATTTAATCGGAATTTTTTGTTGCGTATAATTCATCAATCACGTAAGAAACTCCAGAAATTGTGCCAGTGTATTTCTTCCGAGGTATAACTTCAACAGACAAGAATTGCAGAATGTGAACTGGAGAGTGAGTCACCAAGTGCGGCAATTCCCTCAGTTCTTTACATGGTGTAAGCTTGCCCTTTATCCCATGGCCCGGTCACGATACTAAGATGCTGATTCTCAAGCACGATTTCAAAACACTACGCATGGGGTGAGATTCTGGAGCTGAGAATGGTGTGGGATCCAAAATGCAAAGAAACAGTGAAAATTTTGCAGTAGAGGTCGTCAGCTTTGGACACCTCTAGTTACTGTTAACGTATCCACTGTGGGGAAGTGGCGATGTTAGTGTGAATATATATAGAATACCACGCTGCGCAGTGCTGCTTAGGGATCATGGAATTCATGGTATATCGAATTGCAATGGTTGTGATGGATCCAATTAATGCAAACGCAATAAGAATCAGGGTCCGGCTTGCTCTTTCAATTGTTGTAAACTTTAATTGTCTTGATCAATTTCTTCCTACTTCAGAAATGTCGGCAAAATGATTGATTGACACAGAACGTTTCGAATTGCTGGCTAAGGGTTGGGATCGACAGCTGAACTGTGTGGGGGAAATGAATGATCAATCTTAGCTTAGTTCGGGATGCAAACGTGCCAATTTTCATCAAAATTCACTCAAAACTGCGACATTTCTGTTGTTGCAAAGAGCAAGAAACTTCAAAAATTGTTAGTTTTTGTGCATATCTAACTTGTAGGTCAGGAACTCATACTAGACTAATATAAATATGTGTGGAAGAAATTTCATAATCTAGAATTACTTAGGCTACAGGATGTTTATGTTTAAAAGTGAAGGAAATGGTTTTCTGAGTACACATTGTGACTAAGCTATTCGACTTTGAATCTTCTTCACTTCAAATTTTTTGCTTTAAGAAAATTTATGTTGAAGATTTGAGTTGTCAATCTTGTGGGGCCCACCTTTCTATACCTTATGTTAGGTTGTTTGCTATGTTTTTTTGTTTAATAGACTAAGATCTGAAAAACCATGAGCATCCGGCAGTGCTCTTGGTACCATTGGAAAGCTCTTTGCAAGGATGGGTGCATGGACTTTGGTTTGTGGTATTTGGACATATGGTGTGAGAGTTATTGAATTTCAAAGTTTTTATGAATTTAGTAATTGACTTAAATTATCAATTATTTTAAAAAATAAAATAACTTTCACATCGCATGTCCAAACACCACAAAACAAAGTCCTTCTCCTTTATGCATAGAGCTTTCTATTCCTATCAAGGAGGCAACCTCTCACACTACATTGTGAAAGTTATTGAATTTGAAAGGCTTAATGAATTAAAAATTTATTTTTTACTTTTATTTCAATTGTAGCAACAACACGAGGCATACTAATTTCTTCTAAATTATAAAAATTGAATTCAAAAATGAAACGAATATGTGGTTTTTCTAAAAGATGCTATGACTGCTTGTAAAACAAAAAGCTTTATAATATTCACATTAGTATTTCAAATAGAATGAATCAAAGATTTCCATGTAAAAAAAATATAACATATGAGGTACAAATTATTAAAATTCTTTAAGCATTTCAATTTCTTGTAATAGTTTTTTTTGCTTCATAGGCTTGGTCAATTTGAGGTTATTGAAGCATAACTTTTTCTCTTGGGCATCAATTGACATAAAATTTATATTTCCACAAAGCCAATGTACTTTTCTATCTTACAAATTTTTAAGAAAAAAACATGACTAAAATTGAATCCCCAAGTGCCTACTTAAAAACCAGTTCTTTTCAAGGGAGCATGGGAGTTTAGGAGTTTAGGAGTTTAGGAGTTTAGGAGTTTAGGAGTTTAGGAGTTTAGGAGTTTAGGAGTTTAGGAGTTTAGGAGTTTAGGAGTTTAGGAGTTTAGGAGTTTAGGAGTTTAGGAGTTTAGGAGTTTAGGAGTTAAAAGTATTTTACTTCATATGATATAATACATTTTCCTATTGATTTTTTTCATATAGTCATTTGGGACGTTATTCAATCATGAGATGCCACTAAATATTGTTTACTTGAAAGTATGATCACTAATGATGCATTAAAAAGCTTCAAAAAACATATGAATATATATTCAATTGACAAGACAAAATAACATTTAAACTTATTTCAAAATTTTGCACTTCGTAGGACAAAATGTATTTGACATATCATTTAAGCAAATAGTAGTCTTTCCTATTATTTTCACTTTTTTCCCTTGAAAGGATGGATTGGTGATTGTGGAAATCAACCATTTTGATATTGTGGGAATTGTTGGTCTAAAAAAATCCAAAAGTACTCTTGGACGTCAAAGTACATAGAAGATCTTCCTTTTTCACACAAAATTCTAAAAGATTTTCTATCATCCATTGGACACCAAATGTTTGCCTCAACATTTGGATTAAAGGTTGTCCATCCGCTAAAAGAGCTAGAAATTTTTAATTACCACAAATGAAAACTTTGAGGTCATATTTGGAATAATAAAAAACTCTCAATTTTCAAAGGACTAAAAATGCAATACAATACTAAAAAATTAAAAAGAAAAAGGAAAAATTAAATTAAAGAAAAAAGAAAAAAAAGAAAAAGATGGGAGGATTTTTACCTGGCTAGGTGTCCACCACCGAAGCCCACGTGGAGAGACAACGCCCACGAAAGGTCGCATGAAGAGGAGACTGGTGAGGCGGTTCGCGGACCCACAAGGGAACCCCGCGAACCTCATCACCAACCTCCCCCCCATGGGACCGTCCGTGGCGGGGTTCGACCTCGCGTCGCCCACCCGCTTACGGCATTGGCCCCCAAGCCAAAAGGCCCATCTGGCCTGCCGGGACTTGCCCCTCCCGAAGGCCAGCCACCGGCCCGAGTCACAGAAGGACTAAAAATGTTACTTAAACAGGTTTAGAGAAGCCCGTGAGTATTGCTGACTTCTCACAATATTCTGGCGTAAAGTGCTGGCCGAATCTGCTTTCAGGTACCTTCAATTCTCCATTTTCAGGTAGGAGCTCGCACATGGTATGCCGAGGCAGGTCCCCAATACATCGAGAAGTGCAAGTAAGCTTCTTTGACTCTCATTCTTGGGACATTGAAGACAGTGTTGATGGTAGTCCTTTTGCAGGATTACTTATTCTCGGTCTCTGTAAGAGTTCTAGTTAACATGTCTGAATGCAAACCGTTCAGTTTGGTTAATATTTTGTGGCAGTGAATTTGTATTTTATTGTTCTTGACTTGCATTTTTTGTTGTGATATGTGGGCACCTACAAGCTTTAAGGGCAAAGGACGAGGAAACCACCAGTGCAGCTCTGGGTTACCGCCTCTCTGGAATGCAGGTGCCTGCAAAATTTCTCCATTCTCAACATTCCTTTCCCTGATTTTGATGTTTTGTACCTGAAAGTATCACCTGGATGTAAGGGAAGTCTTTCCGAATATCTCGAACTGGAGGATTGCCGGTACAAGAGACTTCGCATATTTGGCCCCTAAGTTCCGAAGTCGTTGCTGTGTCAAGAAATCATTCACTTATCCAGATTCCGAGTTTGTGCCCGTAAGGTATATTTTGGTCACCAAGTACATCTCTTAACTTGCAGAACCCAAGCTCTCCGGAGATTGTGCAATAGCAAATGCAGGGAACTGAGAGGGGGCCAACTGACTGCGGAATTTTATTTTCAAGGCTGGAAACTCGTTTATTGTTGCCTAAGGTTTACGAAGCCAAGAATGCCGAAGTATGGAAAACCTCACGATCCTGGTGTATATGTCTGAATCCCGAGGAAGCTCCAGAGGCACTCCAGCGTTTCGTTTGCTCAAATCCTTCATCATGGGAAGGGCTGGGAATCGGTGTCTTCGTCAAAGCTGTCTGTGGCACCACCGTCATGCACAGAGCTTCAACACCTCAAGGCCTGGTGCTCTCTCTGACTAATCACTGCAATAAAAATGCAAGTTCATGTTGTCTTATCACTAGAGTTACGCAATATCTTGTGGATTCTGCTTACAAGTTAGGTCACACTATTCTGGATCATCTAATTACGAGTTGAAATAGGTTGAAATATGTTTAGTTCAAACATGTCTAGTTTCATTTAGCAGTGGCAGGGTTGTTGAGGTTTACACTCAATCTCTCTCTAATGACACTACCCCGTGGGCAAATGTGAGTGCGTTGACATTTGATAGTTGTCGAATCAGATGTTGACTCAACATGACAGATGATCAGGATATTGTGCAATTACAGAGTGCCATTAGAGAGGTTTAAGTGTAATGTTTGCAATGATGTCGCCAGCACTAAATTCCATTGTTAGTGTAATCCTTCATCACTATCTGCGGAACCTGACAAGAACTCTTACGGATTGTCATCAATCCTAGCAGCCTTTCAATTTTTAAGCTAATGCGCATGATTAATTTCAACTAGGCTCAACTCAGTCTTCTGGAAGTTTGCTTCCGAAGGAGCTGCTAAAAAATAATTGCTTTAACTTCGGTACTTGTCTTGGCGCTCAAATCGATTTCTGAATGCGCAGGCTTGAGGTCCATGCCAAGCCCCGTATCATTTTTTTTCCGCTTCAGTATTGGTGGCGTCCGAGGGTGACCCTACGTCTCCTCAAGCTAGATCAGTCAGACTCGTCGATTTCGCTCTTGCCTTCTACGATTGGGACACAGAAGATCAGAATTCCTGAGTGGGTTGAAATCGTTTGTGCAAGTGTTTACAGATGTCATTGAATCTGTATTGAAGATTGAGACCTGACCGTCCTCGATGGAGTTCAAATCGGTCAAGGTTGTGGTTCATTTCTGCTCCGTCAGCTTGAAGGTGCAATTCTCTTCACTCCGAAGGCCGTTGTGCGAGAGGCGTAACAAATCCAGTTCTGGTTTGAAAATATTTAAGGAACACGAGGATATGGTGGCGAGCTGATTTGTTTGGCTCCGTGTCAAGCTATAGAACAGGTGACCTTAAGTTTTTATCAATGGTACTTGAAACACTAAATGAGCTCCACCTATGAGAGCACTGATGATTGGAAGACACTTCAAAACCTTAGTTGCAATGAAGCACGTTTCCAAATTTTGAGGGTGCATTCTCCAATGAAATCAATGCTTCTAAATACCAGTCGGGGGGCATCCAATGTATGAGAAATCGAATGAGACATGTACAAGTAGTGCACTGCTGTCTCGTGGGTGGAAATTTCTTTAGATTTATATAAAATCAAAATTATTTATATTGAAAAATAATTTTAAAAAGCTCAAAGTATTCAGGTAGATATGATTCATACAGCCCCTCCGTACCATCCAACATCCCAGATTCCCAAAGTCTAAATGTCCACACAAACATGGAATTGTGGGTGAGAAACCGGACTTTCCAGGATACAAATCCATGTAAACTTCAGACAGAGCGAGAGACCTAAATTTCAAGCAGTTGATTGGGTTTTGGCCTGAATCTCGACTCCTTGATTCTGATTCAAGAGCTCCAAACGAAAGCAATCGTACAGTAGGGTTTAGGGTACTAAATAAACATCATGTTTATGTCTCGTTCATTCACTTGCAGTGAAGGAGGTCATTGTACAAGCACTGCCGTTTGCTCTCACCTCAAAATGAGTGGCGAGCAGTAACCCTACTACTAAGAACTTGGGGCGTCTGTACTAGGAAAAAAAAAATCTTCCAAAACTGTTTCCCCACTAAAATCTAAAATGCACTATAGCAGCATGGAAAACGTTAGGGCTCGGTATTGCAGCAAATCCCATGTTGTCCTTCCAGCTCTTTGCTCCACAGACACTGCATCTGAGTGGGATTCTGATAATGTGATATGGTGAACCCATTTTCACATTGTCCGTGTTGATAACTCTCGAGGCTTACAAAGTCTACCGTCTTGTTCTTTAGAGTTTTGAACTGATCAATCCATATTCCCACTGCCACGTCCTCCAATTTGAAAAACTGCAACCCATTCTCAATACATAGATTCAGGTAGGCTCATACAACAATATAAAACTTGATAAAGTTTCAAGCGAATGGAAAGACCCTGAAAGATTGACTAAATGAATGAGACGGAATTCGTACCTTCAAGATGTTCTTTTGGTGACCTCGGACTATAAAATGAGCAATGTCCTGAGACAGGATATAGCCTGGTCCATGAGCCCACGGTGGGTAAGTAGAGTTGCCCCAGTCCTGCATCCAAATAACAAACGTCAACTGCGCACACATCGCAATTCAATAACAGAGAATAAATCATGTTATTAATACGAAGTGCCCAAGCTAAAATTATGAAGTTCACATTAGGAAGCTAATAGAGGATCACAGTAACTTTCCAATCATACTTCTATGGTTCAAAAATGTAGGATATGATTTCTGCTTTCTCTCGGTACATTCTGTTACATTCGTAATTGATTTATATCAACTCTTAAGAGATATGGAAGTAGCGACTTTGGGCCATTTGGGGAATGTAAGGGTTAACATATTACAAAGTCAAAAGGAATAAGCAGAATTGACCATGAGAGAGAGTGAGATCCATTACATTTGTATTGATAAACCACTTGTTACTAGGGTCTCGTGCAGGAGTGGCATTGAAGGCAACATTGCCCAGAAGAAGACTATAGTTGTGTCTCGACTCAACAATGCTTGAAAGAACCGCATCCACTCGCACAAACGTGTCGTCATCAGTCTTCATTACATATTTTGTCTTCAGGTTGTATTCCTGGTCAACCACAAAGGCAACTTACCAGTGAGTTAACAGTGCATTGTTGGGTTCTGCTAATTCAACCACCTCCACGTAACAGAGACAAAATCATCCAAGGTAGCAAAATCATGCTGTTAACATGTCCGTGCGCATAGAAAAAGAGAGAGTCTACGAAAGAGGTCATAATAACATATTTATATTACTAAAAAATGTACGGAATGATTCCTTCTTTGTTACCCTCCTTGAAGCTTCCAAAATCGTGTATTTCAACTCCCATAGATATGGAAGCCACCACTTCTGAACATTTGAGCACTTCGGGGTTAAATGACGCACCACAAAACGGTCAAGGAAGTACATACCGTATACATACAAATGGCTAAAGTTTTGTAGGTGATTAAGTTGTAGTAGTCCACCATTGGCAGAATCTGCATGTCCCCATAAGTAAGAGACTCGCTCCACAGCTCTTCATTCACTTGCTTGTTCTGGTGCTGCATAACCATCCAAGTACGTCATAAGGTGTAAGTGCTCTCACCCAACACCTGTTCCTTGCAATGTGAAAAAGAGTGAAAAACAAGAGTCGTGTACAAAATTTACGTAATATTGCATATTCTGAATACCAGAATTAGCAGAATTTAAACAAGTAGGACCTTGCTCAGATGCATGCCCTACTTCACATCAAACTTCCATATCTAGATCTACTTCCACTCCCGAAATCAAACATAAAATGACAAACTTACCAATCCCACAAAAAACCGCACCACTACAGTCCTATTTCGAACCTCCGAATACTGCATCCAAGTCCTTCTCACGGCCATCCTTCTCACAAAATTGCTGTTTGAGGAGAACACTCCAATAAACAGAGTTGCCTTTTTCGGCAACTTGGGAGCCCTAATGACCTTCAAATCAGGTATAAGGGATGCATCATCAGATATTGGAAGCCCGTTCACTATCACTGAAGATGTTTGCAGGTCCCCTTTGATGCGCAACGAATTCACCATCCAGGGCTCCAAGCTCTGTCTCAGAAAAAGATCACTGATTATTACCGCAGGAACTGACGACGGTACCCCTCTGTGTGGGAGACTAGGTATTAACCCCTAAATGCCCATACCAAAAATAGAAAGTCTACTATGGAAGCTAACATCCACCTACTGTAACTTTGAAAACATAACTCCATTGTTCAAAAAGTAAGGTATAATTTCTTCTTTCGATCAGTGCATTTTGTTACCTTCCTTGAAGTTTCTAAAATGACGTATTTCAACTTCTAAGAAGCAGTCACTTTGGGCCATTTGAAGGTCTGACGGATGTCTCACTCTATTTGCATATAAGAAAGGCACTGAAAGTGAAATGGCAGCAGCAATACGAGGTCATTTCGATAACCAATTCAACAAAACGGATGAGAATGACGAAAGACACCTGACGGTACTTGAATGACGAAACATGCTTTCCGTTGACAGAGACGTGGAAACCGTCCCACCCAACCGAGATAGTAGCCACAAAAGGAAAACCCTCAGCAAATGGAAACCAGGTGCTCGGCGACCCTAGAACATTGAGCTCGTTCCAAAGTCCTGGACCAACCTTTCTCGCCATCTTCTGTCCAATGTCGGGATTGCAGAGTTTCAGACCATCCACTGTCAAAAACCATTAGGATATGAGTTCTTGGACGTCACAAAATTCAAAACCTTGGATACATCTTTTCAATAGAAATTACACTGTTTCAGGAACTTTTACGCACCATAAAGAGAATCTTCTGAGTGAAACATGCACCTGCCACAAGGGGATGCACCTTCTTTATGATGTCCTCTAAAGGTTCTTCAAATAGACTAATTTTACTGAAAACCCTGATTTTCATAAACCATTCAACGACTGTTGATGGAATGCTAACCTGTGGTGTCATTATCATCCTTGTCCGGTACAGTAGGGCACCGCTGTTCAGTTTGCCAATCCGCACCAACAGTCCAAGTGTTATGCACAATAATTGGATGCTCAGTCACCTGATCACCACGCATACGCACTGAAAAATGAAACACCACCGGCTCATCGTCCTCTCCAAACAACATTGAGCCAATAAGCTCCAGAGAGAATCTTCCACTGGAAACCCCGGGTGTGCCCACCACCGTCACCGAAGAATCCAACACCAGCCCACACGGAATGGGCAGCAGAAACGGATCGTTTTTCAATTGAGTGGCATTCAAAGCACTCACAAAATAGGGACACTTGTTGCCCACTCTCTGATGGTTACTACTACTGTTGGCTCGTTTCTTCGCCTCCTCCGCCATGGTCTTGGTGATCTCTTCCCATGCCCCAGCCCCTTCCCGCATCGCCTTGCTCGCTTCCTCTGTAATATTCGGCCGCTTCAAATGTTTCACCATGTATCCCCATACTGGTGCTACCTTCGGGGTCTCCAAAAATTTAGGGTCAATGGTGGGGTACTCCGATACTATAGTGTTGTTGGAGAGGGGTTCACTTGAATCAAAAACAGCATTGCTAGGGTTGCTGGAATTGATAAGGGAGCTGGAATTGATAAGGGAGCTGGAATCGATAAGGGAGCTGGAATCGATAAGGGAGCTGGAATCGCTGTCTAGAGGATTAGAGCGGGGAGTGGAAAGCAAGGTGAGATTCCATAGAGAAGAATTGGAAAGCTCGTAAGGCGGGTAACGCGGGTCCTGGGAGCCGAAAATGCCGGTCGATAGGCTACATCGTATAGCAAAGAGAGAGAGAAGTAAAAGCAGAATGTAGCTTCCTCGCCTCTTCTTTGACATGGCGTACAAATCAGTACGAACGCTCGCTGCTGCTGCTGCTGCTGCTGCCCCTTCCGCCCTGCAATTGCACTGCGGATGGTATGCAATACAGGCCTTGCAAAACGAAACTCAATCCATCCATTGCCAGATCGTAATTACGGAACCGTTTCAGTCGGAGCCTAAACCCACGGTGGTGAGCTTGGAAATGAATTTTGGTAGCTGCATCCATCACATCATGCAACGCTAATCAGATTTTGTTTACAATTTGCTCATAGTTTATAACCCAAGAATTTTACAACCCAATATGCTCATAACCCAAATCTCCGAAAGGGATACGTGTATACCCGGGCGCTCAGGGAGGCAATCAGTACCTTCACTTCCACAGAAATTGCAAAATTTTGAATTGAAGCCACTCGTGTCGGGATCCAAACAGTGAAAAGACCTTCGTGTCGAAGAAATGATTAAGAAAAACAGAGGATTATGCCATCAACGGATTACTCTGAATTCGGTAGAAAATTGCAAAATGCGGTATTGATCGCTGATACATGAATCGAATCGAAAAGACAGATCAAGGTTGACAGGCTTTGCAGAACGTTTCCAGACAAGTTGCATAATACTTCAAGTTCCCCTTCCTCCCCTCTAATCTAACCCAACCTCGCAAACCAATTAGCAACAAAAGGGTAGTCGTCACGATTCAAGCTAGGGGAACGCACCTGCAAGAAGACGAACCACGATCGCCCGGCATACACAAGAAGCAGATCAAGAATAGTTGCAACCCCTGTTGCACCACGATCCACCACCACGACCGAATTCATAAATAAATTCAGCTCCCGTTTAAACCTACACCACGAAGGGGCCACAAAACTCCCCACCCACGACCTACAGAACCAACAGAAGCATCATCGCCCATGCGCAGAAGGGGAATGGATTCATCGAGTTATCAGTGCGAGAGAGCAGCGAGCTCCTGACTCCGCCCCTTGCCTGCCTGCTGCCTGCCTGCCTGCCTGCCTGCCAGTCCCTCCAACTCCCCAGAAAGTAACTGTAGGAGTTTCTCCCCGAAAAAAAATCGCTATGGTGTCACGCGCATTGAAAGCGAGTGAACTGCATCTCGTCAAAGTTGCAGCAGTCTTTCCAGGAAAAAATTGACCGGGAAATAGTGAATCCGAAAGTCCGACACAACGGCATTTGCTCACTCGGTGCCAAGAGCGAGCAGGAACTGCACTAACACGTCCCCAAGGACCCTAACAAGTTTATTGCAACAACGATTTTCAACGGCGGTCCGATCTGCAGCTTCCCACGACGGCCCGATCAATCGCAGGCCAAGCTTCTTTTTCCGCAATCACAGCAATACTGTACTCATCAAACTCGGTGGAGGACTCGCTTTGCAGTGACCAATGGTCTGTAGTCCCGACCGATGGTCTACCTCGAGTCTGTTCGGCGACTGACGGTTTCTTGTCCTGATCGAAGAACGGGTGTACCGTCCGAAGGTCAATGACCACTCGACTGACGGGCTCTTGTTCCGATCAACGGTCGGGTGCACCGTCCGAACCTCGGTCGGTTTTCTTACTGGCGACTGATGGTTTCTGGTGCTGTCCGACGGTCAGTCAATTTCCCCTTCTGTAGGGTCCGTCTCGACCTAGTCCTACCGAAAGTCGCCGGCACGGTACGACGACCAGCTGCAGAATGCTGACTTATTCGGGAACAATTGAAGCGAAATTTTAATTGGGTGATTTGGAATATGACGCCCTTTTCTTTTTTAAAGAAGGTTTTCTTTTTAAAAAAATTTAAAAAGGGTATTCTTTGGCAAAAGGTATTATACTTTGTTAGATACTTGGGAGGGGCTTTCCAATCGATTCAAGGATTGGGATTGACTGAGGAACCATCAATAAGACCAATTTTGTTCACTATAGGGGGGACCTTTTTTCAAGACCATTGCCTCATTGGTAAACCAATGTTATGCTCAGTGCTACCAAATCCATTTAAGTTAGTCTAGAAATTTGTCCAAATTTTTTTTATTACAATAAACTATGAAACACAATTTTTTTTATTTCAAATAGATTGAAATAGTATGAAGTGGCTTCTTTTATCTCATCGACAATCGCCCCATGAATAGGGGTCAAAAAATGGGGGGTCAAAAAATGGGGGGTCAAAAAATGGGGGTCAGAAAATTTACCCTGGCTTGGGTCTGAATGATGATTGCTGGTCAATGGAGGGAGGATCGTGGGGCTTCCAAGACCAAGTACATGGCCACTATGATTGTCCCTGCGTTGCGGATACAAATTTAGAATTACAAGAATATGCGTTACGTATACAGGCCACGGGTGGACCGATATGGAGGGGGTTGGTGGGATACGGTACAGTAGATATGTTACGGGGTACGGACTCTGGATAGGACTCCAGTCTGGATTTGGGGTTTAGGGTTTAGCTTAGTTCCCCTTTCTGGAATAAACGGGAAGATGTTTTGCCATGTTTGAAACTTTTAAAGGACGTTTTATTCTATTCATAGATTTGGGGCACAATTGATTGGTTGCTGGATTAACTGGAAGAAAAAAAAAAGGCCACCATGTGCGGTTTAACTTACTTATGTAAAGAGATGCAACAATAAGTGACAAGTGGCAATTGACTGGTGTGTAAGCTTATTACAATTTGAAAGTACACAATAATTGCGCTATATAGTAACATGTGATTTTTATAATTATTTTTTTTAGGGCAGTGGCAACACTGACAATATGGGTCCTTGAGAACAGTGTAATGTACTGAAGGTAAGCTTTCTGTCTCTTTTGAGAGGATAGTCTGCAGTGGGTCAGTTAAAGACCAAGAAAAATGGGGCACTTTTATTACTTTTCTACTCGCAATTGAATTCATTTGGATTCCGCCTCAAACAAAGAAAAGAAAAAGAGGGTTTTTGTTTTTTTGTTTTTGTCCTTTGGACAGAGACAAAGGGAGCCTCTGCAAGCGACCTTGTAAGAGCTGATTGCCTTTTCAGGGAAGCTAAACTCCTTGAAACGATTTTTTTTAGTAATTGTTTTTAGGAAGAAAAATGAAATTGGCATCTAACCCAAGTCATGTTGTATTTTTTGGACCGCTGTGGAATTAGTTATTAATTTTTGAAGTTGAAATGTAGTAGTCACTAGAAGCAACCACCTCCGAAAATGTAACCTACTAATACATTGAAGAAAGTCAAATGTATCTCTATGTCATGATTGCTTTTAGAGCATGGATGCTTTTTAAGTATAACTTTTAGAGCAAACTACTTCATGGCATGGATTCTCGCATTCTGAATTCAAGTTTCCAAATCCTATCTACAACCACATTCACACTACACAACACATTTAGAAATTGGTTGGAGTAGACAAACTAAGTCTCACAATCACACCATTCTTATTTTGTTTTTTACATTGTCTTTTTAAAAAAAGAATTCCTATTAATCTTTATAATTTGGTATACAAATTTTTAATTGAATGTTATTATTCTTTAGGTTAAAGTATTAAATATTTTATTTTGTGAATGTTACTCTATTGAAAAAATTTCCTTCATTTTGTCATTTATTTTAGACTAATTGCATTTGAATTATAATCAACTTGTACTTCTTTTGGAATGACGAGAAAGCAAGATTGCATGCTATCAAATCACATTGATTTTTTTCTTCCTAAATTGAAGTTAAGGGTCCACTTCACTTACAAATCTAAGACACAAAGAAGGGTCACTAAGAGTTTTAGACCCACTTGAGATGTAAAGATTGTATTATGAATTTGAGCTATTACAAGAATAAAACAATTATTTTTTGTTAAATTCAACAGCAATAAAGGATATATGATGGTGTCTTTAGATTCAAAACCAAATGCTTTATGAAGGCACTGGTAATAAAGAACATATTAAAAACATATTTGATTGGTCTAGCGGCTTGACACTTAACAAGTATAGATTCTAGGTACATTAGATTTGGCAAACTAATTTGTACAGCTGAATTCCTCCAAATACAATCTGTAATTGCACATTATTAAATTGTGGTTTTAACCTTAACCCTTGAAGGCCCAAGGTCATTTTGGGTTAAAAAACATTATTGTTTTTGAAGTGTCATAGATCTAAATGTCACTGAGGTATAGAAATCTCAATCTTACAATCTTGTAATGTGTGATGTAGATGACGTGAATCAAATTTGGAGTCATTTGGTTACATAAATTTCAAGATTATAATATTTTAGCGTAAAAAAAAGGATGCTGAAATTTTCCTATCAATACATTTTGAGGTGAAATTTGATTTCTAAACCAACTGAAATGAAAAAAATTTAAATTATAAAGTAATTCAAAACCAATATACAAACACATTGGTGAAAAAATATCAATGAATTGACTCATTGTGTTTGCAAAATGGATGTGGAATGTAAATAAAATAAAATAAAAGTTGTAAAAAACACATGTAAGACTGAACCTCCTT
Organism: Antitrichia curtipendula; assembly: GCA_951230915.1. Classification (NCBI taxonomy): domain Eukaryota; kingdom Viridiplantae; phylum Streptophyta; class Bryopsida; order Hypnales; family Leucodontaceae; genus Antitrichia; species Antitrichia curtipendula. The sequence goes on from OX579634.1 coordinate 13,370,929, forward strand.
CTACTAAAATGCTTCTCAGTCACTCATAATTTTTCTGATTGATATGAAATTTTAACTACAGAAATTAGATTGGTATGTGCAACTTTTCCAATTATATTATTGGAAGTAGACATTGTATGAAGAATAAACAAGTTGCCGAAGTTCACCGTAATCCAAAAATGTCAAGATTTTGAACTTTGAATTGCTCCCAAACATTAAAAATAACTTGGATTGACTTGAAAATTTTACCACAATAACTACACTTCAAAGAGAACATCATCCAACAAATTTTATTGAAAACAAATACTAGATGAAGGAGATACAAGCTTTTCAAAGTTGCAACCATCAAATATAGTTTGGTGAACTCAAATTGAACCTCTAAACTTTGATTGTCTTTCCAAACATCAATGCATCTTGGATTGATTTTAAAATTTTACCACAAAAACTAAAAGAGAGAGCAAAAAAATTTCAACAAGTTTTATTAAATTCAAACATCAAATGCAAAAGTTGCAACACTTTGAATTGGACTTGAAACTATGTGAGGACACTTTGGGGCCCTTTGGGTAGTGAGGGGTTAAAGAACATTTCATTTCCGGGCTTGGTCAAACTTCATTAGATTCCTACATTAAAACACACATTTCAAAATTTGATATTTTTTATATGTAGTAAAATATGTCTAAAATTTAGTCTTTTTTCTATAATTAGAAACATCTAATTAAAAATTATAAATAATTTTTTTTTAAATTATAAAAATCATAGAAATTATATGACTTCTTAAAATAGTATATAGTTTTTTTTTAAGTGGAACTAATAATAGTGGCAAATATCATAGTGCAATTCATGTATTCCTTGAGCTTACACCAAGAGAAATATAATAGAAAAGTTCAAAAGTGGTGTATTTTGAGCTTTCAAGATGCTATCTTCAAAGTGTCAAAGAAATTTCAATTTTAACAGTTTTGCAAAAAACCCAAATGGAATAAAAAGTAGATTATTAGAGTTACATTTTTTTGGTTAACTCCTCAAGGATCAACATAACACAATGTATCCTCTTCAAAATTTCAATAGCAAATTCTCAGTAGAGTAAAACAAATTTTAATATTTTGTAAATTAGGATCTTGTATAGTAACAAGTTTACGTATTTGTTGCATTTTTTTATTTTTGAAATTTGATTGTGAAAAGTATTTAAAATTTTATTTAGGAAATAAAATCTAATAAAAAAAGGGAGCAAACATAATGTTTTTTCAATGAAAGGAATAATAGAGATGAAAAAAGACATTTTCTTAGACATTATTAGTGGGGGTTTTGCATAAACAAAATGGGTCTAGAGATTTTTTTTTTCAAATTTTCACTTTTAGTCATTTTAGAAATAAAAAGATTCAATTTGGTTTGATTAAGTATACAAAATAATTAGAATGATTCCAAAAAAATTGAAAATATTCCAGACAGTATGCTAATAATGTCAGTTGTTAAATATCAAAAATTCATGCATATGTAAAATGTTCAAAATTTTGTAGGAGCCAATTTGGTCAATTTTGGCTTTTTACTCCTTTTGTTTAAAAATGTGTACAAATTTGAGAGAGTTTCTTATTTATCAACTTTTAAAAATTAAAATGTACTAAATTAACATTAGATTCCATTTGGGGGGGGGGGAGGGGTAAAAAAGCATTATACATTTTATTACAATTTTCCTTCCTTCAAAGCTGCATTTTTTGCCTTTAAAGTTGATCATCCAAAATTATTATAATCTAAAAATTGAATGTTCAAAATTTTCCACAATTAATTAAATGCATATTAGACAAAGTATTTTTTACTTTTGTATAATTAAAATTAAAAATGTCAATTATAGCAAGCACATCCATGTGCAGAAAAATATCAAAGTGGGACACTTCATTGAAAACCTTCATTGCCAAAAAGCTGTTGGGCCCTGAGGGGTTAAGCTTAAAAACATTTAAAATCAAGAACTAAGTAAAATTTTAGGTGTTGATTTTCAAAATGCTTATAGGGCTTGCAATGTTGCTGAAGGGTTAAGGCAAACTCTCTCATGTTTCAATAACAAATTTAATTTTTTGATGTTTTTGATGTCCCTAATTATAAATATAATTAAAGCCAAATACTTGAGGCGATGAAATTTGAAAGGTTTGAGTGTATTTCAAATACTTGCACAAGTTATTTGACTAAAACATAAAAAATAACATCTAATCAATAGAGTATTTTTTTTCATAGTAGATTAACCCCTAAAGGACCAAAATGCATTTTTTGGCAGTATAGAAGTTTTGGAAAAGTACTTGTGACTGGAGATTTGTATATCTTTGGCTGAAATTTTAATAGAAGTTGTGTGCAAGGAATATCTTTCATATGCACTAAATTTCATGACATTTGGAAATACGAGTCAATAATTATGGCCTAATATATTGCTTTCTCCCCGACCAAATAGTCTGGGCAGATCAGAAAAAATTAATTTATATCAGAAATAAAAATTGGAAATTAGTATCTAGAGTTATATGGAAAGCTTTGAATCATTCCATTTTGACCAATGAATCAAAAGTTATGAACAGTTTTAGTTTGCGGGTAGTTATGGATTCTCCACTCTAAAATAAACTTTGAAGTCCTTTATCTTACTCAATTTTCAATATTTTTGGAAAAAATAAGATCATAGGATGTAGACTGTTTATTATAACATTTCAACCATTGGGATTGGCATTTTTCAATTCCATAACCAAATTCTTAACAATTTTGTATTTTGAATCATCCTCTACTTCTTTCTACTTACTATATTTTTCCTATATGTTGTGCAATTTCAAATGATGTGAAATTTTTTAAGCATGTAGACAACTTGTCTAGGAAAAATAATCCAAAGAAGCACCACCATTTTGGACATTTTTTCATAGAAAAGCCGGTGAGCTTGTGAAGAGCAGCTGCCCTATTTTTCGCAAGGCCAAAGAAAATATTTGTGAATTTGAATGCTTGTATCTTGCAATCCACATAGTGGAAATTTCTGAAATTTTTACCACATATTCTCAAGTCTGTATACTACAAGATCCTATATTTACATGTCAAAAAAATTCAAAAAATTGGTACTTGTACTAAAAATGGCAATTTTTGAGCGTTTTCGGTGAAGATATAGTCATAGAACTTTAGGGGTTAATTAACTAGTCTAAGGTTCAATAATAATGTATGCCAAATTTAGGCATTATTATTTTTATAATATCATATTCCATCATGATGTTTTATCTATTAGTTCTTTGTGCATAATAATAGTTATTAAATAATTTATTATTTTAGGAAAGGCAATTGACATAACACCACTTGGATCCTTGGTGCTCTAAAGATTATTCAATCAATGAAGATCAAAGAAATGATGCTCCTCCCCACTATGTCTTGTTGATCTTTAAATGAGTATAAGAAAATGCAAGACCCCATCATTCTTCAAAGACCAAAGTATCACCACACAATGCATATATAGATTGTACTTGGAATAACTAGAGATGGAATACAAAATCATTTCATATATATGCACTAGTCTCAAGTTTGGATCTTCAATACTAAAGTGAATACCACTTCTCATCTAGTGAAAATTGTATTTCAAATAAAAAATTTACATATTATGTTATAATAATTCTATCCAAAAATGATCAATCATACATTAAATTACTATATTTTTTGATAGAATTTGACATTCACCATCATTTTTATGAGTGTATCATTTTTATGAGTGTATTGATAATATAATATAGTATAGAGTCCTCTTTTAAAATGAATCGTCTGTCCAAATTTCTTACTTGTCCACATGAAAACATGCAACAAACAATTAGTGCAAAATTTAAAATATATAATATAAATTTATCAATTTACTCAGCAAAATATTTTTAAATTTTGCAACATTGTATTATATGATGGTTTGGAACAAACTCTGTTATACTAATACTATGAGCCTTCAGCGAAGGCAAAAATTTGAAGCTCTTCTCTTGATTTATACTTTAGGGGAAAGCTTAGAACATTTATTTACCCATATGATAGACTTCAGAAATTTTTAGAAATTTTGAACTCATATTTTAAATCAAATATTCCAAATTAAGTAAGAAAAGTCTCGAAGTACAAATTAACAACCCCAAATGAGGTGTAGGTTTTATTTTTTTCTCAAGCATGGGAGAAAATAATTTCTCATATGTCCTTGGAAGGCTCGTTGGAAGGCTCTTAGGACTCCTTTAAACAAGTAATGTACTAGTACCTTAAAACTAACAAGTACCTAAAACAAACACCTAAATTTTGCCTAGTAGTAAACCAAGTGCAAATGCCAAGTCTCCATTTAGTATTTAGAACTTGAGCAAATTATCATAGTGGCTATTAGAAAGAACCTCAATTCATGCATTACTACACTCCAAATGTATTGTTTCCTATTGAATTATTGTTTGAAGAAGTAGAAGACATTGAAATGCTAATATTGTTGAATTAATCCCTAAAGTCCCATTGTCCTCTCAAAGGACAAATGAATAGAGTCCTATGATCTCAATTTTTGTGAAACTTTTTTAAAGATAGAAAAATAAATTAGCTATATGAATATATAATTTTTTATTACAATTGGTGCCCAAGAATTTTTTTTATGCCATCCTAAGCCCAAATTTTACATTGCCGAGCAGCAAAAGAAATCCACAAAAATTGAAATAAATTGAACTTCTTTTTGTTCATATATTATATATTTTCTATACAAAAATCTTTGATTCATTCCATTTGGATTAGTGATGTGAAAGTTATGGAACTTCCTATTTCAAGGACAATCATAGAAACTTCTTGAGAAAATAACATAGGAAATTCATTTCTTAACTCAAATTTAAAAATAAAAATAAAAAAAGTTCCTTAAAATTTAGTATGCTTATTAGGACTATCTCACCATTGGGATTAGTGTATTTCAATTCCATCTTAGAACTATTAATAATTTTTTTCTTTCAATTTTGTACCTACTTCTACTTTACAATTTTTTAAGAATGAAAGCCAAGCTATTGTATTTTGAATTGTTTTCCTAGACTTTAAACTCAACTCTTTAGCATAATTTTTTTTAGATTCAAAATTTCTAATACAAAAACTTTAAGCTACAAAGATTCAAAGTCATATAATCTAGTCATGCAAGGTGCAAAAGAATATGTTTTCTTCACTTGAAATGCTAATATCTTTCAATCTATGTCATAAAAGTTTTTGAAATTTTTTAATCAAATTTTTAAACTAGTCTAGTGTAGGATCATGTGGTTAAATATGTGGAAAAATTATTTAAAATTTTTATTGCTCTTTGCAATAGAAATGACAATTTTTGAATGTTTTTTTTGATGTAAAAAAGGTCTTGGGACATTAATGCCCTACTACCTTATATTTGCAACTTTCAAATATATAAAAGAAGAAACCAAATACTCAAATATTGTATTTGGTGGTCAGAGCAAGCAAAAATAATTCTAAAATGGTTGCCAAATTATTTGAAAATTAATTTTGCTAAATAAAATAAAGAATTTAGATGGACAAAGAGAAAACTACAAAATATTGGCAAAATATTTATAGTTTTTGACACATTAAATAATTACTCAACAACGAATATTAAACTTGATACAGTAGCTAAAGACATTAACCTTTAAAGGATAGGTCCCCTATGACCAAGGTAGTCACCAAAATGCTTTAATTATTACAGCATTGTGTACATTCTTTATTTCTATAGTTAATTCTTGAAGGTCACTAAAGATCAAAAGTGTCCAATGGATGACTTCATTATTCATTGTAGAAACAAAAAATGCACCTACTGATCCAATAATTGGGGCATTTTGGTGACTGCCCTGGTCATGACTTGTATAAAGATTGTTTTTTTTTGTTTTTGTTTTTGTTTTGGCGGGGGGGGACCGTAAAAGCAATGAACTGATGCTCTTCCCCAAAACTACCGACAGGACCTCACCCATCTAATATCCGGACATGCTCCCACGGGCATATGCCGGGTATACACTGCCCGGCGTCAGTTACATTGGCACCAAACCCTAGAATCTCCGCATCGTCTTCCCAATCTACAGTAGAATTCCATCTCCCGTGTGCCATTGCGTGCAAAAAATCTGCCGAATTTGCCTCCAGCAATCCATTCTCTTGCCATGGCAAGCTCCGCTGCTGTTTCCGCCGTGCGCCGCGTGGTTTCGAAGGTCGCTGCTACCACCCCTGCTATCTCTGGTACCTTTCTGCCCCAATTCTTCTGTCGGATTCTTGCTGCCAGGTTACCTAACCCTAGTGCAGTGTGCGTGTTTGAGTTTTTGTACTCATTAATTTCTATAGGTTATTTTTATTTCGCAAGTTAAAGGTTTCGCACATGGAGATCGGAAGACGTTCCTTACATTGAGCGATGGTCTATTTCTTGTATGGAATTTTCGACAATCCACAGAAATGTTGGAAGTTTCGCTTGAATTGATCGATGTTTGGATCGGGGTTTTCTTGTTTGCTTGTGATTTTATGATTATGGGATTCCGTCTTTCCTTTTAGTCGTGCGTGAATGACCTAATTAACTAATTCATGGTGCATAATTCAGTCAGCACTTGTTTGATTGCGTCGCTGGGGCTTTTAGGTCAGTTTTGTATTTCGCAGGCATCCTAGCTTGTGAGACTTCGATTTACCATGAATTTTTCTTTTGCCGTTGTGAAGGTCAACGTAGGTTTTTAGTTTTAGTTCGTCAGTAACAGATCGTTTCCATGCCATTGTGATTCAGAAATGACGCTAGTATTGCTGCTAGTCTTGACAATGGTGCGCTTTATTCTTGCAGGCACCCGGCAGTTTCATGCAACGGGAGCCAAGAGGTACAGCAACGACTACATCCATGCAGAGCACATGTACGACATCACTGCCATAAAGAACCGGAAGGTGAAGATGGCCATTGGCGTGTTCGGCTCCTTGGCCTTGGGCACCTTTGTGCCCATCTGGGCGGTGCACTTTCAAATGAAGAAGCAAGGTGGTTTCTGATCGCAGACAGTTGCTCGAGTAATTGTCCTTTGTAGAGTGATGATACCACTTTGATTACCAAAGAGTGGGGTGGCATGTCCAGAAGACGAGAGTAGTAAGTGGAGTATAGATGTAAAAATAACCACATTCCATTTCTTTGAATTTTTGCATTTCATGTACCTGATTCGATTTGATAAATGCTGGAATATATTTTCCTGACCAGCCTTCTAAGCATGTAAAGCTCTAGCATGGCCATGCTTGAATGTCACCAGGAGATGATTTGAATAGTGTTAAATGAGCTGAGATGCACTGGAGTTTCTAATTGTGGTAAATATGAAGAAAGGAACTTGTTGAGCAGTAAGTGCAGGATTCAGGATCCTTGACTTGGAGAGGTTTGGACGATGTTTGTTATACTCAAATGATGCATCTTGAAGTACTGACAAAATTGTCTCTAGTCAATATGGTAGGGAACCGATAGTACTGCTGTATATTGCCAGGTATACTAATTGTATTAGCAAGATGTTGGAGAGAGTGCGTCAGTGGGCATGAGAGGATTATTTTTGGCTCTAAAAGATGATTTCACACACATCCTCTGCATCCAGAATTCACAAGAGGAATATTGGATGAAACAACATCATACGTGGCTTCTCAAGAATGAAAAGAACTCCTTTGTGGCTTTCATTAGTTTGCCTCTCACATGAAATGGCTCCTGGAGATTCTTGTTTGAAATTAGATTGGTAATCCTGGAATTGAAGTGCTTTGACCCATGCCTTTGCTGCTCGCAATCCCTAGATCTAATGTATGCAAAAATTGTCAATGCGAAGCTTCCTCTCCTTCGACTATTGCCCTAAGTAAGTGCTTGATCAAATCAATCAAATTGGTGATGCCCACCCAAAGTTTCCAGGGAATTTGTGCATGATTTCCTTGCTAAAATCGTGAAGTTTGACACGTCTGGCACGTTTGACACGTCTGGAACGTGAAGTTTGACACGTTCGTTCTAACTTATCTGCTGCAATCACAAGGCCATGTTGTGAAGCGAATTCATGTTTTTGAATTGAATACTTTGCACGATTTACCAAGTAAGCACCTCCCTGTTTCACAGCAAAAGAAGTAGGCATGGATGTAGTTTTGAAGATGAGCATGCCCTTATTACAAAAATGAAAAATGAAAAATTTACAGCGAATTACTCCGTATATATTTTTAGTGGAGGAGTCTATATTCTGCACATCGACCTTCGGAGGGACCGTGCACGAGGTTTTTAGTATGTGGCAGAATGCAGCTTGTTTGGGTGTTCAGTTTCAAATTTGAAAGGGATGTGGAGAAGCAATGTGAATGTTATTCTTCAAGTTGTGGAGGACCTTCAACTCGTGACTCTCTTCAAGTCTTGAATGGGAAGGTTGGGTCCTTCTACAGTATCACTGTAACAAGAATAATTCCAGATTTTCTTCAGATTTTCTCCACGAGCTTGCAATCAAGATTCAAAAAGAATACACTCAAGATTTTCTCCATTCAAGAATACATTCAAGATTTTCTCCATAAGCTTGCATTCAAGATTTTTCTCCAGTGAAAGGCGCCTTGATTCATGGGAAGCAAAGAGTCTTATGCCAGGAGTGTTATGCAGCCTACCTACCAGTTCGTTTGCGCTTGCAGTCACACACAAAACCTAGCCCTGCTGTCATGAGCGGCGATTAAACAGAATCCCCAACAATGTTATCACTATCTTCGCTTACAACACGCAATCTGAAATCACTGCAACAATTCCGCGTCTATTCCCAGTCATGAAAAAATCAGACCTCCAAGAATCTGAGCCATGCTACAAAAATTTGAAGACTTTGAAGATAAGTCGATTCCAAAAGGAAAATTGATGTACTAATCAGTAAGACATTATAAAAGGAAAGTTGGAGGATTTCCAGGGTTCAGGGTTTAGAGTTTAGTTACGACCGAGTGGAACAAAATCTGTTCCATCCATCCAGAGAGGTTTGAGAGGAAACACAAGCGGACCCTAAATCATTAAGACAATGAATTCGAACAAGTATGCACGTTTCTCAGAACTCAAGTTACGTATCAGACATTATCACAACCTCCCGTCCCGCATCAAGTCTTCCACAACTCAAAAACCTGATTGAGGGTCGTTCCAAGTAGAAAGAAAACAGGAAAAATCTCAAAGAGCAGAAATTTGTAACGGTCAGAATTCTTCACTCTCAGGTTTAAGCTTCAACCCCCATCGAATGTGCACCCCGATTTCATGACTAATGATACTGTATTTACACGGGTTAGTTTTCATTGTATACAGTCTGAACTTGAATTAGACTAGGTGGAACTTCGAATGGAGCCTCTGTCGTCTCGCCAAGCATCTCAGTTCAGTTAGACATTTTTCAAGACTCCGAACTGCATTAATTTTCAAGAGAATGTTCGCCTTGTCGGCCGAAGTTCAGCTGCTGCTTGCCCTTTGTTTTTGTTTTCCTCTCATGACTCTCACCTTTATGAAATTGGGTACATTGGGTAGCAGCATGTTCCCTTGCATCCCTCGCGCCTCCCAGCGACCTTTGATCTATGAAGAGTCACATGAAAGGTTGCTTCCTTTCTGTGCATGAAGGTTACAGAGCCCTTTCAGAAGAAAGGATTGTTTTTGTGAAGGTAGTAAGTATATTACTGAATTTCTCTTTTTTTTTGCAACTACAATTATGTAGTGAATTTTGAAGCAAACCGAAATAATGTGGGAGACAGATGTTGTGCGACGTTTTACAAGCCCAATTCCCTGGAGAAGCTTTGCGTGAGTGGGAGCTTTGCATTCAAATTTTGAGCTGGAGGGAGTTAGAATAGCCGAAAATGGGATTTGTAGGTGGCATCCTTGGGTTTCCGTTCTTCATCTTGAGCTGCGTAATGTGGTTGTTTGGAGCAATTTTGTTTATACTCTTGTAAGCAATTTCACATTCCTTCAGGAGTCTCTGTTAAATCTATAAGGCTAATTGCACTCATTTCCTCACAACTGAGCTTATGTTGGATTAAGGTTGTATGTGAAAGTGTGAAACTCTAATCTAAATCTTCCAAGGGAGGCTGTTGACAAAGCTTACCTTGATTGCAGCAAACCCTTTGCTATTATATTACCGTGTGGAAGTTGCTGTGAATTTATCATCCAAGCCGCAATGTGGCTCATGGAGTTACCAGTCAAAATCTTGAACTTCTTTATCAGTTGCATACCTTGTTGAGAATGATGATGGTGCACGTCTACAACAAGCAAGTAGCCCAATTATCATTAGTACAAAGCAATGTATGAATCAAGCTATCCAAAGCAACGAAATATGTCCAAATCAACACAACTTTGTTAATGCATCTTCAAATTTTGCGGTCCAAAGTGACAAAATGTATTGGTTTAAGCATTGTTTCCTACTATTGTAATGCTTGTGGAATCTATTGGACTTGTCCTCCAATAAGAAGCAATTTGAATGTAGAGATGTCGAACTATGATACCTCCAAGTGAATTTGATGCAATAGAATTGAGTAACATGTTTTTGCCAAGAGGGCACTAGGGAGGTCTACCGATCATCAGAAGAGGAAAGTAGAAGTGGTAGTTTGGCATATCTGCTTGCCAATCCAATGGAATTGGAGACTTCAATTCTCGGCGTTGTTTTCTTCCATTGTCTTTGGATGGAACTTGCAAGGAAGCCTTTGATTCTTTGAGGGTACATTCTAATTGTGTTGTTGAGTAATTTCAAGCTACAAGTTTGAAAACACCAAACACCAATGACAAATGACAATATTACAATTTTGGCGTGTTGACATGTCATTATCAATTTTGGACTTTATGAAATGGTTATCCTTTCAAATTGGAGTTGAAATTAGACTTGATAATCTTCATTTCATTAGTTGGGCTCAAATTCAAAAAAGAATCATTTTTATGGCTTAAATTTAGATTAAGAGAAAGGAACACAATTTATTAAAATACATTATACAAAACATTTTCTCATGCGTTTCAAGGTTAAGTGTTGGTTTCTATTTGTAACCAAAATCTAGTAAGTTTTAAAAATAGGAAACCTATGAAACAAAGTCCTTTATATGACATATCACAATGAACCAAAATGAATAAATGTAGTATGTGATCATGCTTACTTTTACGTGGTATAATTTAGTGCTCAAAATTCACTCATTTGTAGTTGCAGGAATTTGACACTTATTTTTAAAATCAAAATTTACACTCTTTATTGGTATTTTTATATATAATGAAAACGTGAATTTTTCAAATGCAATACTCAATATTTTGAATCTACTTTTGGATTTTTCAAACAAAAATAATAAGTGCAAGTGATTTAATTTTTAACTACGAGTGATTTTACTTCTTTTATAAAGAAAAAATTACTATCAACATAACTATTAGATACATTGATGTCAAATAGAAGTAAATATTAGACATCAAATAGAAAAAAATATTAGAATATAGTTAAACTATGGAATCTATTTTGGAATCCTACACTATTTTGTTATCTATTTATAAGAATTTTTCTTGGATAGGATCCATGATTCTACCTCTTTCTTTGTGTCATCGGACATATTGTTTTTCCTTCGTGTCCTTGTTGATTGGGGATGATGATTTAACAACCAATGTAAGCAAGAGATTTAGGTTCTTTGATTGCTCACAATCAATAGTCTGAGAAGATGAAATCTTGCTAGATTTGTAATGTTGAATTTGAGAAGGTTTGATACGTAAGCACATACAATCATGGTAATTTGAAAAAGTTTTGTTTTTTCCGTTGGATGTGTATCGGAATGATGGAAGGTGAGAGTACTTCAACGTCAAAAGGTATGGCAGACGTGTTTTGAGGTTGCGGAAGGGTTATTAATTTGGTATCATCTTTGGAGTTGGAACCTTTGACTAAAGGGTCTTGATTCCATCCTAGCATTTGTCCATCCTTTGATTTTGGACCAATGCGATATCCTAACTTGATTTAGGACTATGTATTGTTTTGATGGTGAGGCTGTCACTAACATCATAGAGCTTAATAGGTAATTCATGTTCTTTCTTGCCTTCTAATAATGGATCTTTAGAGACGATTGCTACCGTGGTCCTAGCATTTTCAGCTATGTCCATAGATAATGTAGGATGTTTCTTTGCCCAATTTTTAATCACACCACATTTGCGGAGGAATCCAAGGCCTAAGAGTAGTGGGTATGCGCCACTAGTTTTTTCCAATTTGTACACTTGAAAGTGGGTTAAGTACATTTTGTTTGGATTTGATGTGAAGAGGTCTTTGTTGGTTTTGTCTTCATTTAATAAATTAAAAAAACTCTTTTTTCTCCTATTCCAAATTTCAACAACAAACTTGAGGGTGGGGTGGGGTGGGGGATGAGGCACTTCCTATTACATTTTGCACACTTGCAATAATGACCTATTTCATGGAGGGGGCTATTTACCAAGTTGTAAGATAGATTATAAGACATGATATTTTTTAAATTAAAGATAAATGTTGCTGATTAATTGCACCCTATTGGTACTTAAATTTTTTTCAAGGGAGCATTTTAAGGGATCACATATTATTTATACCCCATTTTTTTGCTTAAACCCCATTGTTTCTTTACACCCCATTTTTTCCCTTATACTCCATTTTTTCCTTATATTCTATTTTTCTTTATGAGTTCTACACGAGGTTCTACATTGTTTTAGAAATGTTTAATATTAGGAATCATGCTCACCATATATACACAATAACAAAACAAAAAACCAAAGGCATAGAAAAGCCAACATAAGCATTAGTAATACATGGGAAAACTATACAAACACCAAAGTAATATATAGTTTGTATCACTTCAGGTTCAAAATGTGTCTAGAAGTCTTATGGTAATTTTTGAAATCACTAGACTATACAAAATTGGCAAAATACCTACAATTTTTTAACATCCTCGACATCAAAATACGAAGTGCACTAATAGCCCCTTGAAAAAAAGGCATCTCTAACGTTGTTAGTAACCAAAGGAAAAACCACACACTTCACGTCTCCAAAATCTGCCACAACACAGAGTCCTTTGATCGCCCCCTACTAGAATCATTGACATTCTTAGGCAAAAAAAGCTAAGATACCACAATTTAAAATGTATTCCTAGAACCGCATGATATAGAATCCACAAATACGTAGCACTAGACCACAAGTGTTGACTCTTGTAATTGCAATGCAATTTTTAGGGTGTGAAATCAATACACACAGTTGAGGAATGTAACAATATAGAGAATTTGCACAATCCACAACACTAAAATATAACATTTTGAAATGGAAGACCTATTTACAAGCTATGAGTGATAACAACTGCATGGATATGCACATAGCCAAGGGGTTAGCCAAACAAATTCTGAAGCAACAACATCAATTTTTCCGTAAATTGCATATGGACAACGGAGTAGGAGTTTCCATAAAGGCAATGAATACATACATATTCCATTACGAGAAAAAATGACATCACTTCTAACTACATTCTAGAACCTTTTTTTGTGAAACTAAGTGTTTAGGGTCTCACCAATGACTGTCCACAATAGTGGTTTGGAAACACCCAAATCTCCACCGCAACGTCCAACTTCTCTCCATTTGATACATCAAGTCTTATGTGGTCCAAAGCCTCTACATAGTTATACAAATGCCCTAGGTCGACCTCCAATAGTTGTTGTAGGGATTGCAAACGAAGGTGGTTATCTTCTAGTGATGTGTACATTGGCCACAAATTAGAAAACAAGTCAAACTTGCGAAGGAACCATGGTTTCACCAACTCCTCTGCCAAGCACCACTGCAGATGGTCATGCAAAGAGATTTTTCAACATCCCAAGTGATGCAATGCTCCTTCAACATTCTCTTCCAACGCGTCTTCCCAACTCCTACATGGGTGACAGGCAGAATCAAAATCAACAAGCGTAAAGGGCACATCCAGGTTGGAATTTTTGAGACTCAAGTCATCCTAACCACACAACTCTACGTGCACTCTCTACACAAGTCGGGGCAACAGAGAATTGTGTAGTATAGTCTCCATCAACAACAAACTTCCTTATTGATGACCAAGAACGACGAATTAGGTTAGAGGTGCACAAAATGACTAGGTGACAAGACCAAAAATCAAAGCAGGCGCCAAATAACTAAGCTTGGCTAGGCGGGGCTACAAAATCCTCCTTTGGAATGCCGAAAGGCAACAACACCACAATTTCTACCAAATCCTAAAGGCTAATGCTACACAAATGCGCTCTAGGAAAAATGTAAGTGATGCACGACTAAGAAACATGAAAGGGAGGTAGATGTGCGGCAAACCAAACTATGGGGAGTGGAAAACTTTGAGATGGCAAAATACATCCCCAAAAAATGGTGGTAGAATCCTCACATGCTCAAGGTCTATGGATTGCCACCTCTTAAAAATAATTTTTCCGAATTGCATTTTTCAAGGCTTCAACTTTGATGTTTGCGTGGCAATAGAAAAACAAGTCTGTAAGCAAAATACACTTATACTACCTAGGACCTACATTTTCAAAAAAATCCAAAAAATCATGATTACCATCAGAAGCAACCCTTGAAGATTCAAAACCCATTTGATTAGAAGACAAGAGGAGCAATTTAGCTTTAAAGGACAAGAAGTTTTGGGCATGGATTCATGGAAAGACTATTTGGGTTTTAGAAATTCTGCATACTCAATGCCACTACACTCTCAATTATGGATCCACATTTGTGAAATAGTACGACATTAGAGTCATTACATATGATTAGAAATGAGTAGATTCACAAAATTTTCATGTACTGCTTCCAACTCAACTCAAGCAATGAGTTTTGATCTATTTATGGTTTGAAATGAACTAACTCAATGAATTTGCATCTACTTTGTCCAAAGTGTAGTTTTAATATTTGTTGCATATTGTTGAAATATTGTAAAGATTATAGAGTCTACATCTACGTAAACGCAATCACTCTCAACATACTTGTATTTGTTCAAGCCCGGTTGTTTTTAACCCCTAAAACCCCAAGGGTGTTTTTTGCCAAAAAACACTCAAAACCACCACTTCTGTTGTATTCACTTAAGGAAACCAATGTTTTTGTTTTTTTGGAAATTTAACCATAGAATCTTGTACTTAATGTGTCTGAGATCATGTAGTAAAAATTTCATCAAATTTCACCGTACGGATTGGAAGATATGAGCATTCAAATTTGAACAAAAAGTTTTTTTTCAAGAAGATGCTTGAATTGCCCAAAAAACTAAGATTGTCCATAACTTTCTCATCCCTAGTCCAAATAGAATGAATAAAAGCTTCACGTATAGGTAAGAACATAGTCTTTTAGAAAAAAAATTCAAAAAAAATTATTTTGACTTTTTGTAATTTTTGGGGGTTTGCATGCCAATCTCCATTTCTTGCTCATTGTGCCATAACTTTTTCATCCGGCATCCGATTGAAACAAAAATTATATATCCACAAAGCTCATGCAATGCTACACAACCTCAAAAAATCTCAAAAAAATTCACTTCAAATTGAGACAATAGGAACCTACGCGGACCCAAATTGTCCCCTGAGGAGACAAGCAGGGTTTTAGGGGTTAAACCAATGTAGATATACTATGGCAGTTGGTAGTATTGTTTCCCTAATCCTGTTGTTCACCGCTCTTTTCATTAAGTCTATAGACTATTTACACATATTACACTTAGAACCCACTTTCACTCTTATTTTTTGAACCCTTCCGAGTCTCCGAGATAAAACATATAATTGTCTACTCTAAAATCAACAGGCGTGGATCAACCCCGTTTTCATTTTTTAGTTGCTCTGACTACCGATGAGGTTCCAATACTTCATATGTCTTTAAAATAAACGCCCACATCAAAATCCTAACCAAGCAACATAGACGTGGTGGATAATGCAACTGTTAAGTAATAATCTGAATTATGAAAGTAAATATAATTTTTCATCCTAGTTAATTTATCCTTAGACAAATAGGGATTTCCATTTGACTTATTCACAAGTGTAGATTTGTAAATGGAGTGACTCTAGAATGTAACAATGGATACAAATTTGATTGGGTTGGGATCAACAAAATTTGAGCTTCATGGTCACTTAGAAGCTCTACGAGTATATTTCATGTTTCTTCCTCTAACGTAAGTAAGGGTGTGTCATCCTCATCCCCTAATTCATCTTCTAGCACTTCATTTGGATTATTGATACTTCATATTTGAGATCTAATTTCAGGATTGTTCTACGATCTTTCACATTTGCATTTTGCATCCCTATCTAGCTTAGGTTGTGGTGTGCTTGGCAGTTAGTAGGCCAAATGCTTAGAAGCCTACTTTTCCAATTTCCAAAGAGACGTAAACTACAATTTTTGGTAGCCGATGTTTGGTTAGACAGAGCTATGTTTAGCCCTTTGAGCATTGCATGTACTCCTTTAAGATCTTTTATTAAGGTGGCAACGATGTCAATGTAGTTGCCACAAATTTGCAAGTACATTTCCTTCTCCAAAGTGTGCACCTCAAATAAATTCTTCATTGTCGCTAAACAATCATGTGTCTTTCTTTAACACAAATGTAGCGTTGATGCCCAATTTTGAAAGTCCTTACGTTGTCGCATTGTATATATATACACACTATGTAAAAATAATTAATTATTATCAAACTAGAGGATTCTGGAGAGTCTAAAAATCCACATAAAAAAGATTCTACCTTTTTTACCTCTATTAGACAACCATTAGGCATTATTTCTTTTATTTATTTAGTTGAAAGCATTTTAAATTTTATTTGTAGATTTAAAGTTGTTAAATGGGAAGGTGAAGTTTGTTTTACCTTTTCTTTTGAATTTAAAAAAAGATTTGAGGGCCACGTAGTTGCCAAGTAGGAGATAAGGATAGAGTTATGGGGAGAAAAAGGTGCCCAATGGATGAATTGTGGTCCATTTGGCATTTTAGAGGCCAAAATCCATTTGCGTAGATGGAGGGATGGAAGATGAGGTGAAGATAAGGTAGAGGGTCTTCTTCTTCCTCCTCATATTTTGCTTAAAGAAAACCTAGACTTTGGAAAGACATAACAGAATTTGCAGGAGAGTTTTTGTAATGAAATTTTGTAAGCTTGTTCATCTTGTTTTGAGGTTTCTATAAACCTATCACTCGCTCAATTTGAAGTTTTTGTGTGGAAGTTATGCTTGATGGAGTGAGAGAGGGATAATTGTCATGGAGTAAGAGGGCAACATTTTTGAGGGCTTATAAATTTTGGGTGAAGAGTTTTTTGTCTTTGAGATTTTATGAGAGTATGTTTTTAGATGTTAGCTTTCTAAAAAATTATTATTCTCTTAGTTTGGAGTTAAGATGCAAAAATTATAGGTTTAGAGGCGAAGTAGTGAGAGGTTGCTTATGATTTGAAGAAAGAGAACTTTGACCGGCTGTAAAGGTTGGACAATATCTTATTTTGTGTTGAAATTTAGAAGATATGTAGATTATTGTGTTATCTTTCTATAAAGATATTACACGATCAATTTGGAATTTATATGTGATAGTTATAGACTTGAAAGAAGAGTAGTGATGAGCTGCCTTTGAATTGGAGAGAGTGAACTTTGACTGACTATAAAATTTGGACAATATCATATTTTGAGCTGAATTTTTGACAGTTTGTAGATATTGTTGTTAGCTTTTTGAAAACATGTTTTATTCTTAATTTAGAATCTTGGAGAGGCTGTGGCACTCATATTAGTGGCAAGACCTTCATAGAAGGGAACTTATGCGATTTATGAGCAATACCAACTACTTTATACAAACATGTGATATTTTATTGGGATTTTATGGTGGATTATAGAGATTTTATGAGCATGCACATATATTTTACTAAATCACGGGACCCTCTATTTTTTGACCAAGTCTAGTTGTAGCCAGAAGCCTGGCGCTTTTCCAAGGCAAAGCCTCTCTACTCGACAACGTTGCGCATCCTCCAATTTGAGACTATGCTCATTAAAAGTGTAATTGTTGTACATCATCCCAATAGGGGTAGTCACACCTTCTTCATTCCGCACTTGGAGAATGGAGAACGGAGATGTGGCGGCTTTAGGTTGGCTTCATGTTGGCCCTCCACGCTAGAATATTCTTAACTAGTTATATCTTCCGCACTCCTAGTCTTCACCTCCGGAGGTGAATAATGGGAGTGGTGAAGACTTGTTCATTTAAGTATATTCTCCATCTTGCGTTGTACACCGTCTTCATGTTCATCCTACGCTCCACATCAAATGTTGGTCTCCAATTCTCCACTCTCGTTCTCCAAACAACTTTTGGGGGTGTCACACCTTCTTCATCCACCGCGGCTCCCCATTGGTTCCTCCAAATCCTCATGAACTTGTCATTCTCCATTCTCCACCTGCCTGGGGAAGAAGGTGTGACTACCGCTAATATGAGTGTGGAATGCCCTATCTTCTCCAAGTTGGAGAATCTTCATTAGAGAGTCAAGTTGATTTATAAGTTTTTTGCCATTGTGAATTTAATCTTGATCGTGAAGTCTGCCATAGTTGCCTTGTACATCCATTGAAGTTGTAAAGAACCAGCCATCTCAATTGACGTTGAAGTGGATCCCATGCGGCTCTTGTAATTGGTCAACATCAATTGGCACCTTCTATTGTCACCATCACTTGCATGTCCAACAATGGGTCCCATAATGTCCAAGCACTCCTTATTCTAAAGCTCTTCAATTCTTTACTACTACTACGTCATCCAAGATGCATAAAAGCAATTACAAGTATACGTTAGCACCAATACAAGTTGCAAAAAACTTTGGTGTAGGGGATTTACCATCACAATCCCACAATCTTATTATATCCAACCTCACCTATAACCACAACTTCTTTGTAATTAGAGATTCAAATATGAGAATTTTGAGGCCCACAAAATCCAACTAAAGTGTCCTAATGATGATTCCATGCAATATGTCCTTTATCTTTGTTTTGTCCTCTACAAGGATGACTAAGACAATGCCAACAATCACTAGAAGAAAATGAGGGATTTTGCAACTATACTATGCGAATGGTTTTTTAGTTGTATAGAACACTTATGACTGGTTTGCGACTAGTGATAGTTTGGAGACATGTAGTCGCAATGGACACCCTAAAATCTAGGAAAAAAGTGAAGCAATTGCAAAAGTCACGCCATATGTGTAACTTATTTGCAACTTGTAGATTTTAAAATATTAATCTCAATGATTTGTAGATTTCAAATTTTCATATCTATCTTCTTTCTAAATTTTAGAATTTTAAAACTACTTTTTTCTACATTTTTGAATTTCAAATCTACCTTTTTTTAGATTTCAAAAATCCAAATCTATCTTCTTTAGATTTCAAAATTTTAGATCTACTTTCCTCCTAGATTTCAAAAATTCAAATATTAGTATTTAATAGATTTCATTAGTTTATGATACCTTATAATTTCTTAGATTTTAAAATTTCTTGGGTTTTAAATATTTTTTATTTCTATAGATTGTAGAAATCTTAGAATTGTATCAACCAAAGTCATTGCGTAAGACTACAACAACTTACAAGTCTTATATGTCCAACCTAATCGTATTCTTTACAATTGATATGGGACAATTGAGATAAGACAAATGGGAATGAATTTTAGAAGCAACTAGGAAATAATTAGTGTACAATTTAAGAGCGACTAGGAAACGACTAGTTTTACTATTAGAAAATTCAATTTTTTTATTGATTTGGTTGCATTCATTTGGTTCACTTTTCTATTGATTTCTATCCAAATCAACAAATTACTCTCCAAATCAATAGAAAAGTGAATCAAATCTACGCAACCAAATCAACAATAAAACTGACTTTTTTAGTATTGTAGGAAACAACTAAAAAACAACTAGTATACAACTAGAAAGCAACTAGGAAACAACTATAGTCATTTTACAGTTGCAATCTTCTCCTAGTTGTTTCCTAGTTGTTTTGCAACTATATATTGATTGCTTTGCGACTAAAACAATGTATCAATGTTGTAAAACAACGACATAAAACAATTACATTAAATTTGGAGAATATAGAGAGGATTATAGTTGCAGGATAGTTGTATAGGACACTAGTTGCATAATAGCCAGTTGTGATGGACACGTTTTTCTTCTAGTGAATTCCATGAGCACTCTTAGCATGTTTGTAGATTTGGGCTACACTTCAAAAAAATTCAGCATGTTCTTTGGGGACAAACTGCATACCCTTTTGGTTATCTTGTTTCATAGAACTGTAAATCAAACCATCATAATTCAAAGAGAACAAGTCTCACATGCACCTACGTCTATACATTTTCATTGCTTGAGTGAAAATTATAGAGTATTGGACCATCTAATCTTTTGTTTCTTATGATTCATATTGTTGGCAACATTTGTAGGTAATCCCAAAGCATTGGTTTCCCCCCATTGCCATGGTCCTATGTGTTGTGATTGTATCTTGGGAGAATTTATAGACGTTATGTTTAGCAGTGGCTTTCTGTGTAGACTCTTGCAGTGTAGGACAACTAACTTTTAGTTAAGGGTGAATGCAAGAAAGATTAGTACTATTTTTTGTCACACTTGATGTGTCGGACTTGTTATCGGCTATAACTTTTGAAGAATGAATCCAATTAACTTGAATTTTTTTTTGGAGATGGATAACCTGATCTTATTTAGATCCCTTATTTTTCAAAAGAAATTTAAAAATCATTTTATATTTAAATTTATAATTAGCTAATTTGTCACACTTTGCAGTTTAGGGGTTTTTAGTACTGGGGAGTATCCAAACTTAATGATCTAGATCTGAAATTTCTATGGTCTATTCCCATAGTAAGAAGTAATGTTTCTACCAAAGGAAATTTAAAAATATTTAATTTTATGCCCTCCACGTACGTGCAAACAAGGCTCCCTTGCGCGTGCAGTTTTGAACATTCAAAATTGTTTCAAGATCATTTTTTTGGTGAAATGTCTTTCCTATAAAGTCCTCCCAAATGGCCAATTTTTAGTTTCCTTAAAAATTGTTTTTCCTATTTTTTACAAATTAAAATGTGAAAGTACCTATTTTCATGAGATTTTGCACTTTTCCAGTTCTCCTACTTAGATAATTATTCTATGCTTTTCCTTCCTAGGGTAACTTCCTCTTAAAGGTGTATACATTGAACATATTTTTCAGATTTTCTTAAAATTGTTTTTCTAATTATACAGTACTCCCAAAAAAACATGGGTACCGTGGAAAACGCTATGCAAAGTGGACGGTCTTTCTTGCATTCACCCTTAGGCAATTCTGGCTTTAGCAATCTAATGACACATTTGTTCTAGCCTAATTTTTTTTGGCTACTATCTGATTGTGGGAGCACAACTTGTACACAAACAAGTATCCAACTCCATGATCCTCTCTAGTATCCCTAAATCTTTTTTTTTCAACTACATGTTCCTTACAAATGACATGTAATCTGAAATCAAATCCAAAGACAATATTTAGAGCACATGGAATAAGTAAAATCCAGAAATGGCTTACCAAATGTAGAGAGCTGTTGAAGAAGGATAATGACGGAATTGGAAATTATCCTATTAGTATAATAAGTTCGGTCAAGTACAAGGAAGACGGTCAAGTAGGAAATCAATGCTAATGGGACTTATTTCTAAAATAGGTAATACAATCCAAAAGTAGAAGAGAATGATCTAATTTGAAAAAATTAGCAATCACTCAAAGTACAACGACATTCTACACCAAATTAATACACAATTCACAATTTCCAATCCAAATTTTCAATTAGCACATTCAATTATCACAGCTCACCAAGAACACATACACATACATACCACTCAATTTGGCTCAAAGTCATATCATATTAACCAAATTGGTGAATAAATCACCATTAAACATCTTCTTAGATTCTCCGATTTGACACAAGCTCACTCCCAACTAGCTCCATGCTCACTTGATGTTTAGACTTCTAATTCATTCCATCAAACAATCTTCAACTTAATCTCACATTTTTTCATTTCCCCATTAACACGCATCACTCCAACTTCCGCTACATAACACTCATATTGTTCTCACCAACTTATAACTTCCACCTCTCACATTCACATATCATCACACCAAAACTAACACACTTGTCCAACTTTGGACACACATACAACAAAAAGAAAACATAACACGGCTCAAACCGTCCGGAACTCGCACTGGCTCTCTCTCTCTAAGTGGGTGAAAATGAATCCGGAAAGAAGGACCTAATAGGGACCAGAATGGTAGTTGACAAACCGTCCAACAAGAAATACTAAATGCAAAGGAAAACCACCCAAATTGGACTTGACATCCTCAAAATTAGCCCCATAACTACATTCCAACTTGGTAAAATACCATTCAAAATCACCAAATTGAAACACTAACTCACAAAAAAGCCTATAAAAAAACCCAAATAAGCACTCAAAAAGTTAAAAAACAAACATCCAATTAATTTATCTAGAAAACCCTTGTGCATGCTTGAAAGCTCCCTTAACAATGACAACATCTCCGTCTACTCTCAACAAAGCTTCTAGGTGAGTTCTAGAATACTACAATTTGTCTAGGTGAGGATCAAATAGTAAGCCATCTATATCGTATTATTTCCCAGCATATATACAAATAGGTCCTCTCAAACCCTAGCACATCCGCAAAGCCAAAGAATTTTTGTCGTTTGTGTGACTCTCATCTTTTGCATATTTGAAGAAGGTATGCAAACCCCTTTGGCTGGCTTCACTTCTTGATGCTGAAAATTGATTTAGCCTTTATTTCTTCCCCATGGACAAAGTTGATCAATCAATACATTTCCGCTTCAAATCCTTCAGTGTCTTGGCGTATACCACTCCGTAAATGTGATTCATGAGATTCGCCTCTAGATTTTGTTTGTTTGGGCAAAGCTCAAACACCTCCTTCGGGTAGATAAGGCACTTAACCTTAACCCCTAAAGTCCACCCGTTCTACGGAGGTCAAAGTGCAACTTTGGATAGGTTCATACGGTCTCAATATTCATCATAATTTACTAAAAATTTGTGTAAATCTAATAAAATACATGTAAATTGTCTAAAGTAGTGAGGAGTGGTAAGCTTCTTGGTAATTTAATTTTATTTCAATTAGTGCCTAGAAGCAAAAGTTATTGTATAAAAAGCCAAAAATGGAGGTCGGCGGGCAACCCCAAAAAAAAGTAAAGAAGCCAGAATTCTTTTTTTAATTTTATCCTAGCACATTATGTTTTAGTCTACATGTAAAACTTTGAATCATTCTATTTGGACTAGTAATGAGAAAGTTATGGACGATCTTATTTTCCGGGCAATCTAAGGATGTTTTTGAAAAAAGAAATTTGTCCAACTTTGAATATTGATATCTTCCAATCCGTACTATCAAATTTGATGAAATTTTACCACATAGTCTCAAACAAGTGAAATACAAGATCCTATAGTTAGATTTATTTTTTAATTCTACTTTCTTGGATGAATGCAGCAAAACTGACAATCTTGAGTGTTTTTTGACAAAAAAATGGCCTTGAGACTTTAGGGGTTAAACCAATAAGACTTCATCACTAGATTGGTAGGCACTACAAGAAAATGGGGGTATAAATGACTTGTCCACAATGACTACACCGACAACAATGACTACAAAATGACTATTTTGTAGTCATTGTTGTCGGTGCAGTCATTGTGGACAAGTCATTTATACCCCCATTTTCTTGTAGTGAGGATCACCAACTAATTGGAATATTGAATTTTCCAAATCTAGGGAATCATTTACCATTGCTAGAATGTTAATGCCTTCTTCTATCAATTCTTTGAGGTTAGGAATAGTAATTGTAATGGGATTATTTTGTGTGCTGTCAACTTGGAGGTGGTTGAAGAATTGTAGGCCTCTCTGGTGGCAGTAGTTCTTAATGTGACTTGCACTATTGAGATGACTCTTGTAGAAATTAGAAAACAAATTGGTCACAATATTCTTTGATTGCTTTCCACTGCTTCCATCAATTAGACTTTAGTACTCACCACAATACAACTTCACAACTATAGCGCCGTCTTGATCCCAAAAATGCAACGACCACTCATGATCCTCTATTGAAACTTGTTTTAAGTTTTGCTGGAATCTCTCCTCGGCCATGTTGTACCACTCTAGCGCATCCTTTGATAGTAGGATGGCCTTCATAGCAACACCATTGGTCATTGAATGCTCCATTGACATCATGACCTTCGAAGCAAAAGATACAAGCATCTGCCAAGGTCTGCGCTGGAGGGCTCTTTTGGACATGTTTGGACGTTTGATAGTTCATTGGCAGTTCCAACGCATTTTCTACCAAATATCGCATCCTCCACTCAAACGCACTTGGTGCAGCCGATCTCATTGTCCTCTGTTGCAATTAAGTGAACAAAATCTCTAATAGAATTCAGTGATGAAACTCTTTGTCAATCTTGTAGTGTTCTTCCACATCCCAAAAATGAAATAGGCCAAGATACTTAAAGAAGTTCAGCTGCTCCAAGTTCATTCTTGGAGTTTCTAGAGAAGTGTCCTCTTTTGTATCTACAGGACCCCACAACCTTACGTGATCCCCTTCGTTATTTAGAAGTAGATTTTTACCCACATCTTCATGGTACTATACGTGACAACCCTGCAGTTCCTCTCTAAAATCCAAAGCCCAAGTGTCATCCACAACCCCTAAACTATAAGGCAAGAAGTGAACTTGCTCATCTAAAAGCAGACCCTAATCCTTAACTACATTGTATGACCATGAAGTGGCAACACACAACATTGATTCAAGAAAAAGAAGTACAAACCCTATAGTAAAATCCTCAACTGACAACAAGAATATCTTTAGATGTCCAAACTCATTGAAACGGAGTACACAAAATCCTTACCGCAAAATGAAGCCTAAATAATCTCAGCATTAGCACTGTCCAACATCCACTAGCCAAAACACTAAATTCAACAACAACAATGCTAAAAACAATGCCCTCTAAATATTTGCAAACCCACCTAAATCCTAGAACCGCAACATCCTCCAATGCAAACCTAAACCGCAATGTACGCAATAGACAACCAGACAAAAATTTGAAATGTGCACTAACTTCCATTCCCTCATCTGCAGCAATGACAACACATTAGAAACCAAGATCTTAAAATAAAATCTCTACATTAGAACTGCATTTCTTGCGTTGTCCTGATAGAAATGCTTCCATCATGTAGATATACGTATTTTAGTATGATATGTTTGAATTTCAATAAGTAAAGAGTTGAGGCAAAAGAGGTTGGTCATGGTAAAAACCACAGTTTGAAGGCAACGAAGCACCCGTTAATATACGGGTGCTGCGCCACTATCACATGCACAACTCAAAGGAGTAGGTAGCGGGTTGGCTGGTCCAATTTCCTGCTTCACTAGCATGCTAAGTTGTGGGCCGCCCAAGCTGCTTGACAAGGCTGATCGGTTTCGAACCCGAACTGGCGGACGACCAAAGACCACTGGTTCTCCAGCCAATCAAGTCCACGACTTGGCGACTTGAGATGAGTGTCAAACTCCTTTATGAGCCCAGAAGAGCACATGGCTATCCTATGGTACTATTTCTTTTATGTTTGTTCATTTATTTTATTTAACTAGATGTTTGAAAGGCTCATGTATTTTGCCTTTCATTTAAATAAAATTACTAAGGAATTTAGGTGGATTTAGAAAGAGTGAAAAAGAAAGAGGATAGGTATCTTTGGTGGGGCAAGGAGTATGGGCTGATGTGACCCCACCTCCCCTTCCTTAGAAGGGAAAAAAGTAGGGAAAAGATTCCTTGGTGTGTTGGTGTGTGTGTGAGTGAAGGTTGGAAGGAGAGGGAAAATCCGAGACTTTGGAGGGGAATAACTCTCTGTGTATGAATCTTTTTGTAATGAAATTTGGAGGGGTTGCTTTTTGTGCAAATACTTTTCTGAAATGAGTTTGCAAGCTTGATTTGGATTTAGAATGCAAAAGTTATGAATGCTTGAATTTATGAAGATCCAAAGCCATTTATGAAAAAAGGCAGAGACTTTGACAAGCCATAACTAACATTCAGTCTATCATTTTGCAATAATATTTGAAAGGTGTGTTAATCGTTGTCTTGGATTTCTAAGAAGTTATTAAACTTGAGATTTGGAGCTTTGGAGAAGAAGTTATGGAGGTGTGAAGGTTTGGAGGTTGGTTGCCTTTTTGTTGGAACAAAGGTGACACTTTGAGAAACCATAACCTTTGGTCAATTTTTAGGTTTCTTCTTAAAATTTTAGGAGTGATAGATTGTTAGTTTAGCTCTTCAAATTGCAGTTGTTTAGAAGTTTATTGAAAGAGTTATGATGTGTAGAAGTTGAGAAGTTGGGTGCTCTCTTAAAATTGGAGACCCAAACTTTGATTGACTATAACTTACGGACAGAGTTTTACTTTGTAGTGAAACTTTTGTGTGTTATACTTAATTGTATTAAATTTTTAAATTGATATCACACTTGTATAAGAAATTTGTAAAACAAAAGTTATAGAGGAACAAAGAGGCAGTGGTTAGTTGTTAAGGAGGGAGAAGAGTCTCCACTTTGAACCCGCATAACTTTTGGACAGTAGTTCAAAATGGGATGAAACTTGGAAGTGTGGTAGATTGTTAGAAGGATTTTTCAAAATGTTATTATAATTACCATTTGGAATTGTAAACCGTTTATGGCACTAGTTAGAAGGTCGCAACCTTTGTAGGACTTGTTGTTTGGAGTTTCTTTATTGTTTTTCTTAAAACAACGAAGACTTGAAGACATGAAGATTTGAAGATTTGAAGAGGAATGTTTTGAATTTTTATATATGTATGTGTGGAATGTGGCATTGTTATTCCTAGTTGGATTTGGAGGCTCGTTGTCATTTTATTTCATTTATGCTTTGTAAACATCGTTGTGGGCAGTTTGGGTTAAACCATGATTCAACCCCATTTATTGTCGTGGTGACAAAGTGGAATTGATCACCCACATGGTCGAAACTTGCTCTGTTCTCACGGTCTGGAGTTTTGGCCAATAGACCGTGAACTTGAAGTTTAGGATCCCATCATTCGGACGGCAGCTCGTGTTTGTCATCCCGTTTTGCCCGTCCCGTATCCCGTGGTTTCTTATCCCTATCTTGAAACCTTACACCCGTTTAGACCTAGTAACAAAATAGGCCAACAGAAGTTTGATTGAAGGTAGAAGACTAAAGACAGGAGACAAAAAATAATACCAAACCAACAACATCAAGTTGTAGCCAAATACTCTGTGTGTTCCCAAAGCGCGCTCCTCTCTATCCGACAGCGTAATGTCAAAGCCGTTGTGATAGTCATCCATCTTCAGATTTTGGACACAGAAGTGTACTTTCTATCCATGTTAGATAAACCTTGAAGCCCAAAATCCTACACCCTAAATCCTATATTCACTATTAATCATTTCTCTCCATACTATTTTACATTTATTTCTCAGATAATTTTATGATTTTAATCCTACCTTATATTATATATAAATATATTTTCCACTACTACAATATCCTATATTATATGTAATTTTCTTACAAATTTTATTGAGAATTAATATATTAGACACTATACTTTATTGCATGTAGATTCTACGTTTTTTGCAAGTACCTCCCTCGAGATAATAAACAATTTTTTTTCTTTGTTGTCTGGAAATTTGGGGGAAAAAAACAAAATTTTCCTTTGCTACCCAAAATTTCCAAGCAACACTACCACCAACCCATTATTATCACCCAGGTCTGAATCAAAGACCTTGAGACTACAAACATTGAGCCCCAACCACTACACCATGCTTCAAATTTGATTTATATGTAGGAATTTTTTTCTTATTTATTCATTTTTAATTTGGTGATTTCTAAAGTTAGTAGATTTTGGCAGGGTTTTTTTTGGATACTATATTTTTTTTTAATAAAAATTATTAAACTTTTTTGTATTTAAGTCTAATTTTTGTGGTAAAGGTTTCAATTTAATCTAATATGTTTTAAATTTTTGACAAGCATTTTTCTAGAAGGGGGTATAGCCAAAAATCACATTTTTTTTGGTCAGTTTTTAAGTATTGTGCAATAACATTCTATCTATACACAATTCATCAATGACATTATTTTGTATTACATTCTTCTTTATCTCAAAATTTCTCTATCAATCTCTAAATTCGGAAAATTATAGCAATGTGTTATGAAATGAAAGCTAAATCAGAGAAATATTTTGGATTTCATGTACAAATAAAAGTGGTTTATCTTCTAAAGTCCCATTGTCCCCTCAAGGAACAAAATAAATTTTAAGAAGGCTCCTGCAGTCTTAATATTCATCACAATTTTTAAATTTTTTTGTGAAGATAAAAAAATACATTAGCTTTCTGGAAATATAATTTTTATTTCAATCAGTGCCGGGGAGAAAAAGTTATGGCATAAAAGATCTATTTTTTGGTGTGGCGGAAAAAAAACTTCTTGCATAAAATAAAAAATAAAAAAAATCATAAATTATAATTTTATCTATTTGGAAAGCTTTGATTTATTTAATTTGAATTTGTTATGTTAAAGTTATGGACAATCTTATTTTTAGTCAATTGGAGCATTTCCTTGAGAAAATAACTCACATGATTCATTTCTAAATGCAATTTTTATAATTTTCTAAAAAAAATTGTTTGACAAGGTTAAGTTTGCTTGCTAACAATCTCACCATTGGTATAGTGTTTCAATCTCATTTAAGAGCTATTAATAATTTAGTTTTTCTTTGATCTTAGACTTACTTTTAGTTAATAATTTTTTAAAGACTGAAAATCAAGTGTGTTTTTTAAAAAGGATTCTTATATTTTCAACTCAAATTTTCAACACAAAAAAAATTAAAATTAAAAAGTTTGTAGAGCAAAAATCTTCCACAAATGGCAATCAAAGTCATTTGAAATTACAGGTCAATGTTCAAAAAAAAAAATTCAAATTTGAATGCTAGCATCTTCCAATCTATATGGTCAAAATTCATAAAAAAATTTGCCACATGTTTTGAGACAATTGAAGTACAAGATACTATGGTTATATTCTTTAAAAAAATGTTCTTTTGTTTTCTTAAATGAACGTAGCAGAGCTAGCAGTTTTGATTCATAAAAGAATTTTTTTACCATCCCAAATAATACCATGTTGCTTTCTTTCTTATTGATTTTTAGAGCTATTGAAGTAATGTAGCATTTTTCATGATTTGACCAATTATATTTCTTATAAAGCTCTTAAAATATATCATTCACTAAAAGTACCTTCAATAGCAATGATGCTACGCGTGAGTGCTTAGATGTGAGCATATAAACCTCAAATCTAGTTGTATGAATGTACTTATAAACATTTAAAGATGTTTATAATATACCTATGACATAGGTACACTTACTACATTATATCATGAAAAGAGTCTATAACATAGGTACTATAACATAAACATATGTAACCATAGAAGGGGCTTATAAGATAAACTTCTAGACTCATGGGCTTATAGATTCTATACTCACATGCTAGCATTTTCATTCTCATACACTAGCACCATTGCATGAGAATCTATCCGGTTTTGTAAATGTCCTAGATAAGACACTTAGTCTTTTAGAGGTTGTAGATAGGATAGGAATTTCACTGTTGAGTTGTTCCACAAAATTTGGTGGTTTGCTCCTATTTGGCTGTTAATTTGGACATTAAGAGGCCAAAAAATAGTAGTTACACTTAGTTTTGAAGTTAATAGTTGAATTTACCAATTGAGTGAAATTGTTCAACATTAGGAGGCCAAGTCTAGTTATAAGTGCCTATTCGTTTTTCCTTCAAGGTGATCCAAATCGGTGGCGGTTGGTGGTTGTCCTTCCTCGTTGCCTATTTGATCTATTCTGCCAATTGGTTTTGGACCCATTGTTGAAGAAGTCCAATGCGAGTCCCAGTCCCAAGTGGCTGTGTAATTTCTTTGTTTTGGGGGGCTATATGATGTGTGTATTAGTGTGTGAGAATGAGTGTGGAAATTGATGATAGATTTGAAGTGATGGAAATGCTAGTTGGTAGAAGTGTTATGTGGTGATAAACTTTTGATAAGTGAATGAGGAAATTGTAAATGGTGATCTATTCGCCAATTTGGAATTAATGAAAAATCTTTTCAACCAAATTGGTGTTCTCATTACAAAAAATATGAGGCCTCAACAAGGCCGTGAGTGCTGATTTTCGGGACCCGCGGGTGATATTACGGAAAAAATAAAAATAAAAATAAAATCTTTTTTTTTTTGAAAAAACATAACTTTTTTTTTTTTTTTTTTTTTCCGATTTTTTTTTTTGAAAAGTGACGTCACGCTGATGTGGCGCTGACGTCAGCGCTGGCGTGGAACTTCGACCACGTCAGAATTTCAGTTTCTGAATTTTTTTTTTTGAAAAAAAACTCCGTAGTATCACTACGGGGTCCAGGCTTAACGGCCTTCCGGAGGCCTCATATTTTTTGTAATGGTTATGAATGTGTATATTGAAGCTTAATTATACACAGTTTGGAAATTAAAGGATTTGAATCCTAGTTAGTGTGTGTATGAAATGGAGATTTGTGCGTTAATGTGGAAATTCATGAATGTGTCCTTGTGTGTTTGATTTAGTCCAAGTTGAGTATTAGAGTATGTATGTTAAGTTGAAAAATCGAGTTGGGATTTTATGTAATGTCGTTGTAGTGTGATTGATGAATTCCATGTTGGGATTGTGAGTATAATTTGGAATTTAATTGAATGTCTCGATTGAGTCAAGAAAAATAAATGATTGTATGTATTAGAATTGTGTCACTTGTTTTTGAGTTTGAACTTATTAGCATAGATTTCCCACTTGACCGTCTCTCTAGGAACAAACTTATTATACTAATGGGTAATTTCCGAATAGGTCATTATTCTCAATTAACAGGGGTTAAGATGAATTTTTCATGAGCACTTTTCAAATGAAGTCTTTGAACTAAGGTCCTAGAAATATTTGATGAATTATTAGAACATGAAATGGGGCATAAATTTTTTACAAATCATTTTTTTCTAATTGTGATTAGATGCATGAAGGCAACTTTGGATATTATTATATATAATGCATTTATTTATTCTATTTTCTTTGATTTTATATTAAATTAATCTTTAAATTTTAATTATGTATGTTTTGTAAAATTTATGATTCATGGGTGTTGTAGATTAGCTTAGGCAATCCAATTAGGAAAACTAAGACTAGAATGAAGTTTATTTGAAGAGACACTATAAAATAAGATTGTTACTAAATATTTCAAACTAAAAAATTGCAGTTACAAATAAGAATCTATTCTTTTAATTTGAAAAATGTCAATTTCCTCACAAGGTAAGCTAAATCCAAAAAAATTTACTTCCCTCTTAAAAGGTCACAAGGATTTAAGTCTCTCAATGTGTTATCTTTTTTCTTCTTTTTCTATTGTGACTTTTAATTTTCTCCCAAATTTTAACATTATAGCTAGTTAATATTTATTATTGCTCTTCAATTTTCAACTTGGACTCAAATACACTGCAGTTTGATTTTAAAGCATATATTTCTTTTGCAAAAGCACCGTTGCGCCTAGCTTTACAATTTATGTTTCTAAACTCGGAATTGATCTCTTTATCCTAGTATCACTCATTATTTAAACATACTTTTTTTTACTCAAATTTTTAACATTGCTTTATACTATATTCAAGGATATTTTACTATTTGGTATACATTATATTTTCTTGAATTGAATCAACTTAGAATTGTCTATAAGACAACATTCAAACTTTATATTCCAATTTGGTTTCGTACACTAGGACTATGCATTACATTACTACCATTAAGATAATGCATACTTCCTTTAATGCTCAATACTTTACAATCAACTTGAAATTCCACTAAGTCTACGACCACCAATGAGGACTCACCACAACTTATGAATATGAAGACTTCTCAACTATCAAATACTTCATCTTATAAGAGAACACTATTACAGCACATTTGCATTCATATTTTGATTGGACTCACAAGTTCAAACTAACCAATTTGGTACACATACTCCATGATACACACATTCAAATTGGAAACATTTTATTCCCTCATAACTTGGTTAAACTCCCACTTTTTAAAACATGCACATTAAATCACCATCCAAGACTTAAGGCCACACGCACAAACATTTCCAATTTGGAACACAATCAAATTTCCATTCAGACTTACATAACACAAGAACACACACCACTTCTCAAAAGAATTCCATAGATAAAAGTTCCAATTTGCACACGGGTCAACCACACGGTCATAACCACTGATTTCAATTAAGCTTGAAATTGTCTTGTATTAATCAAAATGGTGAGACAACTACATTGTTTTGCTTGCTAATCAAATTAATCTCCTTACAACATTTTCACTCGGGGAGGTCACTTAGCTCTACTACAACAAACCACGTGCGAACAAGTGGTTTCTAATAAACTATAATTTCAACCTAAAATTTTGAGCATTGTTTAATAATGACTATAGGTTTCTATTGCCAAATTTTCCAACTCAAATAAAATATGAAATGATTTTTAGAAGAGGTTGAAAATGGGCTAAAATGGCATGTTTTTCAACTCAAATAATTATAGAGAACACATTTAGATGACCATTGATCAATATTCAACTCAAAATGAGCTTTCAATAGAGAGTTATTTTTCAGAATTTTTTGTTTATTTTTTAGACAATTTTTTCTTATATAATATAGGGGTGTGAAAATTATTTTTCAGTTCTACAGTGTATCTTTTTACTTCAAAAATTTGTAACTAATTATCATTAACAAATAAAAATATCAATAATTCAAAACATAAACTTTCAAAGTAGGAAAATCTATTCATATTTTTTTAATTTAACTTTATTTAAAATTCAAAAAGTAAATAGGGGGTCCAAAGTTTTGATCGCACGTGGTTTCTAATGGACACTCTAAGTGACCTCCCCGAGCATTTTCACCAACTTAGTCACCTACAATCACCAACTTTCCTTCAAATTAGCATTCTAATACTTGGTATCCATCACTCAATCTACACTTTAACATCTTCACAAAACAAAACAAAATACGAATCCATCTCGGATTGGGACTCTCACTCAACGCTCTTGCAATAGATGACTGAAACACCAACAACACCAAACCAAATAGGAACCAAATGGCAATTAGACAATCTCCAACCTAATTGACTAACAACAGAAAGAGATAACTACCAAATAGCCACTGGCCTCCAACTTGAATAACACTTGGCTCCCTAATTGGCAACATTGCCACTTTACTCCACCTATACTCATAAATTCAACTTGGCTATGCTATGGCCATATACTACTTTTAAATTGATAAAATGACACTCTAAATCACCCACTTGGACAAAAAAACGAGCAACTGGAATGCCAACTTGGAACCAACAAAAACAAATGCGATATAAATTTTACAAGTGCTTTTATGATAGGGAGTTGAAAATGTGTAATTTCAAGTTGGAATAGTAGCCATTTGGAGCATACATAATATTATAGTATTTATTTTTTTAAACAAAAACAAAATATTTAAATTTTTTATAAACAATGTCATTATATTCCGTATTTAAATTAACACAAAAAAACTAATAATTCCATTTGGATTCCAATATGATTATATTAATTTGTTATAGGAACATGTACACAATATGCGTAAATATTCTTTCAAGATTACAAAAATATTTTGAAACATTCCAAAATATTATGAATATGTTAATTAGATTCCAAAGATTTTGAAGATTTCAAATAAACTCCAAAATATTTCCAAAAGATAAAAGATTCCAAAAAGATTTTTGAATTTCCTTCAAATTTCACAAGATTCTATGGAATTAGTCAAATTGTGACCGCCATTGCTCGAATCAACATAAGATTGTTGATTTGGAACCAACAAAAAATATTGTACATGGAACCAACAGAAAACTTGTTGATGTGGTCTAGAAAGAAGCGTTT
>OX579634.1:13404964-13493942 GCA_951230915.1 Antitrichia curtipendula
AGGTTACACAATAGGTCTATAAAGCACTTTATAATTTTTCATTCTAATTGGTAGCATCTCCACTTACAATTTTGGCAAGAATTATGTATAATAATCCATTGATTTTTCTATTTGCCCATTGTTTGTAGGGTGATAAGAAACACTTTTTCTTTATTTAATTATGAAATTGTTTGTTAATTCTTGGATAGTTTCATTAAGGTAATAAGTACCCCTATCACTAATTTATTCCTTACGCATCTAAATTGGAAAATTATATTCTCGTAAAGCAAATGGGCAACAATTTGTGCATGATCATTTCTAAAAGCCATGTTTTTGCCCATTTAGTAGCATAATCAATAGCAACTAAAAAATACATCCTTTTTTTTCATTCCTTGTAGCAAGAGCTATAAGGCCAATAAAATCTACACCCCATTCTTCAAAAGTAGTAAGGACCATTAAGAGAATTAAGGGCGTAGTAGTAGAAGGGGAAGGTTTTTCAGTTTTTTAGCATAATCATAACATTTGGCAAAATATAAGCATCTTTAAACAAGGATGACCACCACATACATTTGAATGACATCCCTATAAGATACCCTTAATCTCACTATGATATATATATATATAATTTTTATTTTTATAATTTTTATAATTTATAATTTATTTTAATATCCAATTTTAACTTTAACTAATATAAATTGTCTCCAATTAAGGTGTAATGTGCAATTCTTTTTATTAAGGACTCTCTTTATTTAAGTTCACAATCCTTTGGAATTATATTAATAGATAAATAATTTGATATGTCAATATATTCCATATGGATGACATCTATTTCAAACAATTGGATGTTTGGAATATCATCATCTAGAAAATGAAAAGGATTTATATTTGTGATTTCTAGTCCAAAAAGGTATTTAATATTATTATTTGAAGATCAAAATTGTTATAAAAACACTATCCACCTAACCACCTTGTCAATTTGTCACTCAATTGGAGCTAATTAATTAAATAGTCTAAAGCATCATGATCTACAAATATTTTAAATTTATATCCTAATAAATAATGCCTAAATTTTTTTTGGAAACATATACTATGCTGAAAGTTTTCTATTTTATACCTAAATAAATATTCTCTATTAGAATAAAAGATCAATTTTAAAGTAAATTAGATGGTCCTTTTTAGAATCATCCAATTGACTCAAGATATAGTCAATAACAATAATACTAGCATCTACATTGAATTGGAAGGGGTTTCTTTCAATTTGTTGATATTAAGATTGGCAGTAATAACAATTTTCTTTTTAAATGAAAAAATCCCATATTACACATATCAACCATAAAAATTTCCATAAAATTTCTAAGATATTTTTGAAATGTAATATTAATTATTTAATTATTTAATCAATTATCAATAAATAAAAATGAAATTTCTATGCAAACTCACTTTAGAACAACATTTAATGATAATTATTTTATAATATTTTTGTTTGTATTTTTAGCATATTCTATATTGCAAATAGAATTAAAGGACTTATTATTTTATTAAAATTTTATGATAATAGTCTATTGCGCATATGATCTAAATTTGTGAATCCATAAGAATTTGCAAATTTTGAATTAAATAAATATTACTACTATAAGATTTAATTTTTTAATATAAATTTAAATTAAAAAATATTTGTAGAAAATAATATAGACAATATCATTAATATACACGATATAAAAGATATTGACATTTAGACAAAAGAAATAATACAAAATTCTTTTCAATAAAATATATAAAAGTGACAATATAAAAAATGTATATTTTTAGTTGTTTAAATAGATTAGAATAGTTTAGGCATTCAATTCATAAAATTATATTTTCATAAAGAAAATGAGGCACCGTCTTAGCATCATCATTTTTACAAGTCATAGCTTCTGCCCACTTGGTAGCGTAATTCATAGCCACTAAAAAATATATTTTCCTACTATGCTTAGTAGCGGGGACTATAAGACCTATAAAGTCAATTTTCCATTATTCAAAAAGGGCCAATGTCATTAATGCAATAAAGGCTATGGTTGTAGAAGACATAGGTTTACCAGTCTATTGATAAAGATCACAACTTCTAGAAAATTTATAGGCGTCTTTGAAAAAGATGGTCACCAACTAATATAATTTTATGGGCTGTAGCAACACCAGCAAAGTACCTACCACAAACATCCGAATGACATCCTTCTAAAATATCATTTACTTCACTTTGATAAACACACCTCCTCAACCCCCTATGTTGGCTCATTTTATATAAAGTATTGCTTGATAGGTATAGGTTGCTTTCTTTTTTAATAATGTCTGCTTTTGCTATAACTTATAATATTCAAATAATGAATTTGTATTCAAATAGTTTAATATATTGGCATACTCAATACGAATTACATCCATCTAAAATAATTGGGCATCCGATATATCATCATCTACTAGAGACAAATGTAAAGCCTCAATTTGTTCTAATAGAGACAGTGGTCTGTAGTAGAGTGTTGCTTCCCCAGATGGACAATAATGTCAAAATTAAATTCTTAAAGAAGCAATATGCACCTAACAAGCTAGCCACTTAGTTGAGGTTTATTAATGACGTACTTTAAAGAATTGTGGTTCACATAAAATGTGAACTTATATCCTAATAGGTAATGGTATAACTTTGGACCGCATAGACCATGCCTAAAGCTTCTCTTTTAATAGTGGTATAATTCTTTAGTAGGATAAATTGCCTATAAGCATAATAAATAGGATAATCCTTACTATCTTCCTCTTTTTGGCTAAGGACACATCCCATGGCTAGATTATTAGAATCAATATATATGTAAAAAGTGGAAAAGCTTATCCCAATTTAGTGAAACTAATACCGGAGCCATCACCAATTTGATTTTTAATTACAAAAAGGCATTATCATATTCCAAAGTCCAAACCAGTTTAACACCTACTTCTAATATATTTAACAAGGTTGTAAAGGGAAGTGCAATTTGGGCATAGTTAGCAACAAGCTTTCTATAATAGCACACATGCCCCAACAACCCTCTAACTTAGATGATGGTAGTATGTATAGGTAATTTAGAAATTTTAGCTAATACTTTTGTACTAACTAATAGTCTGTTGTGCATATGATCTAAATTTGTAAATCCTAAATTAAATATAAATTATGAATTATACAAATATTACTAAGAATTTAGTTTTATTTAAAAAACATTAAAATTAAAAACATTTATAGAAAATAATGTAGGCAATATCATCCATATACACAACATAAAAGATACTGGCATTTACACAGAAGAATTAACATAATTATTTTAAAAAACAAACTAAATGTGATAATATCAATTTTTTTTTTTGTTTATTTAAATAGATTAGAAGTAAAAAATATATACACAATTTGATAATACAAAAAATAATTTTTATAAAATACATTATAGTATAATTTTAAGCATTAAATTTGAACCTAATATATAATTTCAAAAATCTTCCAAAAAATTTAAACAAGACACATCAATATTTGTTATTGACTTATCCTCCTCCAAGACTAATACACCGTAAGTAGTTAAGTATCTTTAAACAAACTTTACTATTGAACCACTACTCAAAGCCTCTAGTTGAATTGCCTTTAGAATATCATTAAATCTCTCGGTCCACAAGCTTTAATATTTTAAATTTTAAATTTTTTTTAAATTTTTTTTAAATTTATTTAATTTGTTATTATATTTTTTAATTTTTTAATTTTATTTTAACACCATAATAAGTATTCTCCTCAAAAAAATGCCAACTTTGGCATTAAACAAAATAAAGCTTAAGACTATAGCCATTGATCTTAGTTGGAAGAAGGTTATTCTCAAATTCTTTAGTTGTAATGACCAATTTGGATATCTCAACAACCTCATATAGGCCTAATCAATGGATTTGCTACTTGCCCAAAAATTTATAGAAACGACTATCATAAAGCAATACCAAACTTCCCACTTTAACTTCTTTAGAATGGAGCTTACTATCATAATATGACTTCCACCTCTTTTGTGTGGCTATAATATTAAGATAGGCTTCTCTCCTTCTCTCATCTATAGTACTCTTATATGTTGTATAGTAAGCTCATAGGGCACTTCACAACTTCTAATCCCAATTGATAATTTCCCCACTAATAGTTTTAGTAAGAATTCTACATAAAGCACATTTGTTTTTTTTGCTTGGCCATTGGCCCTAGGATGGTAGGGAGTAGTTTTTTAATGCTTGATCATAAATCTAGTAATTAACTCTTGTGTGGTTTCATTAAGAAAATGAATGCCTCAATTGCTATTGAGCTCTTTAAAGCACTCAAATCAAGAAATGATATTTTCATAAAGGAAACGAGCCATCGTCTTAGCATCATTATTTTTAGAAGTCATAGCTTCCACCCACTTGAGAGCGTAATCCGTGGCCACAAAAAATCTTTTTCCTATTATATTTAGTAGTGGGGGCTATAGAACCCACAAAGTCAATTCCCCATTATTCAAAAGGAGCCAATGCCATTAATGAAATGTAATGAAATGAGGGGCATGGCCATAGAAGGGGTAGATTTACCGGCCTGTTGACAAAGATCACAACTTCTAGAAAATTTATAAGCATCCTTGAATAGGGATGACCACCAATAACCAATTAAAATAATTTTTTGGGTTGTAATGGTATTCACAAAATATCAATATTTCTACAATTGTCTATATTATTTAAATCAGAAGATGTTGTAATTGATTTCAATGTTTTTAAAAGATCAATTACATAATTTAAAACGAAAGAAAGATAGTATAATAAAATATACTCATACAAGCTACTTCACAACAATAACAAGTTCTAAAAATAATACTTGACAATGAAGCTAAATTAACATTAATAAGAAGTGTCTCGTAAAACCATTTATTAGGATTTTATGTTTATAACTCAACATAACTACAATTTTAAGTGATTATCTCTTTATAATAAATAACTAAATAAGATTCAAAGTTTAGAATACATTAGTATTCTATTTAATAAAATCAATCTTTATTTTCAAGTAAACTTGATTAAATTAATTTCAATAAATATTGAGGCGAATGTAATTTTAAATCAAATTATTATAAATATATATTCTTTATAATAAACAAACTGAACAAAAAAATTCATTGCAAAATCTAAGATCACATATCATAGAATTTATGCATACTATAATACTTAAAAATAATATTAATTTAGAAATAATATCCTTAATAAGTACAAACTCTAATACTCGCACATAGTTGTTATTTAAAGCTTGATTTTAGTTCTTGTAGACAATAGTAAGAACCTAATATGAAATAAATAAATTAAATACGAAGATAGAAAATAAAATTTCCATCAATATAATTTCAATTGCTTGAAGCTTTATTTGAGATTTCAATATTTTGGTATTTTGATATTTGTCAAAGTCTCTAATAATAAATCTATCAAAGATTCAAAGTACGTATCTTGGTGATATTTACACTCAATATATAAATAAAAATGGAATATGGTTGTCATTACTAAAAATATTAAATTATACTAAAAAAGATACAAATGTATTTTATTTTTCTTAGACTTGCAAAAAATTTAGAAAGTTCAAAGAATTTTTTTTGTCCATGCACTTGAATATATCAATGCTAGTAAATAATAAATAATAAATAATAAATTGCAAATAAAATAATTTTTTCTATATATTGATTATAATTTTTTATTTTAATTAGTATAAAATTATTATGCTAATAACAATTAATCAAATTAATCAATTAATCAGTTACTATTAAATTAAAATATTCAAAATAATCAAAATAGTCAAATTAATCAATTACCATTAATCATTAATCATTAATAAATAAAAACTATTAAAAAATTTAAATCGATAATTAAAATTATTTTATTTTATTTTATGGATTTTCGAATTTTTTAGTTATATCTATTGTAATTTGATTGAATTGATTATTGATTATTGATTATAAAAAATTTAATTAAATATTTTTATTTTTGAGATTAAGATTATTTTGATATTTATTTATTGATAATAAATGTTTAGATTGAGAGTATTGAATATTTTAATCTTATTACAGACTACTAGTTAATCAATCCTTTACTAATTTATTTAAAAGATACTATTCTAATTATTTGAAATCAAAATTTTAATTTTTATGATTATATTTTTCAAATGCTTATAATTATATATGAGAGAGTTTTATGAATTATGTTCTTAGAGTCGATATAGATTAAGCGAGTAAGTATGCGATGTTAATCTTTGTATATCAATGCTTAAATCTACATATAACCATTTATAGAAATGATGATGATGAAAATATTGTACATTTTATAAATAGACGGTTTCAAGTTTTAAGTTATAATTATGAATACATCATAAAATGAATTTTTTTGAATTTACACAAATCTAACTATTAAGACATATTTTAAACAAATAATAATTTATTTATAATTTATATTAAAGAATGACTGGTTAAACTTATATAGGCCATATAGTACACTAAAATATGTCAATTGGAATGTTAAAAAAAATTTAATTTAATTATTCAAAAGTTATATTTTAAAAATTTCTACAAATTAAATTAGTTGATGTTTGCCAATACAAACGTTTGTTATATTCTATATTTTATTATTTATAATAATATCATTGTAGTATTTGATACTATACTATATAAGTAATGGGTGGATTGGGCACCTCACATTTTAAAATGAATGATAGATTATCCATTATTTGGTAAATAGAAAATTTAAACATGAAACTTAGTAAGATTATATATATATATATATATATTTTTTTTTTTTTAGATTTAATTTCGAGGTATTACTCCTTGATTTTAACAAAATCTACGGCTGTTTCACAAATAATTGTCATTTAAATACATATATATATAGAATATATATCTTGTTTATATAATGATTTTCCAAATATTTAGGCTTACTACTTAAAGAGAAGCTAACTTTTCATATAAGGACTACCTTCTATGAGAAAACTACTACTTTTTATTTTTTGTCATAAAAGGCTCACCTTTTATGAGAAAACTACTACCTTTTATATTTTTTTGATCATAAAAGGTATACCTTTTATGAGTAAGCATACACCTTTTATTTCTTCAGAAAAAGATTTATCTTTGATGAGCTAGCTATTCAGTTGCCTGCAATGCAATTAACAAGCTTCATTCTTATGACACAGCTGATTGATATCCTCCCAGACATTTAGACTTAAGAAGTACAAAAGCCGCCGGCCTCTACTTTCAGTCTGACACGTATTAAAAATAGACTGATTTGACAGTGATTTGGACCCAGTGTCTCTAATGCACCATTTCGAAATCTCTCATGAGGGCTGATTTTCTGTCTGTTGGACAGCAATTGAGTCTCTACCGAAGCAAAACTGGCTACCTGGTTACCCCAGGAGTCCAAGACAGCTTCATTCTCTTACAGCCTTTTGTTACTCCCTTCACAGGGGCTAGCTCAAGAGCTCTTTTTTGAAGTACACTTCTGAGGAGGAAACAAGCTGATTTTAGTCATAGAATAGCAGACAGTTGCAAGTCTGCTTCATCATGGTGTTGGGATCACAAAACAGCGGCCAACAGGTGGTGTTTTTTGTCTAGTAGAAATCTTTTTATCTCACAATTTTTGCTTGTGTGATTGCATAGACTTGAAATTATTCTCTGGTGAACAAACAATAACAAGTTGTGGTACTTTGAAGACACCTCGTGTACATCAATTAGCACACTAATGGTTTGCTTGGTTGGTATGGGCACAGGTGAGGACTACCACCTCCTGAGTATTTTTCTAAAAAAATCTCCATTCTACCATAGACTTATGGCGTTTCGAAGGACCTGATCTTCTAGGACATATAAAACAGGGTTTTTTTGATTCCCATGTTTTGTGTAATATTTCCTTTGCTTGCATATTTCAGTAGCTCATTGGTAATTACAGTTTCTATGCTATACCTTCATTGAACTTCTACTATTTTTGGGACACCAAATTACTTGTCCTAGACAAAGCAATGATGGTGAAGCTCTTGTCTACTTGATCTACTGATAAGATTATGAGCACTAGTTTTAAGATTACCACTACTCTTTGACAAAATCTGACTTCTTATTCAAAAAATGGAACTATACTTTCAAACTATGAGTATGTATTTCGATAGGGAGGTA
The DNA here is from genome assembly GCA_951230915.1 of Antitrichia curtipendula. Lineage (NCBI taxonomy): Eukaryota > Viridiplantae > Streptophyta > Bryopsida > Hypnales > Leucodontaceae > Antitrichia > Antitrichia curtipendula. The sequence goes on from OX579634.1 coordinate 13,413,115, forward strand.
GAATCTACCCTGATTTAAAAGGGAAGTATTGAAAAAGCATTTTTTTTTTAAGGTATCAAATTTTGAACTTAACCCCAAAATGTTTTGACTATGTTTTCACCCAAAACGCTCCAAAACTACCATTTCTAGTACAAATACCAAATTTTAGAAATAAAATACTTTTAGACATATGTAACCATAGGGTCTTATAGTATGCTGGTTTGAGAAGACGTGGAAATTTTTTTCAGAAATTTCAGAAATTTTCACTATGTAGATTGCAAGATATTAGCATTTGAAGTGACAAAAATCTTTTTTTGGGCACTGCAAAAAACTGGGTAGTTGCACTTCACAAGGTCACATTGGTATGGAAAATGTCTGTGTTGGTTGTGCTTTTTTGGATTCATGGCAAGTTGGCTACATGCTTGAAAACATTTAAATTATTTGAAATTGTACAACATATAGGAAAAATATAGTAAGTAGAGAGAAGTAGAGTGCGATTCAAAATACTAAATTGTTAAGAATTTAGTTATGGAATTGAAAAATGTCAATTCCAATGGTTGTAATGTTGTAATAAACAATATACATCCTACGATTCAATTTTTTTCTTAAACTATTGAAAATTGAGTTAAATAAAGGATTTCAAAGTTTATTTTAGAGTAGAGAATCCATAATTGCCCACAAACTAAAACTCCTCATAACTTTCATCTTGTTTTTCAAAATGGAATGGTTCAAAGCTTTCCACATATATATAAATCTAAAACAACAATTTTAAAATTTTATTTTGTAAAATAATGATTTTTAAAGAATTTTTTAGGTTTAATTTTGAACAATAAATCTTTTTTCTGTCACCCTTATATTGTTTTAAAGAAAATTGAAGATTTAGCAATTCATACATTCAGTTCTTATTAATTTCACATTTTCTGCAACCATATTCTAATATAATCTTTCGATGAATATGCACCACATTTAATTCTTGTCAATTTCCATTTTCTATTATCACATTTTAATATAAACTTTGAATAAAAATGTACCATCCAATGTATGTACATATGATTGAACAACTTCCATATGTCATGTTTTGAACATGTATTTTTGAGTTCTAAGCCCATGACATAAAAGAATTGTAAATGTATTAGCGATACTTCAAATACTTCAAATATCATATATGATCCAAGCTCCAATATAAAATAATTATATTTTGAATGTTTTTGTTACATTTTATTTTTATAATGATCAAAATTTTTGATTCAAAATCCAAGAATATTTATTTTGACATTCAAGTGTTGAAAATAGAAGGAAGAAATACAACAAGGTGGAGTTTAATTGACCTTATCAAGCAATTTTATTTTTAGAAATAATAAAATTTTGGCAGATGCCAAAATCAAGAATTTTCTGTAATTTTATTTTACCAAGTAAAAAACACTTTTAAAGCAAAAAAATTGCACAATTTTTGTATTTTATTTTAGAATTATTTTCCATCGATCCTACCTTCCACCTATGTTAGTATATTTTGAAATTATCACCTATAGGTACATCCTATCTATGAGGCCTAGGTCTAGAGCTCATTTGATCTTGTGTTCTTTTTTTTTTAAGAAGAAAGCATAGACATGTACTTAATACCACTATGTGATTAAATTTTAGAAAATTTGATGAAATATTTAGTATCAAAGACTCCAAATTAGCTAGGATAGGTCACAATATACAAAAGTAGGCACTCCAAAATAGGAAGCTAATTTTTACATGTACCTCCACAGGTTGAAAAAGACCACACAAGATCAAACGACATATACACTATTGACTTATAAACGCTATCAATATTGGCTCTTTATGAATATTATTCCCGCTATGTTTATAGAGATCTCTTCTTTGAACATTATTGATATCTATGGTTTTGATAAAAATATTAACCCTTAAACGTCGAGGCGGACGTTTGGCGTCCGATGAATGACAAGAGAATCTCTTGTGTAGGACAGAAGTGCAACTATTCATCTTCCAAATTTTGTGTGGAAAGGGAAGATCATGAATAGTAGTTTGACCTCCAGTGAGCACTTTTGGTTTTTTCAAAGAAGATGATGTCATCTGATGTCAAAATGGATGATTTCCACGGTCACCAGCCCGACGTTCAAGGGTTAATCACACATGAAAACTTATAGCATTTTAAAACCAATTACTGTAGATAGCATTATTAGTGTACAGTAAGAACGACATCCATCCATCCACCTATCCATCCATGCGTACATTCATTCATCCCCGAGGAGGGAGGTTCCAAAGCCGGTGACAGGCGGTAGTTGGAAATTAGGTCACGGGACAAGGAACTGAAGGGTCTCAGCACAACTCAGCTGCAATTTCAATTTGTTCATGTTGTCGGAGAGCGCCAAACCCTAATTCTCGCCTCTTCTCGTCTCGTCCGCCATGGCCAAGCTACAGGCAGTCGAGGAGACTCGCAAGAAGCGCCGCGCAGAGGTTCCTCCCAAGGTAGTGACGCCCGCGGACTCCGAGAGCGATGAAGACGAATCCGAGGAGGACGACGAAAGCGTGCTGAAGGACGAGTTCGAGGGCTTGAGCGATGTGGACAGTGACGAGTCGTTGGATTCGGTTTTGAAAAGTGAGAATGAGAGTGATGACGACGAGGAGATGGGAGACGGGGGAACGATGAAGACTTTTGTGGAGCAGGTGGTTGCGAATCCGAAGATGTTGGAAATGGGGTACACTACCTCGGAGGGGGATTCTATGGAAGGGAGTCGGAGTCGGAGTGAGGAGGATTTGCGTGATATAGGAAGCGCCAGGAGGTTGGACGATGACGATACTGCTGAGAGCGCGTGGAAGGAAGCAGCCGGACCGAGTTCGAGTTCGGTGCCGGAGGATGAGGGGAAGAGTGCAGGGGCAGCGAGTGGAAGTGGTGGCGATGGTGCCGAGGTTAGGGTTTTAGTCGATGGGGAGAATAGTGGTGACGATGCGGTGGAGATGGAGGAAGAGGAAGAAGGCGAGGAGGAAGAGGAAGAGGAGGAGGAAGAGGAAGAAGAAGAGGAAGCCGATGATGATGAGGGTGAGGAGGATGAGGAAGAAGATGAGCGCTTGGGTGCAGAGGAGGGCCAGAGTGAAGGAGAGCCTTCCGCTTCAGAGGGTGGTAGTGACAGTGACAGAGGTACTGAGGGTGTTAGTACGCAGTCTTCTGCCTACAGTCGCGCCTTCAGCAAAATTCTCCAGAGCAAAGCAGCGAAGGAATCCGACACTGTACGTGAATTATCATATCTGTCCTGTAGAATTTTGGCATTTCTTGCTTGACCGTCCTTTTGCATGGAGAAGTGTCATTAGCAGGCTAACTGACTTAGTGAATTGTAGAGGTCTCCTAGAGGTTGATCACTTCGGCTTGTGTTTTTTATGAATGCGCCAAGGTTCGCTAATCTGGTAGGCACCCGTGAATTGTGGTCTCAGGGTCCTGTCTTGGCAGCGAGGCAGACACTCGTAGCAAGGAAGCTTGAGGAAGACGCCGGAGAAACCAAGGACAGCAAAGGCACGAGGATAGAGAAAAAGGAGGTATTATTCTTATTGTGCATGTTACGCCCATTTTGGAATTTTGATCCTTGAGTTAGACTTTTGTTTATGAATTGTTTTATTGTCAGAAGACCAAACATGTCTATCTGATCTTATCATCTGCCATTCGAGGCTGGGATATACCATTGATATGGCGAAATTGGGTTCCTTAGGACCACAGAGCAAGGTAATGCTGAACTATATTGACCAGTGTGCCGCATGCTGTCAATTACAATAGTAAAAATAACCGTTTAAAAGAATATGTATTCCTGACGATGTGTCTCATCATAAGTCTGATCTGTGATTGTGCTCTGTGGCTGTAGCTCCGGGAGAAGGCACACTTGTATCCGCAGTCGTTTACTGATACCAAAGAAAAAGATCTTGTGAAATTGGCGACAAGAGGAGGTGCTTTATCTCTTCGTGTTTCCATAAGTATATAATCAATTTCTTATACAAGTACCGTTTTTAATTAGTAGTATGACCATTAACATGATTTGTTGTTGCTGCGGTTTTGTATATTTTCATGTCGGTTGGTGTCTCACCTTTGCTTGTGGTTGCATGCTATTGCGGGGTGGTTTCCTGGAGAGCAGTTGTGAAACTTTTCAATGCGGTAATTATCCTTATTATTTCTGTATGCAGCTACTTATTGTTCTCAATAATTGCTGTTAGGGTAGGCTTTAGAAATGATCGGAATGTAGATGATTATTAGCTCGTTGGTTTTGCATTTAACATTTATTCTTGTACGGTGCTAATATTTGTACTTTTATTGACAATTTGCAGGTAAGCAAAGCACAGAAGGTACAGGCTAGTGCAGATGGCCGTGATGCCAGAGGTAATTTAAGAGAATCGAGGCAATCTGATGTCTTGAATTATTTTTATTTGAGAATGGGGTTTTATTCTAGATTGTACCCAATCCAGTTCGAGAGTATTCTAATTTGAGTGTCTGGATTTGCAGTGGTTGCTAAGGAGAGCAAGGCTGCCTTTTTAGCGGAAGTGAAAGGCTCTGGCACCTCTGTTGCTGTTGGTAATAAAAGGAGATTGCCTTCATCCTCGGAGCCACCTTTCAAGTTCGGAACATCTGAATCACAGGTGAGTTTTTAGGTTTTCAACTGTGCTGGAAGATAATCCAACCAGTCTAATGTACATTGGTCTTTGTCTCCACTGAATGAGGCATCTGAGAAGTATATGTTGTTTTTTCTGCAGAATCAATCAACTTCACGTTGGTCAGTTGTAAAGGACGATTTTATGATTGGAAAGCAGAAGCTTAAAGATTGGGATAAGGTGAGTCCCTGCTTTAGTATGCCATTAACGATATTGTTGGAGTGAAAGCCTGCAATAGGAAGGAATTGATACGAATATTAATTTTGTTTTGATTATTTGGGTCAACCTGTTTTATTTTTCAGTTGCTCTTATTTTTATATTCTCACGCTTTTTCTGACTTATATGACCAGGATGAGGAGATGGGCGATGTGGCGGGTGAACAGATAAACAACGGAATAGATGATGACAGTGATTGATGAGAGAATGGTGTTGTGTTGAAAGCACGTCAGGCTGTGCTCATTTCCTGGATTAAGAATCAATGCATTTGTTCCAGCGGATGTCCATTGGCCCATGTGCCGGCTTCATTTTTGGAGGATCAGTGCACATTGTGCTATGCAGATCTAGGTCAGTTTTGCGAGTAGAGGCACGTGAATGTTTCATCTGCTGGAATCTTTGGAGAGGGCAGTTTAACCTTTTACTTACACCGAGTAGGCGCCTCCATTTGCGGTTTAGGTGGACTAGATGTATTCTCAGAATTTCATGGTCCACAGCCATGACATATTTGTCTCCATTATTGTTTGTGAGACAATCAGATATATGTTAATATAGGAGTGGTTACTTCGTTATTTTTTTCAGCATTGCTGATGAAATTTAGTTTAAGGCCATATTTGGGCACAAGCATCAGTCTCCTTACAGTTCGTCACATCTTTGACTTGGTCATAAGATGAGCGTTGAGCTTGGAACTATTATGTTTTCAAAGTTTCCAGATGTTTAAACAATATTCCCAGTCCAGTCATGTGGAGAACGATGTTATAGAAAGATTACAACTTCTCTCTTGCAGTTGTAGATGGTACTTGCACACGATCTACAAATGTGCCCTAGGAATTCTATCTATGCGATGTGCTATCAGCATTATGAAGTCACAAGGTCAAGCTTTGAAGTGCGACTGAACATAAACAGGAATTTGCAAACTCCAAGCGACTAATCTGTTTTTAAGCTATAAGTCAACGTCATCATAAAAAGTTCCTTTAAACAAGCTCATCATGCTTCCTGTTAAGGATGTCAAATAACAGGGCTTAAAAGCTTCTGAACTCGGTGTTAAACAGACTGCGTAAGAGAAAGGATACAAAGCATCTTCAGTAGCACTACACGGAAGCTGTGTACCACAATTCAGATGATACCACAGTACAATCAGGGTGTGCTTATCTGTATGAACATACTCACTTCCCCATTTTCGGTCAGCTTGAAATTGAACCATTACGTACATGAGGCTCAAATGCCTAACCCTTTGTCTTCGGCTTGCTTCTCCGTTCTCAAGATAGCATCGGAAAAGCATGTACACGTCATTGCTTCGAAAATTCGTGAAACAAATTGCCTTTTTGATGAATTTCATTGCCATTTGGGATGAATGTGTCACCTAGTCGGCGTGGGGATGGAACCCTGGAAGCAATGACGTGACAAACCCAACCACCAGCATTTGGACTTCCTTCACGAAGGCCAAAAATGGACCTTGTTGTACTTGCACATTGGCTCCTTCCGCAGGTGCTTCTCCGACAGCTTCAGCTGGTTCAATTTCATCAGAAAAGTGGAAACTTGTTAGAATTCGACATCTAAGGGCATCCTAAAACAGAGATAGATGTGCAACAATATGGACACGAAAACAAATCAAATGTACCCGCTCGTTCCTCTGCTGCTGGATTGGCAGCTTCTGCACCTGGGGCTTCCCTCGCTTGTACACCTGCAGAGCGAAAACCAGAACAGAACGTTGACGGCTAGATTTATTGTGAACACTATCCTAAAAATAACATAATGATAGGAATCATTCCTAGAATCCCATGGTTAAAATTTGTGCATTCTATAAAATCAAGTCATTCATGTTTCCATTTCACACGCATACAAAGGAAAATCTAATTCTTCTCTACCTGGTCCTCGTGCACGGTGTGCTTCAGGTTGAGGCTGGGCATGATGGTGAGGTGGTGTCATGAACTGCTGTGCTCTTTCGGCAAGCCATCGCAGAAGGGGAGCTAGCGAACTTGTTTGATACCTGATCGGTTTCAGATGTAGCAATTCAGAGTGGTAGACTATGTTCACTTGAGACTCATAGATAAAAGAAATTGACCGACGGCCTTAGTAAAAGATCACAGAACGAGTTCTAACTTTTGTACCTCCAAATCAATGCCCGCCAACTTCAAGAGAGAAATGTGGAGCATAGGGTCTACGGAAAACTTACAAGTAGATCACACATGCCAGTCCCAGAAGAAGAAGCAAACGGTCTTTAGATCCATCTTGGTTGAATACGAAAACAATGACCGCTAGCTTCAATAAAAGAAGCAGATCCAGCTGAATACCAACCTGAAACCTACAAAAACTCACGAGTTCCCACATTATATGAGGTCCCAAAATGGAGTACTCGTGACATACAGAGGAATACGAACATCAACGTTGAATAAGACTGACTCAATACGTTAAAATCACAAGTCAAACGGCGTTGTAACTGGATTCCATCAGATTGCTAAATCAATGCCACAATCTCTGCACATGATGCTGCACCATGTGCATGGTCAACTTCCATAGATCTACACTTTTACAAAATCCTACATGAGATCAGGAGCTGACCTGCGAACGACCCGCCTCTGATCAGGTGCTTCTCCTTGCGCAACGGGTGGCACTTCATTCAGATGTATCGGCCCAACTCGCCCAAGAGGAACTTCCCCTCTTACAACAGCAGGTGGTGCCCTTCCTGCATCAGCCACTTGCTGCCCGGCGGCTGCACCGGACAGGTTTCTTTCCGTGGGCATGGGTACACTCCTACATGCACAAGATATCAAGATCCATTAAGAGATACAAAAGCCTAGAGGGCGCGTGTAGTAATCAGAACACGATGCAAAAATACAAATTTACAGCAAACATACACAAGGCAGCAAAAAGGCAAGTAGTAAGATGACGTAAATCGCTAAGTGTTGAGGACATACATGGGTACGGGAAACTTGAACACAGCTGGTGCCCCTGCTGCCATCCCGGGAAGTCCGTAGAAAGGAATCATAGGAGAAAAGCCACCGTTCTGGCCAGCTTGATTGGATGGAGGTGTAGGCAGAAAGAGGGGCATTCGAACCGGAAACAACACAGGTATACAATGTGGAATCGATATGCCGTCGGCTGTTCCGGTTGGGCTTATCCCAGGTGGAAATGCTCCAAGGGGCATTACCCCAGGTGGAAAGGTCTCAGCTCCAGTTGAAATCGTCCCAGTTGTTCCGTTCCATAACTCAGGATTCCCTTGAAACATGATGGGGCTGAACGCCAATGGAACCCACCCGGCACCATTCTGCATCCAGTACTCAGTCAGCAACAACTAGGGCAGCACATTTGACTGATACAAATTTCCTGTTGATGTCCAGCAACAGCCAGTGAACTGGGCAGCTCTTAACCATCACGCATACATTCCAACTTGACCATCGAATGCTTAAATGTCTCAGATATGCAAGTCAAGAGAAGCACACAACGCTGCAATGCGCATAAATACCATCTACAGCGGCAGGATAGGAAGAGGGTTGGATAGGGTTCTACGTAGAGTTTGTGATAGAAGCCTGAAGATTCCATTTACCTGTACGGGAATGAAAGCTGGACCTTCAGGAGCTGAATTTACCCTTGCTTCCTCATCCCTTGCATCCGGTGACTGCTGTTCGGCTCTGGAGGTACTAGCTGTCGCATTTCCAACGAAGGCTGGATTGTCGTGGGCTTGCTTAGAAAGTGCTTCACCGCTAGACCCGGATGTGGATGCAGGATCTGCCCTTCCTAATGAAGACAACCAACTCTGGCTTCAACACACATTGCACATGCAGTGACGCCGGCGCTCACATGAAATTATCATTGCTGCAAAAAACTGAATAAGCATACCTGCTTCCATTGGGGTTTCAGAAGGCTCGCCGTCACCATACATCGTTCTTGTAGCGTAATGTCCCTAGGCCCACAAGGTACTTACTCCTTGCAAGAGAATCTGCCCCACAGAACAGGATGTGGCACTCACTGTTTCAATGACAGATTCATATCTCAAATTGCATAGATCTAGTTATCCTGCAGAATAGCTAAACTGCGTTGATAAAATGTGTACCACAAGACCTAGAAATCGAGCGATCATAGAGCACGCAACCCTCCCAACATGCAACTACGGATACTTTCGAAAACACCAACCAAACAGCAGAAAACAAACGACGAAAAGAATGATGTGATGCACCAACTCCAAGCTCGTGAAGTATATGGACACCCGAAAAACAAACCGTGACCCGGTTGAGCAGATTACGATCGTGAATGCCGAAGCGCCATTTTGCACTAGGGATTCTCTTCCTTGCCATTACTACAGCTTTACCTCAGGGCATAGCGTAAACTTTAACTTATTAACATATTAAAATATAAACAAACTGCTAACACAAAGTGCTCTATAGCATCAACGAACACAGATCTGGTACCAATGAATAGTTTTCGAATCCAATACAGATCAGAATTCAGGAAAAAGTTAACAATCATACCTGCCGAAAATAATCAGTGAACTCTCTTCGTGCCTCCAAACAATTCATAAACCCGATTCCGCCATGTGCAAGTGATTAGTCACTCTCCGGAGCACCATTTGCTTTTGTTACCTAAAACATTTCCCCACCACCACCCCAAAATGAATTCCTTTAATTCCATATTCCCATACCATCTTGGAGGTTCACGCAACCCCATGAAAAAGTTCCAAAAGCTGTAACGACCTGTCCCGTGAAACACACCCTCCGAAATTGGAAGAATTTTTCTGACCTGCTGGATTCGGTGATCTCATGTACCGACAGCGAGATTGTCAGCAGCCGCTACACGTATCGCATTTCGTTTCCTACGACAAACCTAAAGTACGGAACAAACTTCGTGGACGAGGCGATTGGCGTGCAAAACCCTGAGAACCCTAAAAAAATTCGCCGAAAGAGAAGCAAAATCAAGGTAGCGTGCGAAAACCGGTTGGGGCTTTGAGGCTGGAACTGGACTGTTGCTATTACAGAGCAATAATGTGTCACTGTGTCCACTGTGTCGCGTCCTTATTGGCTTAATCACTTCGAAGTCGAGAAAAGAAGTATTGGGCAACTCGACCTCTTTAATGTCACATCCCTCTCTAATATCCCCCAAACGTTTGTGGATATTGGGGGGGGGGGACCTACTCTATGAGATCCTGAATATTATTGAGCGTTGTTTTTACACAACAGTACATTTATTATTAACCCTTAAAGGGCTCATGGACTCTTTCTGGCCACATAACTTACTTTTGGCTGTATATATCTGTTTTTTTGTGTTTTGTACATGCGATATTATCATATTTGACTACATCATCAAATTTAAGGACAACTTCATATCATATATAGTAAATCTAATTATTAGACTATTCTTCAATACATGATGGAAATATTATGGGATTTCGTACGGTGTATATATGAATTATTTTCAAAGGATCTAACTTTCATCCTTTCAAGATCAAGAAGTAATTTGAAGCTTTTACATATATATTTGCACTTGGCGTCTTAAGTGGAAGTGGCAAAGTAAATTTAATCCTTGGGAATAAATAGACATTTCAAGCTTGCATATCTTATGCAAGTGATAAAGGTTGTGTAATGTCTACATTGATTTCATTGATTCATCAAATAAGCGCATGGAAGGGAGCATATGTGAAAGTTGTACCACTAGTGTTTTTTACCACAATTATTGCACTAAATTTAGATTTATCATACTTGAGTAGTTAATTAAATGTCTTTACATAAAAGTATCTCTAACAAGTGTTCACTCTTTGACATTTGGGGCAAAAAAATAGTTTTATTTTAATTTTGAAAGTGTAATATATGTATTAGAGTTTTAAAAAATCTATCCAAAATTGAAGGTCAACAACATTGATAGACAATTAAAAATACAATAATTGAAACTAAAGGAATATTTTTAAATTCAATATTTCAAACATAATACACAATGTTGTGAAGTCTTCATGTTTTTTTAAAACAAATGAAACAAATTCCACTACAAAGAGTAAAGTACAACCCCACCACTACAAGTGGCTTGGCAAGGAGATACATAAGACAAGATGACAAACAAAGATCTAACATGACAACATGACAACTCACAAAGTTTAGACCCTACAATTTGGCAACAATTATCGTGCGGTTATCGTTATTCCATGGGTTCATACCATAATCGTACCGACTCAGTGTATTTATACACACTGAATCAGTGCAAAAACAATGAATACGAATAGCGTACGGTTTATGTACTTTAACTATATGATTATTGTGCAGTTTTGACACAACAATTGTATAGTTAAAGTACATAACCCGTACGCTATTGGTATTCATTGTTTTTGCACTGATTCAATGCATAAAAATACATTGAGTTAGTGCGATTATGGTACGAACCCATGAAACAACGATAATTGTTGCCAAATCGTAGGGTCTAAACTTTGTGAAGGACAAAGCACAAAAAAGAGGCCATGAGGCCTCTCACAACGGTTGGTTGCGCTTGGCCATGCCATTGGCATTCATGGAGGTTGGAAGGCAAAGCCAACTTTAGGGCTAGTGGCTCTCCACTTGGGTTGCCCATCTTCCAATTTAGCAAAGAGATTGAATCTACATCTTTTTTCCACAAAGGAGTCAAGTAACTTGTGGTGACAAAGTAATGTTGTGAAGGTTGGGTTTTAACATATAAAGTGTCTAGTTGAAGTTATTCAATCAATTTTTTGAAACCTTCACATGTGCAAAATACACTAGAAATTGAACTTGACACATTTCATATTTAAAAAAAATTAAAACAAAAAAAATTGAATAATTTCAAAAAATTTAAATTGAGTTTGACTACGGACATCCAATTTAGAATGAATAGATCCGTAAAAATTAATTGTAATCATATATTAGAGCATCATAGTGACTGACAAAGTAGGAAGTGATAACTATTCTCTAGTGCAAAATATTATGTTCTATAGTCAGATTTTATTATAAATAGAGGGAGACTAATTAAATTAGAAGACCTTATTTCTCCACAATTCAAAAGTCGCCCTATAAATTATGTTATCATCAATACAAAAGACAAACTCACAAGCACGTGAACACTTCAATTATGGTCCACCTAATACTTATCCATCATATGCAAACTCTGCCACCCAACCAACTATCAATTAGACTCATGTACTTTTTGTGTTGTACCCACCTTCAAATCAAATCCCTCATAATGCAATGGCCCATAAAGCCGTGCAAGATCTTCTTAAATTGATTCTTTTGCAATATGCTACACCGTGTCACTTACTCATAAATGCATAAACATGTAAAACAAACTGTCAGACTGAAAGGAATTTGAGGATATTGTACAAAACCTCTAATTATCTAATCACCGTGGATATTCTACGTACAATCCATCAAACATCCTCTCACATGCTACATTAAGTCTCAAGCATCCCTAAATCATCCCCACTTACAAACCCTTAGAATAAAAGGCATCTCAAAGTTCCAAATCATAAAATGGCAAAAGAGCCCCCCTCCTCTCAGTCATCCTTACATGGATTCATTTTCTTTCCACCAAGCTTAAAATAGTAACACTAGTTGTGGGAAATTATCAACCATTGGTGTAAAACATGAGAGATTTAGTGCATTTTAAGATATCCAATAGAAGTCACCCCCTTTCATTATTATCTTTTTGATTCTTTCTTTCATACTTGGCACTAAAATAAACAAACATTAGGCAAATAAAAATACCTACCTAAGTTTCTAGTAATGTATAGTAGAACACCCAAGTGAGAAGTGGTAGTATAATGAAAGGCCCCCCTTAAAGTCCTAAACCATAAAATAGCCAATAAATCCACCACTCTTCATCATGATTCATTTTTTTCCCCAAGCTTAAAGAATCCTCCCCCCCCCACATGGAAGATTACCAACCACTGGTTTAAAATGCAAGATTTTCCTTCCTGGAAATCTAGGATACTTGTACATTTAAGATATCCGGTTGATGTCCACCGCCTCTCATTATTATGTCTCTGATTCTTTCTTTGGTGAGACCTGGGTGAGACCTGGGTGATACCAGTTTCTCCCCCCCCTCAGTTCCTTCTGTATACTCTCCTGCTGCTTTACCCTCGTCGCCCCCCATTCACTGAGCCTCTCTCTCTCTCTTCCTCTCTTCCGGCACTCCTCATTCCCTGCTGCTGCTGCTGCTGCCGTATTGTTGCGGTTTGCACTTCCGCCCAGGTAGGGTTTTGTGTTCCCCATCCTGGTCCTGTTTCCCCTTGGTGGGTTTCGTCTCTTTCTGTCTCCAGAGCCCCTTATTTACGTCTCTTGGTCCCAGTGGGGTGACGGTCCAGTGGTCAAACCGGCAGCTTTGGGGCCAGGGATGCACGTGCAAGTAGTAGTTTTTTTTTTTCTTTTAATGTTTCGTCTCTTTTCTGTGGTGGACGTGTTTTGCGAAATGGCTAGAATGTGAAATGTTGGTGTCTTGAATTTTTGGTCCAGCCATTTGTGCATACGAAGCTCCATGTGGTGTTTTTTTTTTAAGCAATTGGAAAACAGTCCAATAAGAACGAGCAGATTGTGTGTGGGAGGCTTCAGTGGTGTCGAGACTGTTGAGTAGTACGTCTGTGTGGTGAGCTTCGTGAGGTTAGCAGTGGGGGTGAGCTTACGATGCTTATGACAGCAGTGGGGAGGAGAGAGGAGAGAGGAGAGAGAGAGAGAGAGACGGGGATGTAACCTAATTTTATTTTATTTATTTTTATTAAGCAATGATTACAGGGTGCTTTCAAGTTGCAGCACTTGAATAACCCAAAAAAAAATGTGTGAATTAGTTCAAATGGCACGGACCAGTGAGTGGACAGTTGGGGGATACTGATCTAATGACTGGTGGAATTAGTGATCATGTCCGTGCAGGTTTCTCGAGCTTTGGATTTCCCAGTGGTGCATTCGGAGCTTTTTTTTTCCGTGGCTTCGTGACACTGTAGAGGTGCGCGTTGTAAGACTTTCATGACGAGCTTTCAGCACGACAGGGTTTGTGTCATGGAGTTTTAGTAGAGACTCACTGCCGTGATTTGCACTGCACTGAAATGGATCACTGGCATTGATTTTGTGAACGGGTTTATTGGATGCAGAGGGTTGCATCATAGCCTGGGTTGGATTGCGAGACATTTCATTGATGACCACTTATCAGTTGTGGTCACATTGTTATAGACCCCAAATTACAGGGGTCCTGTTCTCGAGGGGACCAAGCTAGACGAACGCCTGGGTTTCTGTAAATGTAACGGTTTCTGCTGATCTGGGGCTCTGTCCCGCCTGTGTAACTCCATAAGAAAGAAAAAGGTTATAAAGGTGATGAGCAACATGGCTGAGGAGGAATTTGCGGAGGAGCCTGTGAACGAGGGCGGGGAAGGTGATGAGGTTTGTTACTGAACTCAAACCCTTGCAATCTGTACACCTGGGGTCCCAACTTTTTCACTCCGAACTTTTTCAGTTGGAATGTGTGACCAGTACGTCACAGTCAGTGTGGAGGATGTTCTAGAATGTCACATTAGAGAAGTTCATAATAAAGAGGTTTGAGTTCATTACTCTAAATTGGATTTGAGAAGCGGGCTCTTGCCATGTCGTGGTACTCTGTGTCGCTGGATGTCGATGTCATGCGCTACTGATTAGATGTCCTGCTTCAAATGGATTTGACTGGATCGTAAAAAGCTCTTTATTTGCCAAAATAGTAAGAGTAATATTTAGACTATGCTTTTGGTCATTTTGCTCTCACACGATCGTAAAAATGACCAAAATCGTAGACTTTGTAATTCTCTCACACTCTAATTTTTTACTCCTGCTGTAGTTCCTTTTAGTTTTGTTCTGGATCTCACGTTTCTGGATTGATTTTGGAGTCTTTCAGGAGTTCAGCCTGCTTACGGAGAGGTTAAGGCAGAGGACGAACAGGAAACCCGTCTATGTCGACGAAGAAGATGGCATGGAGGAGGAAGAATGGGAGGAGGAGGAGGTAGGAGACGAGGGTGGAGAAGAGGAAGATGAAGAGAAGGAGGTTCTGAAAATGGAGCAGGTACGAATGATTTGTAGTGGGAGGAAGTGGCATCGATAATAATGCTTAGAATGTGCTCATACTTTCGATTGGAAGAATTGGTTGGAAATCGAACAAACTTTTAGTTTCTGATTTTTGAAGAGTCTCCTTGTATTGTTTGGAAGTAATGGTGTATCCAAGTGTTGAAATGCAGAGTGAAGACTTCTGCAGTGTTTGCCACCTGGGAGGAGATTTGTTGTGCTGTGATACTTGTACCGCAGTGTTTCATCTTGGCTGTCTGGATCCACCTATGAAGGTGGTTCCACGTGGGAAGTGGAGCTGTCCCAAATGTGTAAGTTCATGTGCTTCTCAGAGCTTTTTGTTAAGCATTTGACAAAGCACTGGGTTAGCACTGCTACTAGTCGTTTAGATAGATGTGATAAAGGGTTTTGCGTTGGTGAAGTTTCTGTGTCTATACAGTGTACCAGTATGTGCCAGTCTTGCGACTGCTGCGACAATTTCTAATTTGCTCTTCGTTGCTGTGTGTATTACAGGCAGACCCTCTTGGTGATGTGGAGAAGTTCATTGATATGCAGATGAGACCAATCAAAGTCCCTGGCAGAGCTACTCCTGGCAATGCTGAGGCCAATCCAAGTTCAGAGGATCAACCACCGAAGCTTGTGAAGCAGTATTTTGTTAAGTGGAAGACGAGATCCTATCTGCACTGCTCATGGTATGACCCTATTGCTTTTTTGTTAGTTCCAGAGTGCAATGAAATGTGCTTTCCAAAGGTTTGGATTGGAACTTCACTCTGCACTCAAATACTTGCTTGGCTCGATTTGCTCTGGGCAGGGTCACTGCCGAGAATCTCGAGAGGGGTATGAAGACCTTCGCAGGTCTTCGAATGAAACTGAATCATTTCCACAAGCTGCTTGATGGAGCGAAAAACTGGAATACACCTGATGAGGATCGCATGCCAATTAGACCGGAGTGGACAACTGTGGACCGAGTTCTTGACATGAGGTTCGACACAAAATCTTTTATCTTTTTGTTAGGAATTTGGGAAACATGACTGTTGATGGCTAGTGCTCGTCTCGACTCCGACAACTGTTGTTACGTTTACAGGAAGATTGAGCAACAATTCATCACGAAATACTACAAGATATTATGAACATGCTGAATAGAAGGTTTATGTTTCATGTCCTTGAGCTTCTTATGGCTGAATTGAGTGCTTTCGAGGTTTCTTTCCTTGTTTGGACCCACTTTGGTAAGTTATCCCATTTAGCCCAGGATTTTTTAGGGGCTGATACTAGTGTATTGTTGTGTAATTCCGTTGCAGACATAATGGTGATATTACGGAATACTTGGTCAAGTGGAAGGAGCTTGGTTATGATGAAGCCACATGGGAGGTGGAGGAGGATGTCTTAGCTTTTCAGACAGAGGTAGACAAATTTAAAGAAATTATGAGCCGCCAGGCACTTAGAAAGCGAAAAGGTTCAGCTCTTGACAACAAGGATCTAAAGCGGCGAAAAAGAGACTTCAAACCTTTCAAAAAGACGCCTAAGTTTTTGGTTGGAGGTATGCATTAGTTATTCTTTTTCTTTTTGTGTTCTTCTGCTGTCGTCTCTTTCTCTCTTTACGACACGGTGGTAAGTTGCTATCTTTTCTTTATTTTCTATTCAGAGGTTCTTCATTTTTTTAGAAGGCATGGGTGCTCTCATCTGGAGTTTTCGTATTGTTGAGAGATCTATCATTAGAATCTGTATGTCAAGGGTTGTAGTTGCTCTCTCATTTGTTACTCTAATGTAAGCACATATTCAAAGTACGGAGCTCTTTATCATTAGTAGAATTAAGGCTCTGTTATGCGTTAACTTATTTTCTTAGTACATCAGTGGGTATGAAGAGGTAGCAGGATGCAAGGATTTGTTACATTCAAGTATTTTTTTCTGGAATCAAAGGATATGATGAATTGTTTTCTGGAGCAGGCTCGCTGCATCCTTATCAGTTGGAAGGCTTAAACTTTCTGCGGTTTGCGTGGGAACAGAGCAAGCATGTAATACTCGCTGATGAAATGGGACTTGGTATGAAATCCATCTCATTGTGTTTTGTGTGCCAGTTTCCATATCTATTGACGCGTCCTGTGGAGAATGTTCAACAGAAGATTTTTTTCTACTTCCCGTTTCTGTTCTTGATGCTGATGATGTATGACAATGTCGTGTTGAGCTGTTACATCTTGTTAATGCTCAGCTGACGAAGTATCGTTCTTCACGGGCTTATGTCAGCCTGAGAATTTGATCTGACTACGTAGTTGTTTTTTCTGACAATTTTTGTATGATGAGGCTATGTATGTTCTTACTCTCTGCAGGAAAAACAATTCAAAGCATCTCATTGCTGGGATCTTTAATAGAGGAGAATGTAGGTTTGCCGCATCTGGTTGTAGCTCCACTATCAACTTTACGGAATTGGGAACGGGAATTTGCCACTTGGGCACCTCAAATGAATGTGGTATGTTCTTCAGTACGGCTTTTGCACTGTTATTTTCATTTGCCTCTGTAGATGTTACATTTGTTCATCCTCCGATCTGTCTATAGGTTATCATCGCTATGACCTTTTAATTTCTTACAACCGTACTTGCGTATTGCCAGCGATTGGAAACATTTACTTGTGTTTAGTTTTTGAGTAATTTTCTTTTCTTAACTTTCTATGTGCAGGTTATGTATGTTGGGTCTTCTCAAGCGCGGGCTATTCTTCGTCAGTATGAATTTTTTTTCCCCCAGTCTAGCTCAAAGAAATCAAAGAACAAAGGAAAGAAGAAGATGGGGGAGAGCAAGCAAGACCGAGTGAAGTTTGACGTGTTGCTTACGTCGTATGAGATGATCAATCTTGATACCGCGATTCTCAAAGCTCTCAAATGGGAGTGTTTGGTACAATCTTTTCTCTCCTTCGTCAAAATCAAATGCTTTAAGACAAGTGCTTTAGGATTGATGCCTTGATCTCAGGTCTTACAAAGTTAAATGGTGTTAGTTTGAGCTGATTACGTTATCTTTGTCTTGAAGAACGCCATTACTTACTGTTTTCTGTGTTTTATCTTTCAGATCGTTGATGAGGGCCATCGTTTGAAAAACAAGGACTCGAAGCTCTTTCAAACTCTCACGACGTTCACTACAACTCACCGGGTCCTTCTTACAGGAACACCTTTACAGGTTTGTATATTCCTTAAGTCTGTTGTTTGTGTAAATGTGTCGTGGAACAATTAGTAGAAATTAGCAGTTGTTTTGACAATTCTTCTGACAGATTCATATGCTTTGCTGCAGAACAACCTCGATGAGCTCTTCATGCTTATGCATTTTCTGGATGCTGGCAAGGTTAGTATGGCATTTCTTGTAACAAATCTTCAGCCCTTTACGTTTTAGACTTGAACAACTGTGGTGGTGTTTCAAAACCTACTATTAGAGCTGATTTGCAGTCCATGTTCCTATGCACTTCTGCAGTTTTCAAGCTTAGAGGAGTTTCAGAACGAGTTTCAAGACATAAATCAGGAGGAACAGGTTGGGCGGCTGCACAAGATGTTGGCACCGCACTTATTGCGCAGTAAGCGAAATGCTGCCACCAACTTGAGCATGTATCTATGCTAGCGAATAAAATGAGATTGCATATTAATGATAGTTGATCTCGTCTCTCACATCGTTTTGATTTACGTGGCTGAGACTTTATTTTATTAATTTATAGTCTTTGTTGATTTAATTGTTTGCAGGAGTGAAGAAGGATGTTTTGAAAGAAATGCCGCCCAAAAAGGAACTTATACTGCGAGTGGAGCTGAGTACCCTTCAGAAGGAGTTCTACAAGGCAATTTTGACAAAAAACTATCAGATATTGACTCGTCAGGGTGGTCCTCAGGTGCAGAAACGAATCCTCCGCTGTCACCACTGATATGAATTGGTTGCGTTATACTTTCACGGTTTTTTTACTGGGATTTGCTAGTCAGGTGATACAATTATTCCGTTTGATGGATGTATTCGATAAACTTTGGAGCCCAATATACACAGAAATCTTGCTCAACTTAGGCTCATCATTTCTTGAAACACATTGGGGAGATTCAGTGCTTTAAGGTTAAAGAGATTCCATCCAATCTAATTATTGTTGTCTCCAGGTTTCACTCACCAACGTGGTCATGGAACTGCGCAAATTGTGTGGGCACCCTTACTTGCTGGAAGGGGTTGAGCCCAATGTGAGAAACCAGACTGAAGCTAACAGGTAGCCTTGGTTTGCATGGTCAGAGTTGTGCAGTACTTCCGGAGTCATTTATTAAGAACTGGGATTGTTTAGTTTATTGAAGCTACTGAAGATCTAGACACTCAATCTCTACTCATCCATGAATGTCTGTCTTTCATTTTTTGTATTTTCTGGTACACCTGAGATGCATTTTGTTCATGTAGTAAATCTTTTTCAGTCCTTTCTACTTTAACATTTTGTTTGTGGGTGTATGGCTCCTTCTTTCTGTAATTTCTTCGTCTACTCTGTATAATCGAAAGTCATGGCCCTGCGTATTGCAGGCAGTTGTTGGAGAATTCCGGGAAGCTGCTACTGCTGGATAAGATGATGGCAAAATTACATGCTAATGGTCACCGAGTTCTCGTCTACTCTCAGTTCACACGCATGCTTGACATTCTCGAAGATTGGTTACATTTGAAGGTACATATTGCCCATTCTCATTCCACTTATATAAAACGATGTCTTTGATACAGCTTTGAATACTTTAATTGAATACTCTTCCACGCCATTGGTCTTACGTGCATTCAATATTACTAGATGTGCCACAATTGTTTTCTTGTCTGAATTGCAAGAGCTATTCCTTGCCATTCGCAAAGGAGAGCTGTTTATGGAGTCGGTTTTGACAGTCAAGTTAATTCGAGTACTCTAATTTCGAGTTTTTCGTTGCAGCAATGGGGTTATGAACGAATCGACGGGAAAATCAGTGGTGCTGAACGCCAAATTCGAATAGACAGATATAATTCACCGAACTCCTCGAAGTTTTGCTTCTTACTGTCTACTCGGGCTGGAGGCTTGGGTATCAACTTAGCCACTGCAGACACCGTCATCATATATGATAGGTATTATGAGTTCGCAGTTCTTTACCTTGAAAAACGGCGTTCTGAACGTTGAACTCATTTTTTACTTGTATAATTTACCTTTTAAGAGGTTTCGGTACCTGTCATCAGTATGTACACTTGTTGATTGACAGTTCTAGAGCTTCAACCCTCTTGAACCATTGCCGGAGGGCTTGTGATTCTTGAGAGTGGGCTCCCGAGTATGTACTCAATTCGCTTCTGGATTTAGTCTGTTTCTTTGTGCAGTTAGCCGGTGTTTAGGGTTTAGGATTTTTAAGGGCTCAAAACAGAGTATTATAGCCTTGGATTCTAATTCTAAAGTTCCTTGTTACAGTGACTGGAATCCACATGCGGATCTTCAAGCTATGGCTCGAGCTCATCGTCTTGGTCAACAAAACAAGGTGAATTACTTGCCTTCTTTATTAGTTAAGAAGTAGCCTATTTGGCAGTCTTTAGCCATCGTGGTCTTACCAGACAATTTGAAAAGCATAGAAATTGCTTGTTCTGTTTCAAATTGGGGCCTTATCACAATTTTCCTTTGTACAGGTGATGATTTTTCGTCTTGTTACGCGCGGAACGATTGAGGAAAGAATGATGCAGATGACAAAGAAGAAAATGGTCCTGGAGCACTTGGTTGTGGGCCGCATGAAAAAGGAAAACATAAATCAAGTACGCAATTTTACTGAGTTTCGAGATCCAGGGCTTTGAATGACACTGAATGATGGAACTTTTTTGTTTATTCTATTGGGACCTACTTTTAGTAATTATGTTTGTGGTCTTGCTCTACGGTCTGGTTCTAAATTTAGAATTTGTGACGTAAGATGTTACTTTTCTAGATCTTTGTATCTGCAGAGTTTGAAGACTTTTTAACCGTTAGATACTGGTTCAAGCAGGTTGGTATGTAGAGGTCATCGTAATGAGTTCAGTTGATTTGAGATTATTTATTGTAATGTGTCATGTAGGAAGAACTGGATGATATCTTGCGGTATGGTGCAATGGAACTGTTCAGTGAAAAGGATGAAGATGGCAAATCCCGTCAAATTCACTATGACGATGCTGCCATTGATAGGTCTGTCCTCGTCAAGGTTGCGGACTTACGTTGTATTTATTGCATCTTTCCTCTCTTATTCTCCTTCTCATCGTTTCTTTTTCTGCCTATAATACTAATTCCGTATTGAAGTATTCAGTGAATGATGTCACACTGATTCTATAGAATCTTTTGAATGTAAATTCAGAAAAACTGTGCTCATGCTGTTTTAGAAATTAGTGTGCTAATGCTGTGTCTAGTGCTTGTTTGTTAGTTCCCTCTTGCAAAGAAACTGTATTAGATTTGTGAGAAGCTTGGATATTGCAATTGCCAGGTTTTATTTATTGATCTTCTTTGCAAAGTGATTTTGACCATGAATCGCAGTCTTAACTTTTGTATACCTGTAGACTTTTGGATCGAGCCCAAGTTACTGAGGAAGAAGAGAAAGCAGAGGATGAAGAAGACAATGACTTGTTGAAAGCTTTTAAGGTATTTGACCTGAGCCATTTGGAGGTGAAGGTTATAAATGTCTTCAGCTGTCGGTTGCGGTTTCGTTTCACAGTCTCACCAAACTTTGTGCAAGGTAACACCATTTTAACTCTTGAGTCTGCATCAGGTTGCAAATTTTGATTATATAAATGAAGAAGATGCAGCAGCAGCTGCTGCCGAGGAGGCTGAGAGAGAGGCCCGAGCGAAGCTGGAGGCGGAGGCGGCAGGGCAGGGGCGAGCACAATTTTGG
Source organism: Antitrichia curtipendula (assembly GCA_951230915.1). Classification (NCBI taxonomy): domain Eukaryota; kingdom Viridiplantae; phylum Streptophyta; class Bryopsida; order Hypnales; family Leucodontaceae; genus Antitrichia; species Antitrichia curtipendula. The sequence continues at coordinate 13,434,779 of OX579634.1, forward strand.
GATAATCTATTAAAGGACCGAGCTGTGGAGCAGCAAGTAGAAGAATTCGAAGAACTTGGCAAAGGCAAGAGGAGTCGTAGACAGGTACGTTAACCTTTGAGCTTCTTGTAGCTTGTTTTACTCCCATTTTACTTTTCCAGGAGTCTATAGTAGAGGTGATATTGGGAGTTTGGGGTAGTGAAACTTAGTGTTCAGAGAGCTGCAAAGTTCATGAAGCCAGTGCCTTACTTGTGGAGGTTACTAGCTCACCCACACTTCGGAAAGTTGTGCAGATTACGAGGACTGGGCTATACTCTCAAGAGGATGATTTAGCTGGTATGACTGAGGAATATGATGATGAGCAAGAACCCGATTGGGCACCTAATGCAGAAGCAGACTCTCCGGGTTCTTATGGAGATCCTGGTGATTTATCAGCAGGCAAGAAGCTTAAGGAGCCTACAAAGAAGAGAGAAAGAAAAGGTATGCTCAGGAATTTTTCATTGATTATTTGAAGTATCTTTGTGTAGAGTTTGCTGTTGAGGGCTTCTCTCAGAGAAACATTGAGGCTACAGGTGTCATGTGGTCTGCGAGTTGAATATTGATACAAAGAGTAGACTTAGGCTTAGTATTTCGCCAGTGAGAGAGCCTTGTTGATTTGTTCCAAGAGTTTCTCCATTTTGATCGACTGTTTGATCGTTGTATGTGTAGAACGTATTGCAGGCGAACCACCACCATTGATGGAAGGAGAAGGCCGAGAGTTTAGGATCTTGGGCTTTAATCATAGACAGCGCTCTATATTTGTGAATGTCCTAATGAGGTGAGCTCTAAGCATACATTTACTGGAGGCTATTTATTGTTCATTGAACTAGACATATATTCGGGGGTTTTATTTGAATTCAGCCATCATAAAATCCGACATCGCTAACCTAGTTCATTTGGTGATTACTTTGGAAGGATCAACTCAGTGTAAAGGGTTAATTTGTCTTAGCAGGCAATGGGGTCTTGAATGATGAATTTCTCTTTACTGTGTTATTGAAACAATCCACTGTTTTCACTATTTTCACAGGTTTGGCTTGGGAGACTTCAGCTGGTCCGAGTTTATTCCTCGTCTGAAACCGAAAACGCCCGAGGAGATTAAGGAGTAAGTGTTCATTTTTTTTTGCTTTCTGAGATTGTATTTGTCGGTGCATTTGTCCGCATGGTAATTTTTTGATTTGGATGTTTGTGCCTGATCAAATTGTGGTTTGCAGTTATGGAACCATGTTCTTAAGTCACATTGCGGAGGACATTAATGACACTGCTTATTTCTCTGGTAAGTTCACTGATGCAACTCTTCTATTTCTCTACAACCGTTTCAGCTAGAAGGAGGCTTGAAATTGATGCTTAGCTAGTACGAAATTGACAGTATGCCAAAAGGCTTATATTTTGAAGTTTTTTGCAGATGGTGTTCCGAAGGAAGGTCTTCGTATTCAAGACGTCTTAGTACGGCTGGCGATTTTGCACCTTATTCGGGACAAGGTTGACAACATTCTTACTTTTTTTGTCCTTTACTTTATTGTTTCCTGTTTACATTAGCTCTTTGTCAGAAACTATGCCCATGGTTTGACGAGTTGCTGCTTGCTTCCAGGTTAAAGCTCTGAATCAAGAGCCACCCACGTCTCTATTCTCCCAAGGGGCACACATGTATCGTTACTATTCTTTGCGGAACACCAAAGTGTGGAAGGAGGAGCACGACCGCAAGCTGTTGTATGCAATATGCACGTAAGTAGTTACCATGTAGAATGCTTCTTTTGAAGATATCTAATTGAGTATTGGGGGAAAATCTCAAGCAAGGAATTGAAGTTGATACTTTGTTTGGGGATGTCATTTCATTACTAATATAATTTGTGTTCGTGCAACAGGAGGCACGGCTATGGGAGATGGTTGGCAATTGTGGAAGATCCCCAGCTGGGATTGGGTCCTGTCATACGTGGTGAACTGCTGTTACGAGGTGTGAATGACCCCGCTGGACCTTCGCTGAAAAATGGCGAAGTCCAATCGACAGAATCCTCTGGACGAGGTCAGCTTTCTACACTGATTTGTCCTCTTAGTGCGTTCGACACTAATTTACTAAAGCCACACTATTTTGAATTAGTGCAGATTGAATTATTACTGCATTGAACCACTTTTCACAAGAATAAAGCTTCTGTGACCCTACTCCTGATCTCCTAACGACTCAGACTTCCACACAATGGATGATCAGTATTTTGAAAAGCCCACTTCCAATTGCTAACCCTTTTGTATGCTTCATGGAAGATCATGTAACACAGTAATAATGGAAATAGAAAATAAAGCTCTATATTATTGAGCGACTGATGTTTTGGAGGAGTAACTATTGCTTACTATGTTTCTAAAAGAGATCTTACTATTTTTAGTTTTTGGACGTAGGGGCCAATCACCAAGGACTCGGGGTTTGAAAGTATCCAATTGGATTGATCATGTTGTGAAAAGTATAATTCAGATGGGTTCAAATTTTACAACTACAGAATCAGTGAAGAGCATTGTATGCATTGGACAAAATTGAGTAAACGTAGACAAATGGAAGGCCCCATATGACCTACTCAAAACTTGTAGAAGAAGCACGAGGCTCAATTGGGACTTCTTCCAGGGGTTAAATATTTCTTGAGTCCACGTGTCCTGTTTTTCTCTTGTTTTCCTTATGGTCTCCTGTGATGGTGATCTCATATTGAGTCTTCTGTTTCCTTGCCTCTGTTAAGGTGATGCGCCTGCACCTCCTGAGGAAGGACAACCTGGACTACCGTTCGGGGCAGACAAAGAGGAGAGAGAAGCATATTTGCAGAAACGCATGGTGGACTTTGTTAAGAGAAGGGTTTTGGTTCTGGAGAAAGTTCTGAACGCAGAATATCACTATTCGGTATGCTGCAATCCTGTAAACCCTAAAAGACCTACTGGCCAAAAAGTGACTGTTTCCATATCTATAGGAGTTCAAATTAGTCATTAAGTATGCATCAAGGAAGGTAGAAAAATGTTCCAATAGAAAGAAGAAATGTTACCCGAAATTTGTGAACGAAAGTTACCATAATCGACCATTAGCTTTCAAATTAGGCTTTCTAGTTTCAGTTCTAGCATTTTGAGTTTGAGTGTGATTGATAAACTCTTGGTGAGCTTTGCAGATTGGATATGTGTAGTCTCTTCAGCACAGTCTCTAACTTTTCGTAGGGTAGTTTTTATTGTATTCATTGGACATTATTTTTTGATGTGGTGACCTTTTTCTAGGAACCTGTCATGAAAGGTCTTATTTACGATTTTTTTCGACTTCGTTTTTGAATCTGCTTCCAGGGGGGAGATCTCGTTCATGTTGAGGAGCCTCCTCCCCAAATGACGGTGCCTGAGCCAGCTTTGAGAACTCATCCGATGACGATGGATCATCAGGTGAGAACCACCCATCAGGTGCCACCCCAAGTGATGACGAATGATGCTGGCATGCGAGTTCACCAAGCTCCACAGATGGTCATGAATGACCCCAATTATGGACACCACCATCAGTCCTCCCAAATGATGATGAATGAAATGGGGATGAGGGTCCAGCAACCATCACCTCAGTTTCATCAGTCGATGCACCAGTCGAGGCGGCCAGTGGTGCAAGAACGCCCCCTTCCTTCATCATCCCGACATCCTGTCCCAATCTGTCAGTCATGGTTTCCTCTTCCTGATACGATCAATTTTTTTCTCTTTAAAAAAGTCGTTTCAGTAGAAATAGAATGCCACCGATGTTGGTTACAAGTTACTTGATTCTTTTTCTTTTGACATCCTGTTGCGGAGCCTTTACGCTGGATGGAGATATGTGAAGAAAAATCCAGCGTAAAGAGTCTACAGCTGGATGCCAGAATTTTAGTCTAACCAACTTCGCTGGATTCGGATACAGTAGACAGTTTTTAGTTCTTTCATCTATGAACTTCAAGTCCAGTCTCGACGCTGGATCCAGATTATTAGGTGGTGCAGCTTTCTTTATTTTCCCCTCTACAATTTACATGGGCAGTGTACCATCAGGAAATGAAGATCTCGAACCTTTAACACGCTTAAATCCCTTGATACTGACATCAATGTTTTGTGATTTTCAGCCCCTGAAGAACTCCTGGCAAATTCCTACGACCACGAAGAGGGTCGATTGAAAGTCGCGCAAATCTACAATCAGGTAAGAAGATTTTATGATTAGTTCTTCACTTCTCCTGTACCTTGATGGTTTCGATTCTAGTCTCTGATGAAAGTGCGAGTCTTTCCTCAGGAGTAGAAGGACATATTGATTAAAGATTTGTCTGATAATTAACCTCAAGCTAGAAAGATAGAGTCCTTATAGCAAGCTAATAGTGGATCATGGTAACTTTCAAAACGTATTTGGGTATGATTTTCTTGTTCCTACTAATACACTTTGCCACCCTTTAAATGTTTTACTTCCAACTCCTTATGGTTTGAAGTTGGCAAGCTGTCGACATTCGGTCACCTGGGAGTAAATAGAGAAAAAACTTAAATCGAATATGGGGAAGGGTTGGATATTTGATTGGTGCATGTTCTGGGTGCAAATCTCTTATATTGAATGCACACTGTGTCAAGTATTCATTCATTTGTTCTTGCCAAATCCTAAAGACATCCAAACATTTTCTCAACTTGATGAAACCTTCTTGTTGTTGCTCTGCAACAGGCTTGGTTCTATTTTTTTGTATATATGCCATTATCTTGTATCTCTTACATTAAAATGCAAACCTTGTCATGTTTTCTTCCGTACATTTGTTCCTTCATTTGTTCTTCCCAAATCCTCTTGGCATATAAACATCTTCTCAATGAAACCACCCTTCCAGCTTGATGAAACCTTTTCGTTGTTGTTGTTGTTGCATTGCAGATCTGTGCAGCCGTGAACGAGAACGAAGGCGACGCCATCCAAGCCTACGGCGGCAACAAGTCTGCCGGTCTCCGAGTTCGTAAAGCCTTACGCGAGATTGAGATGCACTGTGTCGACATGCGCAACGCTCTTTTCGATCAGCCCCTTCGAAAAGCAACCGACGGCCGAAGAAAGAAGAAAATCGATGGCGTGGAGGGCTCCGATCCTGCTGTTGAGGGAGTCCTCAAAGAAGATTTAGGCGAAGGGCAATCTGACGATGCACTCGACGACTTGAACGAAGATTACGACCGCGAAGTCGACTCCGATGTCGACTGTGATACCGACCTTGGGCGACCGAGTGCTACCCCTCCGAATGAACGTGGCAATGGAGTCCATGAGTACCAGTTTTTGAAGAAAGACTCGGATGTGGTGGGAGGTGAGCATCCATGGCCACACGGATTGCATCAAACTGGTGTGAGGATTGACTTGAATGGACAAATGCAGGTGCCGACCCCCCCTCCGCCTGTGTATGTGAATCCGTCGCCTCAGTATGGGGAACGCCAGTGGCCTCCTGCTGTTGTACACTTGGATAGAGATTGAGTTGTGGCCGAATTTTGTAGGACGATCGATCAATGGGACTCTTCATTTATGATTCGCTTTTTAAAAGGACCAGAGCAGAGCAGGAGGGGATGGACCCTTTGGAAGGTGGTGCCAAAGCCTGGCCATTTGTAAATAACATTTGCTTGTCCGGGGAGACATGCTGGATTTTTATCATTTCTGCATCAATTTTTGCTACTCGTGCGTTTTGGACAGGTGACTAAAGACTGATAAAGTCCCATCTGCGTGATAGTAGAGGTCGTCATCTGTCCCTCTTTTGCTTGTCAATCTGTATCTTGTGCGTTCGTGTAATTGAGGGACATGATGCAGGTGGACATGCTGCTTACATGGGAAACTCTATTTGGAAGCCCGTTTGTATTCCATGTTGCTTCTTGTAGGTCCCCGATTTCCATGGTTATCAACTGTTTTGAGTGGTTACTAATCTTGTAATGTTTTTCTTGTGGTTCAGCTCCTCATTTCCCAGAGGATTTCAACACATTTCAAATGTGTAGTACTCAGGTTGCCATGGATTCTCTTCGTACATGCATAATTTCTTGGTATAAATGAATGAATCTATATTCCAAAGTTGTACTCATTGAACCCAAATTACTCGAGAATGATCTACAGGAGAATCACCGTCACCACATGATCATTCCACGCCCCTTTTCGAGGGGGTAAAAAATGCACCATTCACTACTTTCGAAGCTGTGATGAAGCCCCAACTTATTTGGATACTATTTCAACAAGTCAGAAATTGTAGAGAGGTTCCAATCACACAAGTAGTAGCTGAACCAGAAGTATTGCAAGACATGTATACCAGGCATAATATCAAAACGAATACATTCTCAAGTTTGATCATCCTTTACACCTACTTGGAAAGTACATTTTTTCTTGTTTTTTCCAAGTTCCACAACTGCTGCCGCAACGGACGTGCTTCCGGGGAACTCCTTCCTCTCTTTCCTCTTCACTTAGTCTGAGTCAACAGTTGACAGGTCTGGGTAACGTAGAGTAGTCTCAAGTCCCTGCGACTTTGGACTTGGTGGACCAAGTTTTCAGACACCACTGGGACCTGTGAGCTAGGCTTGCTTGCTTGTGGGGAAGCTGAAACTAGATATGTATGAAAAAATTCATATTTTATTTTTCAGAGATGAAATTACATGTCTTTGTTACTTCTAGTAAAGAAACTTAGATTTTCTTTTTTTGTTGTGGATAATTGATTTTCTTTTGAGAATTTTTGAAGAAAAGGTGAAGAAAAATCACGTCTAATAGGAAATTATTTCAAAAAATCTGAAAATTTTCACCATGTGTGTATATTACAATGACAAATATTACAGTATGAACTTAGTTTTTCATGCCATTCTATAATTAGAGTTCAATAGACATTGGAAAATACATCTGAAGTTCAAATTGCAATAAAATAGTCAATAGTAGGAATTTTTTTCAAAATTGGATTGGAGTAGAAACTAGACTAAAATGACCTTCATTTTGTTAGTTGGGCTCAACATCATTTTTGTGGAGAAATTTCAGATTTAGAGCAAGGAGCAACAACTTCCCAAAACACATTGAAATAGCATATTTCGTGATGCATTTTTCTTAATAACTTCTCATTTACGTAAAGACAAACATTGACAATACTACAAACTCAATTGAATACTCTTCAAAATTCAACAGGAAAGGTCAATAAAAAAATTGTGAATGAAAAAGTGCTTCCAATCACTCTCCAAATTGTTGGATTGTCATCTAGGCACTACAAATTGACGCCTGTGGCATTCCAAGGATAAACTTTGACAAGAACGTTTGATGTCTAATAGATGATAGAGAATCCTTCAAGTAGAATAAAAGTGCAACTATTCATCCTTTAAATTTTGTTGTGAAAAGTGAAGGTCTTCTACACTAAATAGGGATATTAAGGGGACCAAAAAATTAAAAGGACTTATTGTAGAAAATTGTAGATGTTAAGGGCATTAAGGGGACCAAAAAATTAAAGGTACTTATTTTAGAAAACAATAAATGTTTGAAACATAATGTACAGCCTTGGGACACTTCAATAACTATTGATGTAAAACAAAGGTAGATATTTATATAGTGTGTAATGTCAATTAATTAATATGGGTCCATTTAAAATCCCTATTCAATGTACAATAGTTTAACTTCCAATAAGTAGTTTTGAATTTTTTTAAGCAAATAATTCACAAGGTAACCAAAGAGATGATTTCCACAAACACTAGTCCGTCCTTTAAGGGTTAATTGTGATAGAAGTAGACCTATCACCAAGTTACTTTGCCAAAAAAATGATTTTATTTATGGACCAATTATAGGCACATTCTTCATTTCTAGTAATTTGGAAAGTCATCCATTGGCCACTTTTGACCACTTCAACATTCAAAGGTTAACCTTATAACGTCGTTATGGACACTAAGTGTTTAATTTTTTTAATTATAAAAATATGAAGTTCAATTTTGGATATAAATTTTTAAATTAAAAAAATTTCAATTCTTTGAAATGTATATTTTAATATAGAAAATTAATAAAATTTGACCAAGTAGGAACATATAATGTCTTTTAAGGGTTATCTTAGGAAGACTTAAGTAACAATACTAAAATATGCTCAAATAAGGTTTTGAGTACACTTCATGTTATTGAAGTGGGAAAGTTTTGTTGGAACTAGTTAATAGATTATTTTAGATTGCAATTTTTGAACTCCATCAAAACAAACTTCAAAATTTCAAAGCTTTTGGAACGTGCAATGCTTATCCATAAATACTGGATCATGTAACAATGTGGTCAAACTTTAGTTTTTGTCTTCATTTTGACCATTGCAATTGAATTGCATCTTAACCCTTGAAGTTCTTTCTAGTTTAAAGGTCTAGAATTGCTTCAAAATATTAATCTCCAAAATAAGGCTAAAATCTTCATCTATATTTATTTTTTAACAATCTTCAAAATGTAGGATCCTTTAGTTAACTTGTTAGAGTACACATTCCTAAAATTTCATAATTAAAAACCTTACCAATTGCAAGATTATGATGCTTGGGTTTCAAAAAGAAGTATTTTCAATTCTTCCCAAATGGTTATATTTGATAGATCTCAACAAGGGACTCAATAAGGAGTTCACTTGGTTGTTGTTTGTTGCATTGGAATGATTTCTCAAGTCTTGGGAAACTAAAAGATCCAAAATGGATCAATGTTGTTTCATTGCATTACAAGTGACATGATACAAGTTAAGGTGGGTACATCCAAAAGTGCCACAAATTGGTCTATGAGTAATTTGAAGGCTAAGTAGATAATAGTAAATACAAGATTGTAAAGATATGTGTAGAAAAGGAAGAAATGTACAAAAAAAAAATCAGATTTTGACAAATATGAGACCACAATAGGGATACAAGTTTTGGAAGTAGAGTATTTACAAGCACTTATAGGCTGCACTAAAAATTAGTAGTCACATGCACAAAGTTCCCCTCCCATGGTGTTAGAATGAGAAAAAAATGGAAAAAAAAATTAGTAACCAACAAGTAGTAGAAAAACTTGTCAGTAATCAATGAGAATTGTCCATGTGTTTCAAAGAAGAGAAAAGAATGATTACCTTGTCAGAGAAACAAATTAACATGTGATGTGAGCTTATAAACATGTCACCAATACCCAAAATGGCCAATGGTTCTTTGATGAACTACCATATTCACTCATTGACGATTTTCAGTAGATAACTACACCATTTAAAGGGCTTATCTAGGGTGCACTTTAAGGCACTGCGCCATAATGGGTGTACCCACCTTACATATTAGGGCCTCCATATCTTGATGCACAATTGGAGTTGTAAAGGGCCTATTAGAGGTCTTGATCCCGCTACGAAGAAGAAAAAACTACTATTGTCCACTCAGGAGGCCTACTACAACACATTTTCTCTTGTTTATGTTGTTTTATTGGCCATGTGGTGCTATTCCTCAGCTTTATAGAGGGAGAAATAGGAAGTGCTTTTGTTTCTTTTTGTTTTTGGCACGGACAAAGTTGTTTTGGCCGGATCCTTTGGAATGTACACTCTTGCAACAATTGAGAGGGTCTTCATTTTAAAAAGGCTATTGCGTTTGGTTTTGTTGTCCAAGTAACAATGGGGCATAGATTTTGCTAAGGGCATGCAAAGAGTTGTTGAGGTTGCTCTGGGCACACCAAGGTGCAAGTGCTCTTTACAATTCATACTGGAAAATCGCAAATTTTTACAAACTTCAAGAATGTTAGGTTAACCCATAAACTCTGTTGAGGACGTTTTCCGGCCGATGAATGACAAAAAATCTCTCCATGCATGACAAAAGTGCAACTATTCATCCTCCAAATTTTGTGTGAAAAAGGTTATCTACAATAGTTTGACTTCCAATGAATGCTTTTACATCATTTTAAGCCAACAATTCACACGGTACCAAAACAGATTGATTTCCACGGGGTTAAACTCCAAGCTCCCAATTATTTTTAATGTTTTTTTCAATGTTTTTTTAAAATTTTATTTTATAGTTTCTGTAGGGGTACGATGACGACCATCCCTCGCGGCACCGTCTCCATCTCGGACCGGGTTTATCAAAGCTGGGGGGTCCCATTCCTGAGAACCCGGCCCGGCCCGGCTCCCTTTCTTCTTCCTCTTATAGCGCCTTCCCCAGCTTTCTTCTTCTCCCCACTCCCCCTTCCTCCTCCTGCAGGAAATCCATCGTCTCCTCCAATTTCTGCATCTGGGTTCCCCGATTCCAGAAGCCATGGCCAAGGATCCAGTGCGCGTTTTGGTCACTGGAGCCGCTGGTACCACATTCCTCCGCTTTCTCGCCTCGTCAATACTAATCTTGAACGATTTCTGGGTTTTGCTTGTCACTCTTTCTTTTGCTTGCGTGTACTATGAATCATTTCAAAACAGAATCTGAATACTGTTGTATCCACAAATTTTGATTGATCCGTGTGTGTGGCGATCGCCGTGATGGATGTCTCGCAAGGGTGGTTGCTTGCGCTGAATTGTGGAAACTGTATTGAGATTTGAAATTTTGGTTAAGGTTTTGTGTGTGTTTGTTTGTTTGCAGGACAAATTGGGTATGCGTTGGTTCCCATGATTGCTCGCGGTATCATGCTGGGGCCTGATCAGCCTGTAATTCTGCATATGCTGGATATTGCGCCTGCTGCGGAGTCTCTGAATGGGGTGAAGATGGAGCTCACGGATGCTGCGTTTCCGCTTCTGAAAGGTACATGTTGTGTAAATTTATTTGATTCTTCCTTTCTTGGAACGCAATTGTGGTCTGTGCAGATACACAATGTCTTGGGAAATTTGCTCTACATGCTTTGTGTTGAAATTGTTGGAGTTATGAATGGAGAGCTAGTTTCCTTTGTTCTATATGAGTGTTGCTGTGAATCAATCTTTTATTTAGATGTTTTATCAGATGGCTGCATTTGTGACGATGAACTTGATGATGTGACTTTACTGTCGATGGTGTGGAGTAGGTGTGGTAGCCACAACCGATGTTGCAGAGGCCTGCAAAGGTGTGAACATCGCGGTCATGGTGGGAGGGTTTCCGCGCAAGGAAGGCATGGAGAGGAAGGATGTGATGTCAAAGAATGTTTCCATTTACAAAGCCCAGGCCTCGGCTCTTGAGCAGCATGCTGCCAAAGATGTAAAGGTAGGGTCCGGGAAGTCCAAGAGGACGCTTTTTCTTTTTCTTTGTTCTTTTTCCTTTTTTTCCTTTTTTGTGTACTGTAACATTTTAGAGAATCGTAGTTGAGCACCCGCTGAGTTGTCATGAAAATAAATTCCTGACACCTTGTTTTGCAAAGTTGAGCTCTCTTCAAGCTAATAAGCCATTTGTCTCCACATGCGAGTGTATTTCAGAGTCTAATTTTACTTTATATGCTTTGATATGACATGACTTTGCTCTAAATAGCTTTTAGGCGGCACTTGTCTCAAATGGTGTGCCATGCCACTAGTACTCAAGAATGTTATGTGGTGCTCTGTTTGCACAGGTGTTGGTGGTCGCAAACCCAGCCAACACAAACGCCTTGATATTGAAGGAGTTTGCCCCCTCCATTCCAGAGAAGAACATTTCGTGCCTGACCCGGCTGGACCACAACAGGGCGCTAGGCCAAATTGCGGAGCGATTGGATGCGCCTGTGTCTACAGTGAAGAACGTGATCATTTGGGGAAACCACTCTTCATCTCAGTACCCTGATGTCAACCATGCTGTGGTTGGTGATAAGCCCGTGCGCGAGGCTGTGACTGATGATGCTTACTTAGATGGGGAGTTTATCAAGGTGGTGCAACAGCGTGGCGCAGCTATTATCAAGGCTCGCAAGCTTTCCAGCGCCCTTTCTGCTGCTAGCTCCGCATGTGACCACATTCGTGACTGGGTTCTCGGCACTCCTGAGGTATTACATTCACAGTGGCATTATTTCATATATGTGTGTGATGTGTGAGGATTACCTGTCAAAGAGCACTGTCTGCGGATGGAGTCTTCTAGAATGTCTTTCTTCATTTGAAGTGCACTTGTTAGTGGGAACGGCACCTTCCAGTGGACAACTAGAATGCTGATATTTGCAATGGACTCATTACTTCTGAGTACATGACTCTGTGAAGCTGACGGGATGTTTTGTTTTTTGCAGGGGTCATTTGTGTCGATGGGAGTCTACTCTGACGGATCATACAACGTGCCACCTGGGATCATCTACTCTTACCCTGTGACATGTGCCAAGGGAGACTGGACCATCGTGCAAGGTATGTCTCTTACCCGTTTTTAGAAATACGCTTTCATTATTTTCCTAAAACTATGTGCTAGGTTTGAGCATTTGTCAGTGTGACTTTGACTTTTTAACTTCTTTATCGTTCACGTTGCTGTGTAGGGCTCACCATTGATGCCAAGTCAAGGGCCAAGCTTGACGCTACAGCAGATGAGCTTGTGGAGGAGAAGGCCTTGGCCTACACCTGCATCAGCGAGTAGTTGAGCGAAACTTTTTTCACAAGGCTTCGATGCCTCTCTTATATCACACCTGCACCATCCTCTTCTTCCAAGGATGGTTTGCTTATTATTCTAGCACTAACTGCACCTTATCAAGGTGTAACAATTTTTGTCCACGAGGTAAGTGAATAAAGTTTATTACACTTGTAAAGATTCATTGTTGGGCCTCTCAATCTGACAAATACAGCGTATAGTGAGGGTGTGTATGGTCACATGACTTTAGAAAATTGAAAGCAAAATGCTCGATGGGTTCCACCTGAGGACTGCTAGCATTTGATAAATTATTGAGGCAAGCACTTTCCCTGAAATTGCGTAACTTGCAAATCATAATACCTTTGGTCCAAGTTGACTCAAACATGTCGCTCTCTTTTTGGTTGGTGAACTGAAGGTCATACCCATCATGTTATCTTTTCTGCGGAATGGGAGCTCGTGGCAACCAACCAGAAAGGACAGATTCAATGAAATAGCTTTGACCTGGTGTCGTACACCGATCTGAAGCTTCTCCTAGCTTTGATTGAAGGTTATTTAGTCTGTATTCTGTAACCCATTAATTAGTTCAATGAATTGGCCTTTCACCCTTCGAGGATGCAAGCCCCCCATGACCAAGGTAGTCACCAAAATGCTTGGATTATTGGACCAATAAGGTGCATCGTTTCTTTGTTTCTATAATGAATAGTCAACCACTTTTCTACCACTTTTCAATCTCAATTTCGTTTAAGGGTTAATCAACAAGAAGTGTATCTAGAGTTGCTTGCAACCCCTCTTCTGTGTTCAGTAGTCATGTACAATGAAGCTTTTGAAGTGTTTACTGAAGTGAACTTGTTATTGTTATCTCCACCTTTACACATAACTTTGAGTGAATGGTTTTGGATCTTTTTGGAAAACAATTCAAAGATGCACCTATATGGCACTTCAAGAATTTTCCAGTTGATTTTTTTTTGAAAATTTTGACAAATGTTATAGAAATTCTGCAATAAATATAATTGACAATATAATGCTAAGTCTAGTTTTCTAGGCAAATTTGTCACCGTTCCATTGGATAATAAAAAAAGCGTTGTACCTCGTAATGTTGTCCCTCTTTCTACACCCTTAGATTTGTGAAATCAAAAAAGCGTTATACCTTATAATGTTGTCTCTCTTTCTACACCCTTAGATTTGTGAAAAATATAGATATGGACATTTATGATGTACTATTAGGACTTGGCATTTATGTCCCATAATGCAAAGTCATTGCTTGTAAATTTGCAAGCCTCACAACCCTCAAAGGTACAGAAAATTCTCATGATAGCCTTATGTTCTGTGCTAATTTATTAGGAGTGGGGCATGTTGCAACCTCATGGTAACAAAGCCCAACAAGTACGTCTTGGCCTCAATGTACAATACTCCCTCCGTCCCATTTTACTAGTCTTTCATTATAGTATTGAAAGTATTAACCCCCAAATATCCAAGGCTTGTTTTGAGCTTCTTGGAATTTGTTCTAAATTGAACAAAAAATCAACATTTTAATAAGTTCTATCAATTTTTTTTGAATTGTAACCGTACAAATTCAAACTAGACATGTTAGAGATCACATAGGAAAAGAAAACACAACAATATCATTTAAAAATTGAAAGATTACAATGTTTGATCATGAAGGTGTTAAAACTATGAAAATCTTTCATCTCTTTTTTTGCATGTCAAATTAAAAAATTGGTCACCAAAAAAATATGAGGTTGAAGGGCCTAACATGCATAACCACAATCAATTTATGGCTTCTCAAAATCTACTCTACAATTTTTGTAAATGAATTTCTAATGTGATTTTTTTTTCCAAGATCTAGTGTTTTTGAGGCTCATTTCCAAGAGCCCTCAACACTAAGGAAACTCAAGATTGCAATGGATATCCTTGCACAAAATCTTGAATAGAAAAATCATAATCATTCATTTAAAAAAATTGTATTTTTGATGCTAAAACTAGACTTCAAAAAGAATTTTCTTAAAATACAAACTACTAAAAATAGCAACTTAGTTGGGTCTTATTAAACTTCAAAGTATCGTCGACACCAAAATTTGGTGCCTCAAACATTTAGGGGTTAAGGATTTTGGCAATTATTTTTTCATGCATGTTACCATCAAATGATTCTATAGTGAATGTTTAATGTGTGTATTCACTTACTTGTAAAACAAGTGAACTTGGCTATTAATTACAAACAAACTAAGGAAAAATAAGAAAATAGGAAGTTACGATAGATACAAAGTGTCACATATAAGCAAAGATAGGCTTTACAAAGAAAGAATACTTCACTTCCTACGCAACTACCTTGCCCTCTCTATGTGTTTAGGTCTCCACAAGAACAACTTGAGATTCAAACAGATTCTATAAAAACTTCCATGTCTTTTGGTCTTTGACCCAATCAACTTCAAATTGCTATATCAAAAATTCAGTTTTGAGAATTTAAAAAAAAATCTGTAAAATGGATAGTGAACTAGACTTCTTGAGCTTTGTTTCATTATTTAGTTGATGGAAAAAAACAAAAGAAATCATTTTCAACCCTCAAATCAGGTCTGAAGACAAGTAGTTCAGGACAAATGAAGAAAAACAAAAAAAAAGGACTGTCTAGTCTAGTGTGACAAAATGGGACAGACAGAGGAAGGTATGTTGCAAGTAGCTTGTCCAACTGGTGGCATGCCCAACTCCGTGATTGCAAAAAAATCAGTTCAGCCCCCATCCTGACAATTCATGTGCTGAGAATCCCTTCAAAGCATGTTTCCAGATACTTGGGATGCATTATGATTTTGATAACTCCCACAAGTACGGAGCATGGATTTCCCCCCCCCCATTCCATCCCAATGGAGTGAGAGCATCCCCACTCCAACACGGGGAAGCAACACTTCAAATGGTCCGAACCATTGATCTTAGGAAATCTTCTAAGATCAATGGTTCAGACCATTTGAAGTGTTGCTTCCCCGTGTTGGAGTGGGGATGCTCTGAGGGTGCAAATTACTGTCACTGTATAAAAATTATTAATTAAAGTGAAAAAAAAAAAGCAATTTTAAACAGTTACTCATTTCCAACTTGCACTAATTTAACATTACTGTGACTTTCATGACTTTCTGTCACCCGCACTAAGGTAGAAGGCTGTTAAAGCAACCCTTTAACCCTCAACGCCCCTACTATTTTTGAGTATCTCAAGATTTTGTTTGGAAGTGAACAAAGTGTCTACATTTTGATCAATCTTATCAAATTTTTTTTAAGTGTAACCATACAAATTTAAGGTAGACATGTTATAGATCACATAGGAAAAGAAATTACAACAATATCACTTATGGATTGAAAGATTATAATGTTTGATCATGAGGGTGTTAAAACTGCAAAAGTAATTTGAAGTCTTTCAATCCTCTTTTTGCATCTCAAACCTAAAATTGAAGGTACCAAAAAAATATGAGTATGTAAAGTATAACATGCATAACCCCAATCAATTTACAACTTCTCAAAATCTATTCTACAATTTTTTAAATTGAATTTTTAATGTGATTTTTTCTACAAGTTCTAGTGTACTTGAGGCTCATTTCCAAGAGCCTTCAACACTAGAAAGTGAAAATTTGCAATTGACACCCTTATACAAAATCTTGAATAGACAAATCATATGAATTCATTTTCAAAATCAGACTTCTAATGCTGAAAGGAGTCTTCAATAAGAATAAAAAGTAACAATAGCCACGAAAAAAATCTTAAAAAACCCTTGGACATCACCGAATGAAAAATCAGAGGGGCGGGATTTGAGCCCCTTGGGCGTTGAGGGGTTAAGAGCTGATTGCATTTTCAGGGAAGCTAAACTCCTTGAAAAGTAAAGTAAATTTTACTAGGAAGAAAAAAATGGAATTGGCATCTAATCCAAGTTGTTTCATATTTTTTGGACCTTTGTGGAATTAGTTACATTACAAAAAATTTCAGCCCTCGACAATGCTGTTTAGAAAGTTTTTTCGGCACCCCCCCCGCGGTGCAGTTACAGAAAAATAAAAAATAAAAAATTTAATTTTTTTAATTTTTTTTAATTTTAAAAAATAAAAAATATTAAAAAAATATTAAAAAATAAAAAAATTCTCCAGTCTGACGTGGCACTAATAGTGCCACGTCAGATCCCTCCCCCCCCCCCCCCAAAAAAAAGCAAACCAAAAAAACACATTTTTTTCCCTAATTGCACCACAGCCCTGCAAAACTCGCGGCACTCCCGAGGGCTGAAATTTTTTGTAATGCAAATTTTTGAAGTTGAATTGCAGTGGTTTCTAAAAGCGACCCCCTCCTGAAATTTACAACGTTGGTACATTGAAGAAAGCAAAATGTACCTCTGTGTTAGAGGTCGCTTTTAGAGACAGGTCACTTTTACAGACCCCTACCTTAAGTTAAGAGGAGAATTCAGTGGTCACAATGATTTGGGTACATGTGACTTTCAGATTATACAGTGATTTGAGCCAAGGAATTCCATTTCTCTAGACTTTTTCATGCCAAACAAAGTATACTAAAGTAAGGGTCTGTAAAAGTGACCTAGCTCTAAAAGTGACCTCTAACACATAGGTACATCTTACTTCTTCAATGTACCAAAGTTGGACATTTAAGGAGGGTGTTGCTTTTAGAAACCACTATGTTTCAACTTAAAAATTTTGTAACTAATTCCACAAAGGTCCAAAAAATATGAAACGGCTTGGATTAGATGCCGATTCCATTTTTCTTCCTAGTAAAATTTACTGAAAATTGTTTCAAGGAGTTTAGCTTCCGTGAAAATGCAATCAGCTCTTAAAGGGTTGCTTTAACAGGCAAGTTTTACCTTAGTGTGATAGAACATAATGCTTGCATTCTTTTTCCTGTTTTGCAAACTTGAATATTCAAATGCCTGTGTACTTTTCACAAGGTTTTGAAGAAGACGAGCACAATGACAAAAGAGCTTCTGAGCATCAGTTCACAAATGGAGTATAAGAATAAAAGAGTTGATGGTGACCCATTGGTCCAAAAAATAAAGATCATTTTTGAGTGACTACCTTGGGTATTTGGTCTGCGTTCTTCAAGGGTTTTGAAAAAACCCTGTTCAGAACAGTCACAAAATGTGAACTAAGTAGGTGACTGTGTATGCAGGGTGATTCAAGAAAATGAATGGGGGTGCAAAAATTCTCACTCCTGTTTACCACTACTATACAAATTTGTAAGCATCCCATTATTTTCTAAACATAGTAAAACATGCCCACCTCTATAAGACTGGTGTGTGGGATGTTGAAGACCATAGCCGGGTCTCGACTGTTTTTCCTTAAGAAAGTGTACGCGTAATTAATGGCACACTTCTTCACGGGGGAGGATGACTTCTTTGCCTTCACATACGGATGGCTCATCATGTAGGCAATGCCTGCATCTTTTGCTTTGGACAGCACCATCAGTGCCTTGCAAACATCCACCCTGGTGCCGGATTCATCGCCCGAGTCACGCATCATCATCGGAATGTCAAACCGCACCCTCCTCTTGGGAGTGAAACCAGGCGATGACTGAAACCAATCTATAGACTGCAAAAAAAAGCAAGAAGAAAAAACAACAAAAACACACATGTTCAGCTATGGTCACCAACACTAAATAAAAAAAACTACCACCTACGCTACATGAGGCTGACTGTGTACCTTTTTGTAGTGCAGCTACAAAGCTACAAGAGGCAAGAGGCAATCATGTAGCTTTACATCAAAAAAAAAATGGTGCCTTTCTGACAGCAAAGGCCATTTCAGTGCCAATTTCAGTATCAAAGTGTTGGCACCAAATTATCAAATCATCTTGACAGTGTTTCAATGCACCATATTCACATGCTGTGCAGTTCCTGATGTACTGTACAGAAGATGATTGAACAACAACATTGTTTGAACTGTTTGAACTGTTCATAAGAACCTACTCAAACTGTCTCATTCACTAAATTTGTGACGTGCCAAATGGAACAAGAGGCTGCACTACAAGAGGCTGTGTTCTTGTAGTGCAGCTACAAGGCTACAAGAGGCCCTGTAGCTTTATTTCATTGTGTAGCTTCACTGTAGATTTTTAACTTATTTCATGTTAGAGGGACATGGGTTCAACTTTTGAGTAGCAGAAACAACACTCTGCATTTGAACCAACTCAACCCATTTTTCAAGGTATTTTCAAACTAAAGAAAAGGTAACACAATCCAGTCCAAAAAAGTATCTTTACTCAATCCTGAGATCCCGTTCTTAGATTATAAAGCATGAGCATACTGTCACGTCACCATAACTGTGGCTTGTGTCTACAACACTAATGAAACAATCAACTATGCAACTTACAAGAGACTCTATCCTTCTGTTGTGAGCGACAAGAGACTTTGTTAGGTAGTACATTCGTAGTGTAGCTGCATTGAGTATGTAGTTGGTTTCACATTACTGATGAGGTTCACTTTTTGAGTAGCAGAAAATTTTGTACATAAGAACGTACTCAAAGTTTCTTTCATATTAGATGGGGCTTGTACGTGTTGATGCAATTGGTCTCGTCCCCTTCAGTCTAGAGTCAAATGATGCTCTACACAAATTTATTAAAGTCAAACTGAGGATGTATGGGGTTATACCTGCAATCGACCGCCACCGTTGGACATGGTCATGGATCTGATGCTGTCCTCCTCGTCCATTGCGACAGACGCTTGTCTCCGAAGCAACGAAGGAGTCGTCCCCATGACAGTCAAGTGCCCTTCGTAGTCCAGTTCGTTGCTGGAAAACGGATCCAAATCTTGGCTGAACTCCATGACGGCCTCTTCGCTTTGGATGAACTCCGCCAGATTGGCTACCAGTTGGTTCTCAAAGTCATTCTCGTCCCTGCGTACGTCTTTGTATCCGTACCGCACCACACACCTGCATGATCATGTCCCCGGAGCTCAGTCCTTGTGCACAGAATTCTCAAAATTGCAGGGAAGCATGAACAACAACATAAAAATAAAATTAGAAAAAATAACAAAAGAAATTTGTGTAGAAGATGTTTAAAATCAAATCGAATCCAGTGACATGTGCATGACATTCGTTAGCTAGCTAGCTGTGGAGAGGATGCATCTTCCCTTTCCCATGCCCACAACTTTCATGAAGCAACAGAAACCATGGTCATATATAAGTCAAGAGTTGGTAACGATGGACCAAATGTTATGTAATTAATGTGGGGCTACATTGCTTTACTTTCTGTATTGATATGTCACTAATGCAAACGCTCTTTAGAAAAAACACCCAGCTAGCTTTTGATTTTTTAATTTTGTTTTAACAAGAGTTAAACTATGCACTGGTCTATTAGTACTTATTTTAATCCTAGATAGTCATAAATCAAGAGACGGTAATAGACTAGTACTGGAATGCAATTTTCATATCAATTTTCATATCTGTCGGCACAGAAAGCTACTGTAAATATCAAATTGGCGCATGGAATAACTCCCATTCAACGGAATTGAGGTTGTAGCTAGCTGTAAGTGGTACTGCGGGCATACCTGTACATGTGAAACTCCTTGGGTCCAATGCGTCCAATCAAATATCGTTCGTCATGTGTAACAAACGGCACAGGGGCCGACTTCATGCAAACAAACACCAGCACCTCATGAAACGCGGGCAAGTTCGTCACAAAGTGGGAGAAGATCGCAGGCACGCCACTGACGAGGTCCGTGTAGATCAAGCCAATGCCCGGGACCCGCACCATGCCCAGACTGGGGCCGAGCTCCAGCAACCACTTCATGGAAACCTTGTTCTGGAGGTCGAACTCATACTTCTTGGTGGTGCCGTAATGCCACACGTACATGACCGTCATGACCACACCCGCAATCACCAGCGGCACCCAGCCTCCCTGAGGGACCTTGTTCAGTGCAGTGGACAAATACAGAAGCTCCACGGAGCCAAACACCAAGCAGAACGACAAAGCCAGGACGGTGCTGCGTTGCCAGACGGTTATGATCACCAGGGTCATCAGAAATGTCGTCACCAGCATCACTATGATCACGGCGATGCCTGCAGGCAGCCAAACAGACAGCTTATCAACATAAGGTCATTTTCATTTTCCTGTAAAGAAAATTTCAGCACGTGGTCATATCGATTTCCTACTTCAAAACTCAGCGTATGGTCAATCATACTGATTTTCCTACTGTCTTCAAAACTCAGTATATGGGCATATTGATTTTTCCTGTAAAGAAATGGTCATGTGAATTTCCTGTTTCAAAGCTCAGCATATGGTCATATGGTCGTGTGATTCTCCATTACTTTGAGCTCTAAACATTAGGACCAGTATGTACAGATTTGAGGTGTCATATATTCAGGCACCTGCAACTGTGCAAATCCTCACTGAAATCTGCTGCTTTGACGAATTTATAATTATGAGGTTGTGTACACCTCATACATTAGTGTTGAGAGCCGCAGCATGGGTCTCGATCAGGGAAAATATTCTACTCAAATGAATATGAAAACTAGATGGACCAATGCACTGTATGGGTATTAATACTTGTTAACCCCTGAAATTCCATATTCTGGAAAATTGCGCTTCAAAGTGACGTTTCGTCTAAAGAAATCCAGAGAGATGCTTGAATCTGTAAAAAGCAACTTTCTTTAATAGCTTATGTGATGAATTGAGGTAAGTAATATATTTGAACTAAGAAATGTATAAGCAAAACTATGCAATATATGAAAATGGATTTGGGAGTTAAAAGGGTGGGTTAGAACGGCCGATTTCAGAGCGTGACATTCCAAGTGCTAAAAAATCTGAAAACTAATACTTCCAGGTGCCGAGAGCTGGTGACCAGTTCACTATTGCACAACCTCTAGAGAACTTAGGTTATGCATGAACGATATACTACATGACAAGAATACTTTGCTGGCATATGGGTGACCAGTGAACTATTTGAGAACTCAGGAACAACACTTATGGACCAAATCTGCAAAGCTTTCGTCAATTTGAAATGAGAACCACCGTATTGAAAGAAACCAAGCAGCTTGAATGGCAGATTGAAGAGAAAAGAAGGCTGTATACATACCGTAGGCATTTCCGATCTCAATGACGTCCTGGAAACCGATGGTCAGAGCTAGGCAAAGGAGTAACATAAACCAGTTGATCTCTGGGATGTAGATCTGTCCATAAATGTTATTGGAGGTGTGCACCACTTTGACCCGAGGGAAGCATCCCAGTGCCATACATTGATTTATAATGGAAAATGTTGCAGAGATGACTGCTTGGCTGCCTACAATTGAGGCCAACGTCGCTATCACAAACACTGGCCAAAAAACAGGCTCTGCAAGAAACCAGCAGACAATCATCAGTGACAAATTGTATACAAAGAATGGTAAGATGGCATTAAATTTGATATTTTTTCACAGAGGAATAAAGTTTATGGTCTAGTTACCATAGTGAACAAACTAAACAACTAACCTGGAACAGATTTAAAGAATGCATGTTCGATGTCATCGAGATTCTTCGAGAGATAGGCAGCCTGTCCTATGTACCCAATCATCAAGGAAGGGTACACAACTGCTGTAAACGCAACCTGGAAAAATCAAAACAAGACATGCACATGAATAGTTGTAGAACAAAACAGGAATAATACATTGATTGCCATATTCCATACAATGACACGTTTTCAAATGCCCATGTAGAACCAAATATCTATACCATTCTGTGTTTTTAGAGCTTTGTGCACTAAAATGTCACAACTTTAGCACTCTGAAACACGCCATTTTAACATACATGACCATTTTGTGAGACAATGCAGTATCTCACATCTGTAAATAGAAAGGGTGTCGTGCCTCAATGGCAAACGAAAAGTGAATCAACAAGAAAACAGATATATGTGAAAAATCTTAACCATTTCCAATAACGAAAAGCTTCACCTGTATCGATGTGCGCGAAAAATGACCGAGATCTGCATACATCGCCTCCGCCCCTGCTCACAAAAATTAAAGAAGGGATAGATCCATCAGTGGGATAAATTCAAAGTGCTGCCCAGCAGTTGGATGCACCATATCACAGATCAGAGAGAAGGAAAAATAGAGTGCAACAAACCTGTGATACATAAAAGCACGCCACCAAGAGAAATCCAGCCCTCCTTGCCATCCTTCTTGAAAAAATAGTACATGTAGTAGGGAGAGAGCGCTCGCAATATACTAGGATTCCATTTGATCAAGTTGTACAAGCCAATGCTGGCGTTGCAGAACAGCCATGCCAGAATGACAGGTGCGAACAACGAAGACACTCGACGCGTGCCGATGTATTGCAGACCGAAAAGTAACACCAAAATGATGCAGGACACGATTACTGTTACATCTGCAAGCAAGCCACTCAAGAATTTCATTTTCAAGAGCCTTGTCCATTTTCAAGGTTCACTATTAAAATACCATTCTCTACTACCTCGGGGAAGAACCCTGAAATCACAATCCGTGATTTGGGTGAAGACTTGGCAAGGTTATTATAAATTTGGAGTTAGTCGCGGAGCTAGCATCACCTAATGTCAAGTGCTAGTATAGAATCGAGAATTACAGAGGCTCTTAACATTTCCAAGATTTTTACGAGAAAGCTGCAATGTCAAGATTACTAATGAATCGTCAAATTTGTTAAATGGCGAAAATTCAAGGGCTAAGCGCCCTTGCAAGAACATTTCAAAGTTTGAAGACCGATGCACTCACTGTTGTGGAGGTTGGGGACAGCAACGCGAATACCATCTATGGCGGACAAGACTGTTTTCAACACCACCAACGACAAATGTTTGTAAGCAAACATTCAAAAACAGAGCATTCAAAAACAGAATCGAAGAAACCGCAGTGTATAGCAATCAAGAACGCAAATGAACTATCAATTTCTAATTTCCAGTTACCCAAGCTGCGAGTCGATGCACAAGATAGTCTATGTCTGGAAAGATTGATGTAATTTCATTCAAATGGAAGTTTAGGGTTTCGGATTCCAAGTACCTGAAAGCGCAGGCGTGAGGGCGCCATCTCCGATAACCATACAAGTACCCAACAACACAACGAGCAGTAGCCCGTTTTTCAGAAACTTGTGATTCTCCAGCAACTGCCGAAACCACACCCCTCGCGGCGTCTCCGACGCCGGTGGCTCCTTCTTGTACAAGGAGAGCTCTTCATCCGCCGTCTGCTGGTTCAAAATTATACTCAGCTTTAAATGCCGGCACAGCAAAGCGTACAGTGCGAACGTCCCCCCTGTATGCAATTTAACAAAATCCAATTGAACCCATCATTCTTGCACAAATGAGATCAAATAATTCCTTAGAAAACTAGGACAGGCCTACATTTGCACAATTGAAAGCTTTGCCAGAAAACTGCCGATTTAATGAATACACAGTAACCTTAAAAAATGCAGCACACACAAGCATAGCTAAACCCTAAATTAACCCTTGCGACCATGAATTCCACAGGCAAGGGTTGATTGAAAGTTAGTAACTGGTGGGATGTAACGGGTACCTTCGCCATTGTCGTGGGCGTTGAGAACGATCAAGCAGTACTTGGCGAGGGGGATCAAAGTGAGAGTCCAAAAGACGAAGCTCAAAACGCCGTAAACTTCGTACACTTCAATGGCGTCCACTGCCCGGATTTTCACGAAAGTGGCGTGGAAGACGTACAGAGGCGACACGCTGAGGTCGCCATACACCACTCCGCAGCTTTGGTAGGCGAGTGTTAACAGCACTGCAATGTTAATCGAGTCCTTCTTCCTCACCTGCAGGCATGAATCATGCACCGTACTCGTTTCCAATCAGTCACGGTCCAACACCCCCACGGGAGAAACCCAGTATGGAAACTGTCCAAATCCCATTTCTAGTGTATCCTATTCTATCATCGCAAGACATTGACAATGGAAATCTTTAAAAATTCCGTAGACGAACATTAATTTTGGATTTCTCCTGTGCCCAACCTCGTGCCCAACAAAATCATGTCATCACGAATCTCACGCTGCAAAAACGTCGTCTGCAATTTAGTCATGGAACTGGCACGAGGTCGGTCCCGACTCTTGAGCAAGACATCGAAACCACTGAAAGTTTTCAGTGCATATATATGTGGCTTCGATCTACTCTTTCAGAGATGGACTGACACTGGCGGGACTTACTGTACTTAGCTTGCAGTTTCCACACATCAGAATTCTGGTGGCTAGGATAAACTTAAGGCACGTATGTGTGTATATGCATACAACCTAGCTAGCTGGCTTGCACTCCCGATTCACCCCCTTTATTGTACCATTTACTACCCTGTCAACCAGGCAAAGGTCCCTGTGATTGAGCAATGACAAGACTGTTCAAGGTATACCAAAACCTGAGTGCGGGTGGTTCCGGACTCCGAATCCATGATACCGCCGTCCAGTTACCAAAAACAGCGGAGCAATTTAAAGCACGAACAATAGTTGCTGTCGGTGGCTGGCTAGCTTCAAGGATTAATTGCAAATCCCACGGTAGCTCGATCCTAGAGCTCGCTCCATGCCACACAACTGCGTCGTCGAGCTTCAATCTTCACTGGCAGGGGTAGTACTAGCTAGTCCCAACTTACTAGCTATCCAGCTTCTTCACCAGCTTGCAAATGTGAGTCCGCCAAAATCGCTCAGTATTCACTACAACAGGAAGTAGCTGCAACGTACACACCATCAATTATTTTGCAATTATTTTGTAGAGGTTTTGGACTTCCTAATCTAAAACTTACGGTCTAGGCCACTGCGAACCATTGCAAATTAAAGTCTTGGCTGCAAACGAGCTTGTTGCAAAAGTCTTGGCATGGGCACGTATCCAATACATGTATAGCTACGCCTGAACTGTCGCAATATATATATATCAACCCTTCCGTACTACTTATACTGTAGTAATTGTTCAACCGTGAATCAAATTAAAACAAATATACAGACGTACACCCTTCGAATTAATCCACGCTGTACATGCACGCACCAGGAAGCTAGCTAGATACATTCGTCCAATTCAAAGTGGCCGCGGCAAGTACCTAAGATTTCATTTTAGAATCGACGAGCCGTCATCAAAAAGCACGATTCGATCTGCTCCCACTGCAGCTAGCTAGATCGATCACTTCCAGGTCGGCGCCCCCCAATCTCCAGCAAAGCTTGCCAAGATCGAAATTTAGCTAGAATATTCAAGTTCGGATGAGAATCGGAGGTGATGCGGTACTGTACGTACGTACCCGGCCGTAGGTGGTGAATATTCACAGTTTGGCCGGAGTTTGGAGTATGAGGCTGAAATTAATGGTCTTCAAATTCAGAAAGATGGGGACTGATCGATCGAGCTTCCGGGGAGTTGAAGATCATCCGATTCCGGAATGAGTGACTCCCCGACCTGCACCATGATCCACGCAGATGTCCCGAAATAGAAAACGCAACAGAAAACACGCCCAGGGTGGATCCGTACGTGTACAGTTACAGTACACGTGTACATGAAGCTGCGAGAGATGACGGAGCAGTGTGTTTTGTTTTACCATTTTGGAGAAGCGGAGCCTGTTGTTTCTTCAATACGAGTCACTAACTTACACAAAATAGTGAAATGAGGTTGCTTTACATCAAGAAAGTTGGTTTAGAAGCCATATATTTCTAAAAACATTTTCATTTGTACACATGGAGGTTTAATTATGAGTCCTGATTATAACAAGACCTAAGGTGGGTACCTCCAAAACCGCCACTTTTTTCTACTGAGCCTAGTTACTATTATTAAAATGGTCAAATTTTCATATGCTCTTGTTGGCAAGTGGAAGGAGGTTCCAGCGCACTAAAGAATGGGACATTTGGATACTGTATGCAAAAGTTATTAAGAAACAAAGTTTGGTTCTAAAAGCGTTTCTTCCACACAGGTACAGAATTGATTCCGGAGATGTAGATGGCGGTTTAAGGTCAGTGGCACTTTAAGAGCATACTACCTTAATTCAGAAGTAGTGCATTTTTGTACAGTAACTGAAAATATTTTTATAGTGTCAAATGCCGAGAAATTAGTGTAGGGAAACCTAATTTCTTGACATTTGATACTATAAAAATATTTTCAGTTACTGTACAAGAATGTACTACTTCTGAATTAGATTATTTTTGTAATTGCAACTCATGAACCTCCACGTGTGCAAATAGAAATATATGTAGAAATATGTATTGACTTTGATGGCTTGTATAGTAATTATTGTGGGGTATGGCAACCTAATTGTTAAGGCAACCTCGTTTTACTATTTAGTGTAGTGTGTTATGTGCCATTGCCACAGTATAATAAAATTAAAATTAAAATATTTTTTTCATTCATAAATTTTTTGAAATTCAATATCTTTCACAACTTAGGTCCAATTGCCACGAAACAAAGTCCGTGCACACCTCCTCGCCAAGAGCTTTCTCATGGTACCAAGGATGTGGTCAAGGGACACATGATTTTGGAGATCTCAATATAACAAACAAAACAAAACAAACAAACTTAATGGTTGGCTGTGATGTTTACGGGTCATACTTGGTGATTATCTACCGTACGTATAGGTCAATTTTGTAAATAATTAGAAAAAAATTGGAACATGTCTAAAGTATGAAAAATTGTACAACAATTTTTGCAAATCTGAAAAAAATTCATTGTTGTGAATTCTAAATATTCAAGAATTATTCTTGAGAAAATTTTGAAAAAAGATCACATATACTCATGGATAGAAAAAATCAATCCATTTCATCAAAGAGAATTCAAACCATAAATTTAATGGTTACTACAACATCACTACCAATGGCACCAAAACTATCTCCTGTGTAGACAAGGCGTGATGATTTGTGCCCCCCCCTGAGGCAAGAAAAATCTTGCACCGTTGATTTTTTTATTTTATTTTTTAAATGTTTACCTTCAAAATCACCTTTAATTTCTCAAAAAATCACAAGCCGTTGATCTTGTGAGATTTAATTTGAGTCGTCCAAATATGAATATGGATACGAATACAAAAATGAATACTAGATATGGGTATCATATTATATACGAATATGTCATGAATACAAAATGCAGATACTAATACAAATATGATACTGGATACAAATACAAATACATGTATGGGATATGGATACTAGTACGGATACAGAATACAGATTTGTCCCATATTGCTTGTCAAGTATGTTGGTTTCTGAAATTACAAGATAGGGGGGAGAGGGGTAGGGATAATGAAAAATTTTAAATTTTAAAATTGAAATTTTTCTTAAAAGGGTCAGAAGGGATAAGAAAAATGAAAAGTTTATTTTTTTATTCAAATGAACCTGTTTCCTCACTATCTCATGTGAGTCAAAAAACAGGAACTGTTCATTACGACGTGCGAAGAGGAACGTTGAAAAGTTAGGAAGGGGCGGCAGAATGTCAAAAAAAATAGGAAGGCCGAAAGCCTAGAAAATCAAATTATGTCGCTGAATTGTTGAACTGCAAAAATTAAAATATTGAGGTGCCAAACTGACCGACACGTACGGTGTATATCAAAATTGAGGTAAATACCCAGGTAAATTTTGGCTAATAATTATTGATCTTCAAATACAGCAACCGGTAATCTGGCTAATTTGATCCCCCGAAAAAAGAAATTTCCTTTACAAAAAACATACAGTCCACATGTTTTTGGATG
Source organism: Antitrichia curtipendula (assembly GCA_951230915.1). Lineage (NCBI taxonomy): Eukaryota > Viridiplantae > Streptophyta > Bryopsida > Hypnales > Leucodontaceae > Antitrichia > Antitrichia curtipendula. The sequence continues at coordinate 13,462,774 of OX579634.1, forward strand.
TAATAAGTTAGGCAATAGGCCATAAAATCGTGCATCACAAGAACACTGTTGACTGCTTTCAAGGTTTAAAGCTTTCTACTGTAGACCCTGGAAAAGGGTACAATGCGGGCAAATAAATTTATATATTGTTGTACAGTATTAAAGGAATTGTATAACTTACTAGGGCCAAACATTATTTAGTTCGAGTTTGGAGTTTTGTGTTCAAGTTTGGAGTAAGTTACTTACACTACGTGGTCGGGCTCATCTGGCTGCAGGGGAGTGTGGAACGTGGCAGGGGCATGTACAAAGTGGTGTAAACTTATTAACCCCTAAGGTAAGAGGTCCATAAAGCGACCATCTAAGAGCTGAAACTTGAGTGAAACTTCTTGAAATATTTTCAGTAAATTTTCCTTCAAAGAAAAGTGGAATTGGCATATAACCCAAGTTGTTTCATATTTTTCAGAGCTTTGTGGAATTAGTTACGAATTTTTGAAGCTGAAATGGCATAAAGCTCTAAATTCGCCCACCTTCTCAAATGTACATTTTTGGTACAACGAAAAAGTAACATGTACAAATAGATTACATTTGAGGAGGTGGGCAATTTTAGAGCCTGAGCGCTTTTAGAACCTGTTACCTTAAAGGAACAAGTGTCCGTTCAACATATGCAAATATGACTACACGGTCATGAGCTCCATCCTTTAGGGGTTAACCTCTAAAGGTTTTTGACTATGTTTTCTCAAAAAAACGCTCCCAAACTGCCATTTCTAGTACAAGTACCAAATTTTGGAAAAAAATATTTTTGGACATATGTAACCATAGGATCTTGTAGTAAACTAGTTTGAGACGATGTGGAAAAAATTTCAGAAATTCCCACCGTGTAGATTGCAAGATATTAGCATTTGAAGTGACAAAAACCCTTTTCTTGTCCCTGCAAAAAACCGGGCAACTGCACTTCACATGGTCACATTTGTATGAAAAAATGTCCAAAATGGTGGTAACTCTTTGGATTCATTCTTCAAAGCAAGTTAGCTACATGCTTGAAAATTTTCAGATCATTTGGAATTGTACAACATACAGGAAAAAAATAGTAAGTAGAAAGAAGTAGAAAATGATTCAAAACACTAAATTGTTAAGGATTTAATTATGGAATTGAAAAATGCCAGTCCAAAGGACTGTAATGTTGTAATAAAAAATCTGCACCTTGTGTTTATATTTTTTTCCCAAAATATTGAAAATTGAGTTAAATAAAGGACTTCAAAGATTATTTTAGAGTAGAAATTCCATAACTACTCGCAAACTACCTACAACTAAAATTCCTCATAACTTTCATCTCATAAATCAAAGTGGAACGATTCAAAGCTTTCCTTGTGCACATAAATCTAGAGAACCAATTTCAAATTTTTATTTCTCTAGAAAATGATTTTTAAAGAAGTTTTTTTTTGCTGCCCGGTCTGCCCGCCGAACAATGAAAACTACATATCATACCATAACTTTTTAACCATGTGGTCAAAAGTTATGAAAATTGTTTGGCCCTAAAGCTACTCCTTGGGCACATCTTGTGTGAAAATTTCAAAGAAAAAAAATAAAAATTCCATTCGTGGTGAGCTGCCCAAAAACGCTATGTTGTCAAAAAACGGTGTTTGGTCCTTTAGGGGTTAAGGTAGTCTACTTTTAAAGTGACCATTTAAGCCTACCGAACTCATCATTGTCAATAATAGATATTTCAAGCAACATGTCACTTGATCCTTTCTCCGATTGCAAATATGAACTCAAAATTTGCAAAATTTATTATGCGTGGCAAATTTTTTTAAATTCATTTTTTTCTCTAAGGGACAAGCGAGGGGGACGGTTCATCTTGGTTGTATTTTTGGGTGTGGCTATATTTGGCTTGTTGTATTTTTACAATGGATAAAATAGATGAATTGCTATACTTCAAAATTCTTAAGACATTATCTCTCTTTTTCGGATGAATGTAGAGAATATTGGATAAATGATTTAATTAAATATGGGATAAATTCATCATTTTATTGAATACATAAATTAGCATCAAATGTCAAGGAAATAGCGTGGAACAATCTAATGAGACTATCGTATGTTCAGGTCAGATTTGGCACCTAGCTATTGAGATAATTTAATTTTGGCATTTGGACAATTCTGCAGCTTGATCAAATTTTCTTGAATTTTAACACATAGCTCTTTCTAATTTTTGGGCACACCTCATCGCAATAATGTTTTGTTTCTTTTATGTGTAAATGTATTCTTTTCTCTAAATTTTTTCAAGAATAATTTTTGGATATTCAAAATTAGCAACAATTAAATTTTTTCAAAATTTCAAAAATAGTTGTACATTTTTTTATATTTTAGACATGCTCCAATTTTTTCCTATTGTAATTATTTAAGAAATTGATCTACACGTAGGGAATATATTGGGTGTAGTACATGATTTTGAGACATTAAAAAACCGAAAAGTCTAGCTTGTCGTATTTTGCTTCTCACAAGAACAAAGTATTTGCAAGTTTCTAAAAAAATGAAAAGTTTTATATACCTTAAGGTATGTTCCCACTTGGTATTAAAGGTGTTGTTAGTGAAGGTTTTAGGAACAAATTTATACCTACTTTTGGACCAGATTCACATTTCAAACAACAATTCTAACACCAAGTGGGAACATACCTTTACTTTGCTTTGCATCGAATTTGATGTGAATATGTCACATTGTGACTTCTATTGCAACAATTAATTTAGGAAGGATGAATAAAGGAGAATTTTTTATGCTTTTGTGGATAGAGTGTAGGGGGGGTATTTAACCTTTAAAGGACAAACTAGTGACCGTAGAAATCATCCATTTTGATATTGTGTGAATCATTGATTTTAAGAAAACTCAAAATAACTCATTGGAAGTCAAACTACTATAGAAAACCTCTCCTTTTCACACAAAAAATGGAGGATGAATAGTTGCACTTTTAACCCACATAAAAAGATTCTTTGTCATTCATTGGCCAAAAAACAGTTGTAGTGTTGTTTATGGATTAATTTAGTTTAGGCCATGCAAAAATGGACCTTCTTTGGGTGAAACTAGTGAAATTAAATATTTTTTTAAATCCCACAAACATTATAATAAATAAGAGGAACTCTTCCAAATATTACTTCACTCTTTCACGTAGTAAAAGTATTATTTGAATTCATTGATATATGAAAGATATTCAAGATGTCATGAAATGCTACCCATTATTTTGTCACTTGTTCCTTTCCAAAACATACATCATCTCTAGAATAGATGGCTAAGCATTTAGGAGCTAATAACAACCATGGATACAAATGAAGCATGTGGAAATGAATGAAATATCTTATATTCATCCTCCCCAAAGATACTCTATCAAGATTTTGTAGCAATTGAAAATAATTCATCCACTAAAAAAATAACAAAAGGATGCCAAGATATTTTGTTATAAATTCCTCAATATCCATTATACTAATTTTCACAATTTTGAGCACATTATTGCTCAAAAAGACCTCATGTACTATGGTATGCACCTTGGAATGTGGACAGGTTAGGATAAGCATTCATTCTTTTCAATTATGTATTTCACATTGGACTCCCATTGACATTTAAAGTTTATAAACAATATGAAATAAGATAATTAGATATAAACATTTGTTATGTGTGTCCATCCATCTTATTTTGTATTGTGTGTAAGCATCATAATTTTTTTTGACAAATTTAGAATTGCTTGTGATGTTTTGGTGGTTTCATTCAATTTTATCCTAATTTTTCAAGTGTCTAATTTGTCATTGCCAATTTAAGATAGGATTTTGGTGAAAATTTGCTAATCTCATATGCCAACAATATGGAAAAGGCAAGGCTCTTAATGTATGTTTCCTTCTAAGAAAATTTTGACTTGAAGTACACAAAACATTCTTGAAATCTATAGTTGGGGACTCTTTGCAACCTATGAATGGAGGCTCCTTTCACTACAAAATAATTGAATTAAAACTTGCCTATAATTTGAAGGCCATTGCAAGAGGAATCATTTTTGGTATGTGACATTGTAGAAGGTCATTCTAGTCTTCCTAATCAAGAATATTATGCAAGCATTCTACTGTAAAAACATTATAAGTACTTTTTTCTATTTCTATTTGAATTCTTTCAATTTTTGGTACAATAAAATATCATCAACTAGTCATTATTCTTTTCTTTTCTTTTTCAAAAAAATTAGGGCACTTTCAAAGTCACTTACAATTAAAACTTAGGATTGAACCATAAATTCAATATTTTCATTGGTTCAAAATTCTCACTAGTCTCATGCTTAGACCAACAAGGCAACAAGTGTGCTTAAAACTTTTGATTCTGCTGACTTAGCTTCAAGTGTAAGGTGTTCTTCAATTTCTTAGTAATTTTTTTTTAATCTTTTAGGGTTTTTTTACACAAAAGTAGATTGTAAAAATGTTCAAAACTATTAATTTTTGTTGCTTCTAGATTTTTGGCTAGAGCTTGATTTAGCAACTCACAACTTTGATAATACATTCTTAGTGCATAACATTTTTGAAGGCCTATTTCAAGATTTTGTGCAAGGGTGTCCATTGCAATCTTGACTTTCTGTAGTGTTGAGGGCTCTTGGCAATGAGCCTCAAATACACTAGATTTTGGAGAAAAAATTACATTAAAAATTCATTTAAAAAAATGTAGAGTAATTTTTGAGAAGTCATAAATTGATTGGGGTTGTGCATATTAGGCCCTTTATCCTCATATTTTTTTGGTGACTAGATTTTTAGATTTGACATGTGAAAAGAAGATTGAAAGGCTTCAAATCACTTTTTGCAGTTTTAACACCTTGATGATCAAACATTATAATCTTAAATGATATTGTTGTGTTTTATTTTTCTATGTGATGTCTAATTTGAATTTGGTCAGTTATAATTTAAAAAATTGATGCAATTTATCAAGATGTTGGCTTTTTGTTCAATTTAGAGCAAATTCCTAGAAGCTCAAAAAAGACTTTGGGCGTTTAGGGGTTAATGAAATTTAATTTGCAACGAAAAGAATAGCGTGAGTTCTTGTAGATCTAGACATTTACTAGTATTTATTCATAGCATATTTGAGAGAAAATCCATTCTATGTTTGCACTTTTCATGTCTCTAGATTTAGTGGTGTGAATGTTGCCCCTATTTTGTATTTGAGTAGTCCTTTCTTTTTCTAAGACCAAATCCATTGCAACCAAAAACTTCAGCACGTATAAAAAGTACACCTGTAGAAAAAAATCCTCTACAACAAGGTCTTGTTTATACTAAAGAAGAGAGACGCAACTTAGAAACTGTTGTGGTTAATCCTTAAAGAATGCTACAATTTTTTTTTGGCTGATGAATGACTAAGAATCCTTATGTATAGGACAGAACTCACAAAAGTGCAATTGTTCATCCTTGAAATTTTGTGCAAAAAGGAGAAATCTCATACAATAATTTGACCTCTAGTGAGTACTTTTTTTCCTTCTAAAAATAGATGATTCACACGGTACCAAAAAGGATGATTTCCACGGTCACCAGTCCATCCTTTGAGGGTTAATTTCAGGGAATGGCAATCAGGGACTCTTGCATTGGATAGTACACAAGAATCATCTGTCCTGATAAAGAGCCTCCTGATTTGTCTGCACTAAATTACCAAAGCACTCAATGTAAACTTACTTTCCAATTCATTAGAATGTTTTAGTTTTGCAGTAATAACATCATTATCCTAAAGCAACCACACTAAAAAGAGTACAAATGAGCACAATTCTTAATTATTACTAGGTTTGCAAATCCCCGAGCACAATTGCAACCGTTGTATATTTTTGGCTCCAATTGAGCCCTATTGTATCCTAATGTAAGGTAAACCTGCCTATGACAGGCAAAATAACTGATTTGTCATGTTGCCATTACCAAAAAAATTCTGATTTTTTTTCATATAAAGACAAATCTGAGAAATGTAAGAAGCAACTGGAATTTTATTTTTTGGACAAAGTGTGAATTAGTTATGAATTTCTGAAGTGTTCTGCCCAATTGGTCTAAAAGAATCTGTAGACTACCCCAAATTAGCAAAAAGTGTTTCTATAATGGTCATCTTACCACCTAAAGCAATCACCAAATTTTCTAACATGGCCATGACATGAAGGAATAAAAAAAATAACTTTCTATGACAAGTTTACACTAGAAAGGTGTAAGTGTCCTATGACAGTCACTAATAACTCCATGGCCATCTCCCAAGGCATTGATTTTGGCCACTAACCAATCTAATGAAGTCATAATCTCATTTATTGACAAAACCTGAAATGGTTTGATGTAAGGCTGTAATGGGTGGTTCTGTAGATGTCTGCATTAGGTGGTCTGCCTATCATAGGCAGGTTTACCTTAGTGAAAACTTATAAGGGTTAGCATTATTATAATTCAATTGTGGAATTGGGATTGGAAGGGTTGAAATTGGATTGAAAAATCTTGGCTTTACACCCTCAATGAATACCACTATGCAAGTTCTACACATGGCAAAAAGTTAATTCATTATTCTACAACCTTGAGGGACACTTTTGGATTACCATTGCAACAATGTAGGGAGTTAAAATAACCACATTAGAGTTAATATGAACAAGAACAGCTCTGCCTTAGCGTCAACAATGAGAAGCTACGTGTGATTTGCTTTGACCGCCTATAATATGTTAGAAATTGTTGTAGTTCAATTCTTTGGATTGTAGAAGGTGAATATAATTATTTTATGAATGTGGAATTTGGAGCTTTGCAGTGTACAAGCAAAATTTCCAATTTTGAATACCAATTTTTCTTGTGGATTACGAAATATGGCATATTATATATGACACTATGGTTGGGACTTGGAGCAATTTTGGTTCAAACACGTTCAGTTAATGTTTTAATTGTATATACCTTTACAAATTTATTTTCTAAAGATTTTTTAAACATGTTCTCTATTTGATATGAATATCTCTTCACATTTCTTCAAAAACTTAGAATAATGTCAATCTTCCCAATCATTCAAATCTTCACATAAAAACTTGAGATTTTTACAACTTACAGAAGACTCACATGCTTCATCTCACTACAAAAGAAAATCAACCAACAAATTAAAATTTAGAAAGTTCTACACATATATATATATATATATATATATATATATATATATATATATATATATATATATATATATATATATATAAAAGTCGAAAGTAAGAGAACATACAAAGGAAATAATACAGAAGGAAGCTTTATACCTAGAGGCCTGGCCATTCCCCTCGAGGCCGATTGCATAAATTTTAGCCTTTTGTCCAATCACAAGTGAGGATTTTGGATCTCTTGTACGACAAAATTGGCCCAGCCTCTAGGTGTAAATTAAGCGTCCCTCAGTTTGACAAACCTATTGAGATTATAGGCTCAATCCTTTGTGGGTTAAGAGAAGAGAATGAAAAAAAATCCAATCTCTATTTATACGAAGTTGTCGGGTTGTCGTGCAATTGTACAACTCAATGCCCGTCGGACATCAAAAGGAATTTGGGAACTGCTACTCGTAGGGTACAACCTGCACAGATTGTGCTTTTCAGCTGTTTTACGCATTGAATTCAGTCACTCCTTTGGAACTCAGGGGCAACACTTTTAGAAGGCCAGAAGTTTAGTAAGGCTACTACACCTGAAAAGTGCACGCTACCTAAAAAGCGCACACACACGACAGTTTTCTTGTCTAAAATGTACTCCTGTTGTTCATGAGAGTCTACGATCGCTTTGAGTAGGAACACCCATTTTTCAGCACTTTGTGAAAGTTCGTAGTTTATTCATACGGTGTCCAAAAAATTGCATTCTAAGAGGATCTTGAATCTCCTTTTCACTACCAAGAGGACCCCCACAAAAAAACTTTTTTCCAATATAACAATGGGAACCATGCTGAATTGCTTGTTTGTGTGATTTTAGGTGTAGTTACCTCCATTTCCCCCTTGTCCCCAAAATAATCTAACTTCTAGTTGTTAAAAATGACCATGTTTGTTTTTATGGGCAATTTCGTTAAAAATGGCGGTATTCCGTTAGTTTGGCACTTTTAACAGTTCAGACCATAGTTACACTTTGAAATGGTCTAAAATTTATACCTATCTTAGATTTCTGAAATCTATACAAGTCCTAGATTTTTCAAATTGTGTGGTCTGAAATCTACATTAGTCCTAGATTTTTGAAATCTACAGTTATCCTAGATTTTTGACACCTATGCCTATTCTAGATGTCACTTTTATGGTTTAGAGTGGGCACTCTAAAAATGGCACACGGAATATTGCCATTTTAACGAAATTGCCCCATTCTTGAAGATTCCGTGGATGGATGGATAACAACAATTTCCTTGAAATACTTAGAAATGGGTTTAAAGATAACATTATTTTTTGCCCTAATCCCAAACATTTTTTTTCAATTTAACCCCTAAAGGTTTTTGACTATGTTTTCACAAAAAAACGCTCCCAAACTGCCATTTCTACTACAAGTACCAAATTTTGGAAAAAAAAACATTTTTGGACACATATGACCCTAGGATCTTGTAGTAAACTAGTTTGAGAAGATGTGGAAAAAATTTCAGAAATTTCCACCGTGTAGATTGCAAGACATTAGCATTTGAAGTGACAAAAACCCTTTTTTTGTCCCTGCGAAAAACCGGGCAGCTGCACTTCACATGGTCACATCTATATGAAAAAATGTCCAAAATGGTGGTAACTCTTTGGATTCATTTTGCAAAGCAACTTATCTACATGCTTGAAAACTTTCAGATCATTTGGAATAGTACAACATACAGGAAAAAAATAGTAAGTAGAAAGAAGTAGAAAATGATTCAAAACACTAAAATTTTAAGGATTTAATTATGGAATTGAAAAATGCAAATCCAAACAAATGTAATGTTGTAATAAACAATCTACACCATGTGTTTATATTTTTTTTCAAAAATATTGAAAATTGAGTTAAATAAAGGACTTCAAAGTTTATTTTAGAGTAGAGATTTCATAACTACCTACAAACTACCCACAACTAAAATTCCTCATAACTTTCATCTCATAAATGAAAGTGTAATGATTCAAAGCTTTCCTTGTGCACATAAATCTAGAGAACCAATTTCAAATTTTTATTTCTCTAGAAAATGATTTTTAAAGAAGTTTTTTTTGCTGCCCGGGCTGCCCGCCGAACAATGAAAACTACATATCATACCATAACTTTTTAACCATGTAGTCAAAAGTTATGAAAATTATTGGACCCTAAAGCTACTCCTCGGGCACATCTTGTGTGAAAATTTCAAAGAAAAAAAATAAAAATTCCATTCGTTGTGAGCTGCCCAAAAACGCTATGTTGTCAAAAAACGGTGTTTGGTCCTTTAGGGGTTAAGGAAGATGATTTTAAGAGAGATGGGAGTATTACGATATAGATGTAGCGATTGGTCCCACAAACCCAATCCCTGCCAATTTTGCAGACCATCTTAGTTTCCGGTATGCCATTTGTATAGCTAGTAGATGAGTGCTAAAAACTTAAAAAATTTGGTCTTGGCGTAGACAAGGAAAATGACGTACAAGAAGGTAGTCACACAAATGGGCTTGACTAAATTGGTCATGTTGTGATATATACATGTGGATGTTTTTATAGGGTCTTTTTTGTGCGTGTCTTTTTGTGGATCATTTCCTTGGTCTATACAGACCATTTTTCTGCTATTGATGTGAGATTCAAATTGACATAAAGTACAAAACTGTAGTTGTTTGCCGTTGTTTGCTTGTTTCAATCACATTATGAAGCAAGCAATGTTTTCTGTCCCCTTCCCTATTTTTTTTTTTTTTTCCCCTTGAGCAAGTCATTTAGCTTTAAAAGAGATGAATTGAAATCTCTATCAAACAAGTACATTGGTATACTAGTTACCTTTTTTGTTTGCCACTAAGGTAGGTACACCCAAATGTGCCACTGACCTTAAACCGCCATCTATACTGTATGTACATCTCCAAAATCAGTTCTGTACCTGTAAGGAAGAAACGCTTTTAGAACCAAACTTTGTTCCTTAATAACTTTTGTATACAGTATCCAAATGCCATGTTCTCTGGTGCGTTGGAACCCCCTTTCACTTGCCTACAAGAACATATGAAAATTTGACCAGTCTAATAATAGTAACTAGGCTCAATAGCAAAAAGTGGCGGTTTGGGGTGTACCCACCTTATGTTACATGAAGAGACAAATTTGGGACAGCATTTGAGCAGTTCTGTACTAAGTTCCTTTCTCCTTTTTGTGGATTGTTCTATTCATAACATTCTTCTTTCTGGATTGTTTATAGTCATAACATAGTTTTATGCTCTAAAAGGAACCATTTAAGGGCTGGTCCGCCTTTTTCATAGGTTTGCATGAATAGAAATATTATTAATTTCATTTTTTTAGTGAAAGAAAAATAGATGCAGAACGTAACACAAGTGGTTTTATATTTTTTGATGCATTTTTGAATTAGTTATGAAATTTTAAAGATATCTATTGTGGGTACCTATTTGTGATCCCAGGTCTCCCCAAATCCGTCCACTTGCAACTTCTAAAGGAACTGAGGAAATCAAGACTAATGATTGGCTCTTGCAATGAAGATTTTTTTTTTCCGATTCAACCAATAGCTAAAGAGGTCCATTTAAGGACCAAATCATATCCATTTAGTAACTTTTTATAGGAGCCATTTGAAGAGGACAAGCGCTTTTAGAGCATACTACCTTAGTAAAAGTTACATTGTAAACTTGGAATGGGGGCCAACTAGGATTCCTTGGGTGCTACATTTGCTACAAGAGGGACAAACAGACAAAGGAGTACAAAATGTCTTTTTGTGGTAGCTCCCGCTATTCTTTGGACAAAAAGACAAAGAGGTACAAAATGTCCTTTAAGGGTTAAAAAACAATTAATGCTTGTACTTGGTCAAACTTTATTAGTTTTCAATATTAAAATACACATTCTAAAAAATGATATTTTTCTCATATAGTAATAAACATCTAAAATCTATCTTCATCTTCTTCATAATCAATAACATTGAAATGTTCTTAATTTTTTTTCAATAATTAAAATTATATTTTAAAATTAATTAATTTATAAAAATCACAACAATTACAATTACGAGAATGCTTAAAATGGTATCAACTTTTTCAAAAAATGAAAATAACTGTGATAAACGGCATAGTGTAATTGATATATTGCTTGAGCTTACATAAAGAGACTTTCAATAGAAAAAGTTCAAATGTGGTGTACACAAAGCTTTCAAGATGCTACCTTAAAACTTCCACAAAAATTACAATTTTAATGAACGCTAATATCTTGCAATCTACACGGTGGAAATGTGCAAAATGGTGGTGCTTCTTTGGATTCAATCTTCAACACAAGTTGGCTACATGCTTAAAAGAATTTAGATCATTTGGAATTGTACAACATATAGGAAAAAAATAGTAAGTTGAAAGAAGTAGAGAATGATTCAAAATATTAAATTGTTGATAATTTAGTTATGGATTTGATAAATGCCAACTCCAATGGTTGTAATGTTGTAATAAACAATCTGCATCCTATGATTTTATTTTATTTTCCAAAAATATTGAAAACTGAGTTAAATAAAAGACTTCAAAGTTTATTTTAGAGTAGAGAATCCATAATTGCCCACAAACTAAAACTCCTCATAACTTTAGACTCAATGATCAAAATAGAATGCTTCAAATCTTTCCACGTATATATAAATCTAAAGAACCAATTTCAAATTTTTATTTATGAAAAAAGTGATTTTTCTCATTTGTTGGGCTGCTTGAGTTGAAAAACAAACTACATATTACACAATTACTTTTTAACCATGTAGTCAAAAGTTATAAAAGAATTTGGGCCTCAAAAAAAACCTTGTCCACATGTTGTGTGACAATTTCAAACAAAAATAAAATAAAAACTCTACTCACATACACCTGCCAAAAAATGCAGCTTGGTTCTTTAGGGGTTAAGGTACACCCATATCCTTCCTTAACATTACATCTTTAGTGATAACTAAACTAGTAGTATATAAGCCATTATGGTGACCTAATTTCAATAAATTCTTTTATTTAACCCCTTCATCGTAGAAGGGGACCAAAAGTGTCTTCATATAGTTTCAAGTCCAATTTGAAGTGTTGTAACTTTTGCATCTGATGTATGAATTCATTAAAAATTGTTGAAAAATTTGCGCTCTCTTTTAGTTTGTGTGGTAAAATTTTCAAATCAATCCAAAATGTATCGATTTCTTAAAAGCCATTCCAAGTTCACGGGTTCAATTTGAGTTTACCAAGCTCCATTTGATGGATGCCACTTTGAAGGCTTGTAACTCCTTCATCCAATGTTTTTTTCAATTAAATTTGTTGGATTATGTTCCCTTTAACCCCGAAAAGCCCAAGGAATTTGGACAAAACACAAATGTATTATAAAATATAAGTTCTATAACTTTTTTGAAGTTTACATTAAAAAAGATAATGTAAAGCATGAAAAGTAGGAAGTATCCATATGGTCAAAAGTATAAAATTATTTTTAGATTTTCTTCACAAGAATTTGAAGATATAACTTTAAAAAATTTACCAAAAATACAATTTCTACCTTTAGGATTTGAATTTTTTTTTAACTGGTCAAAATTGCGGTTTCTATTGATTTGTAAGAAAATGCATAAGATTTAGAAATGAGAACACCAACACTTTTCCAAAATAGTGAAAATTTTCAATACTAGCCAATTCTAGACATTTTGTGCTATTTTTCTTATAATTTTTGTTTGACCAGAGCTATCTAAATTTTGAATATAAATATTGGAAGACATCCAATTTTTTAGAAAATTTATTAAAAAAAAAAATTATGCCTGAAAATTCTACCCAAAGTCAGGCAACAACCAAAAAATGGTCGTTTGAGCACTTAGGGGTTAAAATCTAGTTGTTGTGGTAAATTTTTCATATCAATCTATGTTGTTTTGAATGTTTGGTAGCAATTCAAAGCTCAAAATACATACATTTTTTAATTACGGTGAATTTAATTGGCTTGTTTCTTCTTCATATAGTGCTTGTTTCCAATATTTTTTAGGAAATTTGTGTGTGCTAGTCAAGTTTGTGTTGTCAAAATTTTATATCAATCCAAAAAGTTATGAGTAACTAAGAAGCATTTTAGTAGCTAGAAAGAGGTTCAACCTTAGATGTGTTTTGCAACTTTTCTTGCTATTCTTTGACATTTCAAAGCCATTTTGCAAACACAATGAGTCAATTGAATGATGTTTTCTTTCACCAATGTATTTGTATGTTGGTTTTGAAGAACTTTATAGTTTAAAGTTCTTTCATTTGAATAGGCTTAAAAATTGAATTTCACCTCTAGATGTGTTGCTAGGAAAATTTCAGCATCCTTATTCAACACATAAATATTATACTCTTGCAATCTATGTGGCCAAATGACTCCAAATTTTATTCACATCATCTACAACACGTACACTGCAAGATTTTATGGTTGAAATTTCTATAATTTAGTTACATTTAGACCTATAGCACTTCAAAAGCAATGATGTTTTTAAACCCAAAAAAGTCATGAGCTTTTAGGGGTTAAGACTAATTTTCAAAAGTAATGGAAGATGAAGAGTTTTTTGAGGCAACCAATGCAAATTGAAGCCATTGATTTGATCAAATGTGGTCTTCTATCAATAGTAGGTGTTCCTTTGACCTCCACTTAAATTTTTTGTTGTTTATTCACTATGATTTTTGAAAATTCTCAAACCAATTGCACTTGCTTCTACTTTTTGTACTAACATGTACATGTGATTTTTTTTGCCGAACTTGTTTTGAGAGATACTAGATCTCAAAAAAGTGTTCGTTTTAAGTGAAGACACATCAGAATAGAATCAAATTGTTCAACTTGTTCAATTTGAGGTAATTTATCATGTAGGCTGAAGAATGCTCTATACGTATCAAAAAAATTCCAAAATTCCAAATCTAATTTGTAGAAGAATAAACAAGCTGTACTATATATGAATTGTATGTAGATCTCTTAAACAATAATAAGTCAAGAAGAATAGAGAAATATAATATGATTCAGAAATATATTTTTTATTTATTTTTAAAACTCAGATAAAATAAATAAATAATGTTTGGAGTTTAGCTTGACAATAGGAACTTAGCTTGAAAGCCATAGATAAAGTTTTTTAGGAAATGAAAAATAGAACAGTGTCTTCAAATATTTAAAATATAGATTTATTTCATCTTTTAGATATACAATTATACATTTTCAAGGCAAAAAGTCATCTAGTTGTGCTTCAAAGTTCTATGTAACATCCTCAAATATACATTTCAAGTGATTTGGAATAGCAAGATTCTATCACTTTTACAAAAAAAATTCATCCACGGCAAGACTTCAATTGCACTTTTATATGTTAGTCAAATCATCCAAGCTTTCAATCTTGAGATAAAATAATTATTATGTTTATATAATGTTTATTTAGTCACATTGTTATACTTTGGTCAAAGAAGTTGGTCAAATAAGAGTTGATAAATTTGGCTACATAAATTTAGAAAGAAGCATATCAATAAAGGATTCAATGCCAAATTTAGCAATAAGCTTTAATCTACAATTGAAGGTCACTACTATTTTGCAACTTGCTATACCTAGCATCAAATTGCAATTTAAATCCACCTTAAGCTTATAACATACCATTGGAAAGGTATTGTAGCAAGCTCATCAACGAAATATGGTACCTCCAATTTTGATTAAAATTTTAAATGTGGTTTCAGTAAAAGAATTTACTACCTAACATTGATCACATTGTGAAAATAATCACACTTAACCATTGAATGTCCAAGGTCACCAAAAATCCAACTTGAGGGGTTAGGGTTAACATTTAATGGTTAAAATTATTTGACAATAAGTTGGTCCTACTTCTTTACTTGTTTTTGACCAACTTATATAGAGTTGAATGACAACTACTTATATTGTAGACATTGGCAAAAGCATTATAGTGCCTCTTCTAATCATCTTGGACCTTCAAATGTCGTAACTTCATCGATACATGGAAGTGTGCCGTCAACATTGATCATTTTCAACACGCAATGTCATTTAAAACCATTCAATGTAGTCTTTGATTATAGTCATAGTAGACATGCACGATTATCTAACAATTATTAAAAGATACTAATATACTCTCTACTAACCTCAAACAATGTCACATTTGCATGTGATTTTTTTAACCCTTTAAGTCCTAAAGTCCCTCAAAGGAAATTTGGGATTTGAGGCAAGTCTGTGTGACCTCAATTTTGTAAATGATTTTCTAAATTTTTTATTGAAGATAGAAAAATAAATTAGCTTAATGATAATGTAATTTTGATTCCTAGGGAGATCACTATCAATCTTTTTGAAAACTATGTGAGTCAGAAAGATAGGGTTCATTTAATTCAAAGAAAAAATAATTTATACAACATATAGGACTATTTTTAATAGGATTCATGAAATGCAACATATTTTTATACATATATATATGGCTAAGTTTTTATAATTCATATGGCTTCAAACATCATATGGCTTCAAACATCATATGGCTTCAAACATCATATATATATTGTCTCATAAAATGGACACAATTAAAAAAAATCTATAATGAAGGGTGGTTGACTAAAATTGTGCCACAATACTAGTAGTTTATATATTAAAAATAAATAAATATAAATGTAAGATATTGATAACAAGTGGCAAAAATTCACATTGCACAAGTAGGAGGTTTACCTTTAGTTAGTGGGTTCAACAAATTGAAAATTATATAGTATAAAGATAGAGTTTATAGTTACATTTAACTTCAATCTTTGAAGTCATATGTGTAAAATACCCTCATAATGAATGGGATGTTTACAAGATATTGATAGTTTGGTTGGGATTCTGAAGTGTTTGATGGTAAACTTATTATTAAAAACCACCACTTGGTCAATGGCACTTGAATCAAATTAATTGTTGTTGGTTTTGTTGTGCATCCTCTATATACGTATGTGGTAGAGGGAAGGAAAAATTTGTAAAAAAAGGCAAGAACAAGAAAAAATTGGACACTTAAATTTTATATGTAAAATAGTTTCATTTAAAAAACCACATGAATGGATTTACAAAAAAACTGTAAGGTATTGAAAAAAAGTTCTTTGTAGCTTTTTATGTAAAAATATGGTCATCTTAAATACAATAATTAAGATGAATAGCCCCACATCAAACATCCTCTTAACTCAAGTGTATGCCTTAAATTACATGCTTGCTAGCATGTGAGCCTAGGATCTTGACATAGGTACTTATATTATAGGTACCTTCCATAATTGTGTGATATTTATATTATAGGTGCCTTTATTATATGTGTCTATGTTGTAGGTATCTATGTTATAATCACCTCCCATGGATATAGGATGTTTAAATTATAGGTGCCTAATTATATTAGAGGCACCTATATGATAGGCACCTTCCATGGTTATAAGGTACTTATATTATAAATATGTATGTTATAGACACCTTCAATAGTATAGAGTACCTACTGATACCTAGGCTCAAGGCTCGTAGGCCAATATTAAGCTCACATGCTAGCATCATTGTCTTAAATTACAAAGATTGTTCTCCTTGAGTTCTCATTTCAATCGGTGCTTGGGAGCAAAAGTTTCATAATGTCACAATAAGCCCCCAAAGTATTTGGTTGGGTTGCAAAAAAATTATAAAAAATAGAATTTAAAAAAAAAATTCTCTCATAGATCATATTTTTGTTTATATAGAAAGATTTGATTCATTCCATTGGATCGGTGATGTGAAAGTTATAGAGCTTCTTGTTTTGCAAGTAGTCAGAGAAACTTCTTGAAAAAATAATGTATTAGATTTGTTTTTGAACTCAATTTTAACAATTAAAAAAAGGTTAATTCACAAGGAAAATTTTGCTTGCTAGGACAATCTTCCATAATTGTGATTAGTGTGTTTCAATTCCATCGTAGAGCTATTGACAATTTAGTTTTTCCTTCAATTTTGTACCAACTTCTACTTAATAAATTTTTAAAGAATGAAAATCAAGTATTTTTTTCTAAAATGTTTTTCCGTAAACTTTCAATTCAAATATTCAATATAAGAAATTTTGTAATCAAAATATTTTGCTAAAAATTTTTAAGAGAAGAAGATTCAAAGTCAAATAATCTAGTTACAGAACGTGCTTACAAATCTATTTTCTTCATTTTAAGCACAATTTTCTTGCAAACTACTTGGTGAAAGTTTTCTGAAATTTATTCCACATATTCATATACTAGTTTAGTGGAAGAACTTACATTTAAATATGAAAAAAAGAAAAAATTGAAAAGTTTTTGCTCTTTGCAATAGAAATGGTAATTTGAAGTGGTTTTTGATGAAAGAAAGGCCTTGCGGCTTTAGGGACAAAACACATTTCAATCACACAAATCAAAATTGATAAACTTATCATTAATATGTCAAAAAAATTAATTGTTTACATCAATGGACAATTTCAATATCTACATGCTTTTGTGTAAATCTCAATGCTCTTCAAATTTGTCACAAATTGTGAGTAGCGTTTCTCAAAATAGCAAAGTTTGTAGTCATTTATGACGTCTCCACTCAGTACATGACCTTTAATTTCATGTCCACAATGTTTACAAGGCAATATTCAACTAACCCCCCAAATCTCAAGAATTCCCTTGGGGGGATTGGGCACATACCTATGATCTCAATTTCTTAAAAGATTTTTTGAAATTTTTTTTTAAGACAGAAAAATTGACTATCTTTATGGAAATATAATTTTTATTTCAATGGGTGATTGGAATTAAAGTTATGTCACAATAAACCTTGAATAAATTAGGGTGATTCACAAAAGAAAAATTTTGAACTTGAAATGATTACATATTTTATATTTCTTATAGATTGTATTTTTGTCTATGTATAAATATTTGATTAATTGCATTTGGATAAGTAGTGTGAAAGTTATGAAGTTTCTTTTTCTGAGACAATCTTAGAATTTTTTTGAGAAATAATGTATCAAATCCGTTTTTTAACTCAATTTTGAAAATATAAAAATGCACATGTTTTATGTTTTTTTTTCTTTCTAGAACAATCTTGCTATTGGAATTAGTGTATTTCAATTTCATCTTAGAGTTATAAACTATTTAGAGTTTCCTTTTATCATGTACCTACTTCAATTTAATAACTTTTTAAAGAATAAAATTACAAAAGAATTTTGGAATTTTTTTCCTTGAACTCTTAAGTCTCAACTCATTTCTTCAACATTAAGAAAAATTAATTTACAATTTCTAGTACAATTTAAAAAAAAATTCAAAGACAGATTTAAAGCCTTATAATCTAGTCATGCTATAGATCTATAGTAGGAACAAAAAATATTCATTTTTTTACTTTAAATGCTTTTATCTTGTAATTGATACAGTCAAAATTTAGAGGGTTGCCAAAAAGTGACCAAAATAGTCTATTAAAAGGTTTGTCTGACAATTGTGAAAGTGGCCGAAATGAGTAGTCAGACCAGCTGACTTTTGCAAAATTAGTCAAGCCATGACTATTTTTGTGAAAATTATAGGATCCGCAGGGTTTTGAATTTTTTTAAAACACTTGTACCATTGTATCCGCAATTCTTATTTTTTTTCAATGAAGTCAAATTAAATGCAATCAAGCTACAAAATTTGGCTTAACGAATGAAGATACATATCCTACATGGATTGTGAATTCTACCACAAGCCTAATTTTACAAAGATCTTTTCTTCTCATTTCTCTAACTTACAAAATTGTCTATGAAGTTAATCCTTCACACATCCCCCCCCCCAAAGGTCATATTCGTTATATTGAGACTTTTTGCAGATTTTGAGACAGAATGTTAGTTATTGAAAAATTCATTAAAAAAAATAGTAATTAAAATAAATAAATAAATAATGCTAAAATAGTGATTCTATATTGAAATTTTAAAAGTTGTTGTTAACTATTTATAAAAAAATACTAGTAAAGAGATAAAGCAGTTTATCCTTGAGTCGAGGATAAAAATGAGACTGCAAAAAGCCTCAATATAAAAAATATGACCTTCCCCCAAGAAAATGTGGATGATGGTCATTGGATAATTTAGGGACATTTTTCTTAGTTGGGCATAATTTAGTGTTAAATACAAAGTGTTAAAAAATAAAGGTTACTATACATTGCAGTATCTTAACCTTGATTTTTTAATCCTTATTATGTTTTCACATTTTAAACCTATGCCGAGATTTGACAACAAAACTTCAGGTGGGCACAAATAGGGGAAAAAACCATACGTCAACAAAAAAAAGCCCCACTAAACTGCGAGGTCCTCAGAGGATTGTGGAGTGGCCCTCTCGAGGCCCCAAATTTTCTCTAATGAAACTTTAGGGATTAATTAAGAGGTGGGCTAGTGATAGAAAAGATTGAATCCAGTGCCTACAATTTCATTAACCCTAGAAAGATGACATCTATTATCAAGGTACTTTGCCAAAAATGATTCAATTTTTGGACCAATAGTCCAATATGTCCATTCTCCATTTCTAAAGGAATCTTGAAAGTCATCCATTGACCACTTTGGGGCCTCAATCTTGCAAGTCATCAAATGAATCCATGAGAAGGTAAAATTTGCCCCAATCTTCTACATGCTACTTTGAACTTTCATACTATATATGAAGTTCGATTTGGTGGAGAGATGCCAAAACAGAATTTCCACGTCAGACTTTGACAAGTCTACGTCACCTTGCACCAATCACTATCTAGATGCCATGTGGTACTTTTTTTTTCAAAACCAACTTAATTTATGTCAAATTTGACCTGCATGTAGGGTACCCCTAAACTAAAATATTCCACAGTTTTGAAACCATATGAAGAATGACTGTTTTCAAAAAAACATCCTCCATTCTCCATTCTCCATGGCAATTTGTGCATGAAACCTTGTAATAGCCTTGACATGCCCCTAACGAAAGCCATGAATTTTCACAAAAGACCTTGAGCATTTGATGTTAATTTATTACTTGAATTTCATGTGATCTGCTCAACTTGAATTCTTGTGATGGATCACTAAACGTTTAATTTCACTGATCGTTTCCACGACCATTTTCTTTCTTTCTGTCCCTTCATTTGAAGCCATTCTCACCTCGTACGACAGGAAGAAACTTCGTGTCAATGATTTCACAATCGTTTCGGCACAATCGATTGAAGCATTCCTGTTAAACTAATTGCAGTCTGTATGTTGTCATGGCCGATGATGGATGGCCAGATCAGATCAGATCAGATCAAGATCAGGTTCAGAAGAAGTGCTTGAAGAACATGCAATTCGGCATTGGCGAGGAGATTGTCGGAGACGAGCTAGATCAGTAACATCAACCGATTTGTTTAGCTTAGTAAACAACAGCTTACTTAGCTAGTAGTGAATCAATCAACGTCGCTAGCTCTAGCTACATTGTCGAAAACGTACTACAGTCAGGCGTACGCGCGTAAAGCTGCAATCTAGGGCCAGGACAATCCTTTTGTAAATAATCTGTCGATCGGTACGTAATGTTCAAGAGGAGTCCAGATTCAGAACCTGGCATGGGTTCCAGAATTTCCAGCTGGTAAACCATGTTCTTTACGCATTCGCATGAATGAATGATTGATTGTGACGTGACACCAGCGCAGCGCAGATCGATCGAAGCGTACTAGCTAGCTTCAATATATTCGTTACGACCAGCGTGGGTTTTTGGGAACAATACCAGCCACAGGCATTCACAGCACCGGCGCAACCCTGGAGGGACGGAGTCTGACAGGCTCAAACCTGTCAGAGATCGAGGGCAAAAATTTCGCCCAAACCCCCCACCCCCATCCCCCGCTGGTTACGACGATCTGAACGAGATCCATTCTTGCTTACGTGAGGATCGATATATACATATGAAGGTTTGAATCACAATGAGCTAGTTCATTAGGTCTGGATCGGAGAGTGTAAGGGAGTGTAAGCTAAGGCTAGGTAGATCCCTGTCGTGATGGGGAAGTTGCGGGAAGCATTGTTGCCGGAGCCGTCGTTCCAGAGCTGGCAGTCGTATCGAGGTGCGCTATGGCAGACTGTTTCTCGCTTCCGAGGACGAGTGTTCGCTCGTGCCAGTGTGCAGGTACGATATCTATGTTACCTCCTAGCTATTTCATTACACTAGAACGAAAGGCTGATATTGCAACAGTTTTTTGTTGTGGTTTTGCAATGACTGTCAGAAATCTAGCTATCAACAATTTTACAATGGTTTAGTACAACATTTGGCCGGGCAATGCACGTACTTGCAACTATTTCGATTGGCAAGAGTTTTTGCAACAGTTTAGGCATAGATATGCATTGGTTCCGTGCCCAAGACTTTTACAACAAGTTTGCAGCGCTTTTGCAATGGATCGTAGGAGACCATAAATTTTGAGCAAAGAACGGAACCGCTACAGATCGAACCATTGCAAAATTATATGATGCCAAAATGCTAATTAAGTGAGGGCCAACCGAGTGTCTTGGAAGAGATGAGTTGGTGTGGGTAACATGGGTCAGGTTTCTTAATGGTTTTAGTGTCCTCCATATATTACACTGGCTCACCTGAGGTCGACGTGATAGATCGTTGCAATGAATGATGTTTGTAAGAGAAAAGAATTAAAATCTAAGTGATGTCATCTGTTATGCTTGACTTCACACTGTTGGGATTTTAATTAAGAAATTGTGGGCTTTGAATATTAATTGCAGTCGGAGACAACCGAATTGGTGCAGAGGAGCAACAATGAGATGAAACGAACCCTCAACTGGTGGGACTTGACGTGGTTTTCTGTAGGTAATTAATTAACAACCCCGACCACGGTAGTTAATTTGCCTTTACTCTTCTTGCATTTCAGAAAAAGTATTTGATCATCTCACGGCTTTGCATTGCGTTCTGTCCACCACTAGCTAAACAGAAATTGGAGTTTGAGTCGCAAATTTGTGTGACTGATCACTCTTGAAAGTGTTTGTCGCAATATGAAACTAGTCCAAAAACTGTCGGATATTATCTCTGTGACTAGTTTTAAGAATTTTAACTAATTTTCGGAGTGTGAGTTTTGTGAGATGCAGAGATTTGTGAAGAGATCTTTGGTTACAAGATCCAAATCTCCTAGGAACTAATTTTTTTTTATCTCAATGCAAGAATTTCTTATGCAAATTCGATGTGGGAGGTTGTAGACTAGAGTGGCTACTATAACTGACAACACACAAACCCATATCTAGTTTTCATTCAAAGAGCAGTGATCAAAGACATTTAACCAATTGATTTCATACTTGCACCACTTACTAATAAATGTATGAATAGATGACATGGGTCACTAGGTCAGATTTTAGCACCATCTACCTTGACAACCCTCAAGGCTGACTTGCATGTGCTTGACATGAACAAGAGCATTGCGACGTTTCAGAAAAGTTCTACACGGAATTGGTCACCATTTGCTACACAAAATTGACTTGCAATTTTCAGTCGCAAGCTCATGAGATTTTATCACAATCTAAAACTAGCCCAGAAGTTCTCTGATCTTACCCTTCGATCGCATGATCGAGTAGACTAAGAGAATGCTTACTCAACCTCGGTATTGCTTTCTCGGATTCTTGGCAGGTGCGGTGGTAGGGTGCAGGAATCTTCGTGATAACAGGCGAACAAGCTCAGTCGGTGGCAGGACCAGCTATACTCCTGTCCTACGTGGGGGCAGGTTTTTCTTCCATGCTTTCAGTTTTCATCTACACCGAATTTGCTCTGGAAGTTCCGTCAGCAGGCAAGGTCATCAGGTCATCAGTCACTCGATTAGTTGTCAGCACACTTGCAAACCAAGTTGCTTAGCTGCATGATGACTTCCTGCATTGATTCAACTAACGGTCTGAATTGATCTGAGGAGTCTTTTTCGTGAGCTTAACATTTTCCAACTTCCATGAGCTGAATTTGGGGCTTAGACTTGCAGGAGGGTCATTTGCATTTCTGAGGGTGGAGTTGGGAGACTTCGTGGCCTTCATAGCCGCAGGAAATGTGGTGATGGAGTATGCAGTGGGGACTGGAGCCGTTGCCAGGGCATGGACATCATATTTTGCAACTCTCATCAACAAACATCCCGATGAGCTCCGCATCCACACCAACCTGGCCCAAAACTTCAACATGTTAGACCCCATTGCTGTTGTCGTGGTCTGGATAACAGGCCTGATTGCAGCAGCCAGCACACGAGGCATGTCCACAGTGAACTGGATTGCCTCCACAATCAGCATGTTGCTCATCTCGTTCATCATTGTCGCTGGCCTTTCCAACTCCACTATTTCAAATTACGAGCCGGCCGTTCATGCCCTTTGGAGTACGCGGCGTCTTTGCTGCTTCTGCCACTGTCTACTTTGCCTATTTAGGGTTTGATGCAGTTGCTACTCTGGCTGAAGAAACCAAGAACCCTGCCCGCGACATACCCATTGGCCTCGTCGGCTCCATGGTCCTGGTCACCACCATCTATTGCCTAATGGCGCTCACTCTTTGCCTGATGCAGAAGTACACGGACATCGATCCCAATGCTCCCTTTTCATATGCCTTTCGGTCCATCGAATGGAACTGGGCGCAGTATTTGATCGCTTTGGGAGCCCTCAAAGGGATGATCACAGTGCTCCTTGTGGGTACAATTAGCCAAGCGCGGTACGTGACCCACATCGCAAGGACACACATGATCCCTCCTTGGTTTGCACATATTAACAAACGCACGGGGACGCCCGTTTGGGCAACAATTATGGCCCTGGTGTTAACCTCGGCCATCACGTTGTTCACCAGCTTGAGCATCTTGTCCAACCTTCTCCCCATCAGCACACTCATGATTTTCATGCTGGTGGCAGTGGCGTTGCTTGTCCGACGACATTACATGCCCGGGGAGACTTCAAGGAAACAGCAAGGCCTTCTGATCTTCCTCATCCTTGTTATCGTGGGATCGTCGATTGGGATCGCAGCTTACTGGGCTTTGAGTGATGGGTGGGTGGGTCACGTAAGTGATCGATCAACTTCTGCAGCGTAACTACATCCATCAATTTACATTAAGATTCATGAATGATACCGAAAATCTCTTTATTTTTATGTGATTAGGTTGTCAGACATTGCTCCTTTGCCATTACATGCTGAGGTGCACATAAGAGGCTTGAACTTTTCCGGATCAACAGCTTACGACGTACTGACGTTCCCAAGTTGTTGCAAATGGTTTGGCTGGCCAGGTGATTCTCGGGGCGATTTGGTTTGCGGCAACCTGGTCTATGTGGTATTTTGTTCCGGTTGTGAGGAACCCCAAGGTATGAAGAGTCCCACTCATTCCCTGGCTGCCACCAGCCTCGATTGGCACGAACATTTTCCTCATGGGGTCGATCGATAGAGATTCGTTCTGGAGATTTGGAGCGTTTACAGCATTGATCATTGTTTACTACGCATTCGTTGGCTTGCATGCTTCTTATGATGCTGCCTTGGAGTTAAGCTTACCTGTTGGTTCACCTGAGGTACTAGCAGCAGCAGTAGCAGCAGGCCTGAAGGGAGCGGAAGTACCCGAAGCTGATATTAAGGCCTCCAAAGCCGATGTTGTGGATGGAGCATTCCCCAAAGCTTTGAATCATTGGATACTAGTACCATTGCACTGGAAACGAACAGCATCCAGTAAATTATTACACCAGGGACAGTAATAGTATAGAAGACTTACTGCCATATCTTCCACTGGGTATAATGTTTAATTCAAAGTATAGATAGAGGCCCCTACTAGTGCATTTGAAAAAATAAGAAAAAGGCGTGAGTTCATCCCCTTCGACCCTATGCAGGTTGCAGACTCCATGCATAGTTTACGTACGCTTAGAAACTGTTCCGGGGCCATATCACACAGAAAGCAACCAAAGCAGTGACCAAGAGCCTATTTGTCAGGGGTTCTAAGATCTTGATGAACACAATTTGTGACCGATTCTCGAAAAGCTAGCTAAACAAATCGGAAAAGGCGTGAGAGTTTTTAAACATACAACCTCGACCTCAAGTCAAGGACCGGAACGAAGATTAAGCTCCAGGAAGAGACGAAGAATCTAGATTTGGTTAATTATTGAGAGACCCAAACAAGTTCACGGTCTAGGATATTAGGGTATCCGAGTTCAATGACCTGACTTCAACGTTCAGAGTCAAAGCTCCATATAATGCCAACGCGAGCTTTTAAAACTAATGTTCTAGTACGGTTGAGACACCCTTCCTCACTGCGCTTGCAGCTAAAACAGACAGATTCAAATGCTCTGTAAACGATGAGATTCAAGTGAACAAACCTCTCCGCAATTCAACAGAAGGGAAACTAGAAAATTGCAAGTCCAAAGTCTTCAAAAGACGATATTTTGAAAGTAGCACGCATAAAACCAACCTCACTAAAGACCATTGCAATTTTAACATCAACAGATAGACATTCACACCAAGCCTACCCAGTCAGCTTCTCCACGTACTAGCAAAACAGGTAACTAAAGGGTCAAACCATAAGTCATCACCCAGTGTCCGGAATCAGTCCAGGGTTATCAATAATACATTCCCAATCTAGTACCTGAGTCCAGGACCACGAAGCATTACCCGGCATATTATCATGACATTCACGTAACCCACGTCGAAATAAATAAGAACAACAAACAACTTCAAAATCGAGACACTGCAACGGTGCATAAGCAGTGAGACTCCAGTCCTAAACAACTGATCCGAACACCCTGAAACCTGGACCACCGAGTCCCAGGTCGCTGTGAACTTCTGCCGAGCTCACTCCAGACCCCAAGAAAAAAGTGCTCAAAATCACCTTATTAAACAGGTTCGTAAATGGTTTGTGTCTGTGAAAAAGGAGTGGCCGACTTATCACATCATAATCTCACCACGGCCGCCACAGTGAGATTCAAGACTGTCTAACCACGTCGAAGCGTAGAGCCAGAGCTCGAAAGCTCCGGCGGCCACCGACGACACAACCCCACACAGGGAGGGAAAGCCGCCGGGAACAGTAGTGTATGCACAGCAGGCCAGGCCGGCACGTGGAGTGGGACGAACAGGGGACTCCCAAGTACCTAAAAACTACACATACTGAAAGCCCCGTCTGAAAAAGCTAACGATCGACATCACCACTTGTGATACCTCCCTCAATTCCATGCCGATGGCGCCGTCTGAAAATTGCCTCATCATTCCCAGAACCAAAATTCAAAGGCCAGCTGGATCCTGCACCGAGAAATAACGTAAAACCTAACAAGAAAGGCCAAGGAAATTAAATCAACTCACTATTGACCCGCTTCCGACGATTTCTTCTTCTTCTTCTTCTCACTCTTCTCTACGCTCTTCTCTACACTGGCGGGAACGTCCTCCATCTCCACGTCCACGGACTTCTTCTTCTTCTTCTTCTTCTTCTCCGTCGTGCCTTCGCCGTTCGAGACGGCGGCCTCGCCCTCCGCAACGCTCTTCTTCGCCTTCTTCTTCTTGTGGGAAGCTTCAGGCGTTTGTTGAACGGGACTCAGAGCGGCTTCCTTCGAACGCTTCTTCTCGCTCTTCGAACCATTCTCAGACACTTCGACGACGGGAGTCGAGGGCTCCGCTTTGCTCTTCTTCTCCTTCTTCTCCTTGGCAGGAGTTTCTTCCACGGCGGTGGCGGCTTCCGCGGCTTCCTCCACCCGCTCGGGTTTCTTCGCAGGCGCAGAATCAAAAACGGGAACCCGGAGCCACTCCGCAGGCGTCTTCTCGTTCGGCTTGCCATGCTTGTCCAGAAGACCGTCGTTGATCATCTTCTTCTTCGTGCTCGCACGAGGACCCAGGCCCCACTTCCGCGGATACGTGTCCCTCTCCATCACCACCCTCTTCACCTTCGCCACCACGCCGTGGTCGCACGTCGCCATCACCGCAGTGGTCATCTGCGCCACGCCAATTGCGATGGCCTCGCCCTTCGTCGTCATCAAAACAACTTCCTCGCCCACCTCGACGCCTTGCTCGTACCTCAACAGACCCGGAATCATCAACTTCGCACCGTAGCAAATAGCGTTCACCGCGCTGTCCTTCACCACGCAACGCTTGTAGCTCGTCAAAAGAACCTCCAATGGCATGATCACGCGACGCAAGTAGCTCTCGTCCTTGTGGTTGTCGTACACCCACTGCGCGTCCAGAACGTCGTGCATCGTCACCAGGTTGTCCTTCTCGCCCAAAATGCCAGACCTAACCCTACGAAGCTCCTGCATGTGACCGCCCACGCCCAAAAGAAGACCCAAGTGCACGCACAGCGTCCGAATGTACGTCCCGGCCTCGCAAGACACCCAGAACACCACCAAGTGACGCTCCGCGTCGTACTCCAGCAACTTGCTCTCGTAGATGGTGCGAATGCGCAGCTGACGCTTCACGGCAGAGATCAGCGGGGGACGCTGAAACAGAGCGCCAGTTAGGGTTTCGATGGCCTGAGCCACCTTCGCCACAGACTCCACCGCGGAATGCAAACGCGCCACGCACACGTACTCCTTGCCCGCGCCCTGCTGCGCCTTCACCAGACGCGTCGCACGGTCCACGCACACAATCAAGCTGCCCGTCACCTTGGGATCCAAAGTACCGCTGTGACCCGTCTTGTCCACGCGCAGCATGCGACGAATCCAAGCCACCACCTCGTGAGACGAAGGGTTCGCAGGCTTGTCCAAGTTGATCACGCCGTAACGCACGTAGTCGTGCAGCGGACGCTTCAGCGGCGTGTGACCCGTCGGCAAAGGAGTGTAGTGACCCGTCCGCACGTTCAGCTTGTCGTAATTCTTCAGCAGAATTGGCCACTTCGAGGTGTCCAGCGGAGGCGTCGTCGACTGAGGCTTGATCAAGTAGTCCGTGTCCGCCTGCTCAGGGTCGCCCAACACCTGCTTCGTCGCTCCGTCCACATCCTCCTCGCGCGGCTTCTCTTTCCGCTTCTTCTTGCTCTCCGAGCCAGCCATCGCTCTCCACCGCCCCTCCCCAAAACCAAAGTTTCGACCTGCTTATTACACTCCCAAAACCCCTAAAACCCCACTCGCTGAAAAACTGTGCACGATTCCAAAGAATGAAGCTTTGGGTGCAATTACTGGAGCTACGGCGCCAAGGAAGTCAAGAAGCAGCGGAGAATCAACGTCTGCACCGGACAAGGGGACATTCTGCGGGTGCAAGCGCTTCGGGGTGAGAGGGAACTGCCATGCCTGCTGCCGAGGAGGGCGAAGCTGCAAGCAAGGGGAATTAGGGTTTAGGGTTTAGCGCTCGGGAAGGGGAAGGACGCCGCTGGCTGGCGCCACGGCATCTGAGCCGTCCGTCGTGGGGAGGTGCCCCCGATCAGTCCAGCCAGGAGCTTGGAGATTTGAAATTCTGAAGAATGCTTGATTCTCTGTAGTAGGGTACACTCACAAGAAGGAGGAATATCTTTAGGTCAAGGGGGATGGATCAGCGCTCTCAAATTTTAATTTCTCAAGGGAGTCCAAATCTGTACTAACTTGTTGGGGTAGGCAAAATTTGAAAAGTCGATGAGGGGTTTCAACAAAGGTTGCCCACAAGATGTCCACTAGATGCCCTAGTTGCCCAAAATGTGCAAATTTTTTGGAGAACAAGACTTTTGATTTAGGCATCCAATCATTTTTTTCTTTTTAAATTCACATGAAGAGGGTGAATATTCCCATCTCATGTCAAAATTCTGAGAACATCCATTAAAAATTGACTTTGTAAAATCCTATCCAAGTTTTCAAGTGTTCATTGAATAGACACACGGTCCTTAAGCGGTTAAGCAATTGCTTGGATCTTACTTTTACAGAAGAAGTTGGAGTTTTGCGTTGAACCATTGATTGAGTTTATTCTGTATTTGCAACCTAATAGATACTTAGTGGAAAATTCTAGAAATTTTTCTACATCTTTTCAAAATAGCTTAGAGCAAGATTCCATAGTTTCATGTTTTCAAAACTTGGTTCTTTTCCAAAATTTGGTACTTGTATTGAAAATTGTGGTTTTTGAGTGTTTTTTGGGAAAACGTAGTCAAGGAATTGAAGGGGTCAACTCTGCTGTTATATGAGCCCAAGAAGCTGAGCTTGTGAGCATTGAGCCTACAATGTAGGTACCTATAATATAGATACCTCACACTTTAGAAGGTGTATGTATTATAAAGACCTAGAATATGAATATTTGTAACATATATATCATATAATCATAGACCGTTTCTATAGTATATACACTTATAACATAGGTGTGCAGTATTTGTGGGTCATGGCTCACACTCCTATGCTCATATAATAGCAACCCTCCTGAACGGGTCAAGCAATTGTTTGGATCATACTTTTACTAAAAAGAAGTTAGAGTTTTGTATTGAACTAATAGATTGATTTTATTGTGATTTTGCAACTTAATGAAAACCACTAGTAAAAAGGTGGTCTTTGGACATTAATGAATAGTATTAAAGTGTGGTGTCAAATGCCGACACGGACATCAAATTAGTGCTAGACGAATATGGGCCTTGAGCATTATGCCGGATAAATCTTCGTTGTTGTCCAAAGACCACTTTTGTACTAGTGACCATTACGTTTTTGTCCTTGATTTCTTCAAGAATTTTGAAGCCTATTTCATAGCCTTCAATGAAAGTCTATGTCTATATGAAGTAAATCGTAATAAAAATGCAATGATTTTTTGAAATAAAATAAAATATTTTAATTCATTACATTACACCAAAGTTCTAATGACTAATTCCTACTCTAATGGGACAAATGTATGGAAACTAAACTCCTAAAAGTAATTGGTTGAAATAATGAATTAAGACTTCACTTCTCCAATGAAATGGTAGTACTAACTAAAACCCTCTTTTTCATTTCAAAACCTTATACTTCATTACAATCCACGCTCTAGTGGAATTTTAAAAATATAAATAATTAAATACATTTTTCTGGGTCTCTCCTACCATGGATTTTGAGGAATGGACTTATTGAATTATAAACTGATATTTGCTGAATTTGGAAGGAACATGCTTTAAGGTCTCATATGATGAAGTATAAAAAAAAGTTGATTAGCAAATAAATCTCACTTTCTATTCTACTGAAATTATCTACATTGAAATATATAGGTAGAGGGGGTTGCAAAAATATCTTTGAAAGTAAATATTTTGTTTCAACTCCTATAAGTTTTTAGTAAGAAGAAGAATGTGCATTGAGTGTTTTAAACATAATAAATTATTTTATGAGAATATTTTAGCAATGAGAGTTTTTTTTGTAAGTTCCATTTTTTTTCACATCCCCATATATGAACTAAATCAAAACCTTATTCAGAAGTACCAATTTTAGAATGACCATGTGAGTCATATAATCGAAAACTAAACCAAGGACTAAACAAATTTGTTTTTCAATATAATTGGATGTACTTCATATCTTTCACATAGCTTCTACAATAATTCTTGAAAACATTCATAATCCATCCAATAGATGTTGAGTCTCTTAAAATTAAGGAAAACAAAAATGGTTGAAATTTACTACAATTTCTACTAATATATGTTAGGAGAGACAACTTTCTAAAAACTAAGAATATGAACTCAACTAGAAATATACATATTCAAAGGTACTTCATTATGTATAAATAATAATAAAACTTGAGTATTAAATTGAATGCAATGAATGTGTTGTTATTTGACAACAACCGCAAAATAGCTAAAAAATTGTAAGGCATTTAATTACTCATGGCCTATGAAGAAGAATTAAAAAAGCAGGAATTTATTATAAAGTGATCTAAACAAATGGTCTCAAATCTAGCTAGGCTTTGCAAAAATTAATTTAAAAAACCTTGTAGCTACATACCCATTGAAATTGATCACATCCTTCTTATCAACTTCAAAATTCATAACCAACTCCAGGGAAGCTGAAAAAAGATGTAACAACTTGCATTTTTATGCCACCTCCATTTCCCTCACAAATGAAATTAGTATCGAATTTGAGAAGCTACAACTTCATTAATATAAAAAATTCTAACATAGGCAAAATGTGAACAAAATAAATGATAATAGGCTTGTTTCTAAAATCATTTGTCATGGTAATCTTCTTCTACACATATATGAAGGAGTCCATATTCGTAAGCCACTAACTTCGTGCCAAAGTTGGAATTGACACAACAATCTAACACTGACTATTCATTGGTGCCACAGACCACCCTTCTACTAGAAGTTTATGCGTAAAAGTAAGATCCAAGCAATTG